>JAHREE010000279.1:10851155-10923380 GCA_033628505.1 Tringa tobata | reverse complement strand
CTTCTACGCTTTTCTGCTTCTGACCCTCCAATGGGGCAAATAACAAAGTTAGTTGACGCTGGCTGTTATAGCAATAAGTGTAAGCAAGAGCCTCTCTGCATACCTTTCCTTGGCATAAACAATCAGGTTTTACCACTCTGAGAGCGAACAGTGTCTCTACAAGATGCTGTTAATTTCAGAGAGTTCAGTTAGTCAGAAGAGCTAAAAAGTAAAGTTAACGAACAGAAAGTGGGTGGGGTTGTACCTCAAACCAGGTCATAACTCACAGCATTTTTTAATTTGCGGCCCCTCAGGCTGGTGTAAGTCGGCAGTGTCGCACAGTGTGATGCTATGAGCAGGTAACCTTGGGGAAAGGAGGGGAGGGAGGGAGAAACCCGGGGAGGGAGGCGGGAGAGAGGTGCTCCGGCAGCCGGACAGGGATGCTGCAGCTGGGGAGCACTGGCCCTGTCTCCTCAGCCGTGGGCATTTCCCTCACCACATTTCCCCCACCGCGTTACACAGCTTATCCCAAGCAGCCATCCGTCAAAGGACAGGGGGATATACATACCTCGAATATTTACGGTGCCTGCGCTTTGAGAACGAGACAGTTCGTTCACGTCTGCGAACGGGCCACTTTTAAAACATCAAAATAAACCATCTGGCTGCGCAACTGTTTCTAATTACTTCCCTGCCTCGACTGTAAACTTCGGGGTTTGGCACCGGCCTCCCTCCCAGCGCGCTGCCCCAATCCCGCTCCCCGGCAGCTAATCAGAGCCTCGGCAGCACGGGGGGGAGCAGCCCCGGAGCTGGGCTGGCCCAGCTCGCAAGCTCTCCACACGCCCGGCAGGTCTGTCCGGCCGTCTGTCCGGCTGTCCTCCAGGTGCGGCCCGTAGCCCAGCTCCCACCATGTATGCACGGCGGCTCCCAGGGCTGGTGGTGCTCCTGCTGCTGGTCACCTCGCTGCCGGCCGGTCACCCCGCGCCGCCGGCCGGCCCCCCAGGCCTGCGGTAAGTGTGGCTCCGGAGCCTCCCGGGGGTGGCTGGGCGACTGATTTATGAGGCGTCAGGAGCGGGGAGGCCGGGGTCTGCGGAGGGAGCGGTGGAGCGGTTTGTGAGCTCTTCTTCTGCCTGCTTAAAAGTGACACTGAGGGACGCGCTGCGGGTGGCTGGGCACCTGAACGGGCGGCGTGCGAAGCGCGGGGGCTATTTGCAGTGATGGGTTTCATCCCTGAGAGATGCTTTTAAAGCAGGGAAGGGGGAAGAGCTGGGTGGCGATGACACCCAGACCTCTAAATTCTGCTTCCTTGAGCGGAAGGTTTTCCTAACCGCAAACCTCGGTATGTTCCTGCTCTTTGGCACAGCGAGACACGTTGCCCTTGGCTCTTCCCCTCCACTAGGGCCAGCACCTGCCTGTTCTTAGAACCAGTGGCTCCAGAGCCTGCAAAATCTTGTGTCTGAGAAGTGCAGGTACTAGTCACCTGGATCCTCAATATTCCCCAGCGTTTTGAACACCTGTTTTGTTTTTTTTTGCCAGTCCTTTGTTCTCTTTTCCTACAATCCAGCTGCCGATGAGGCAACATGTGATTTTCCCTCTGTACATCCTGAAAGTCCTGATCTCTGTGTGCTCCAGCACATGGTACAACTGCGTGGCAGAGCTGCAAATCTAGCATCCAGATTCTGCTGACTTTACTAAAACCACAGCCACAAACTACACTATTGCATGGAAAGCAGCGATTGCTGTGGTTTCCTTTTCCGATGAAAGCATGGATCCTATATATCCAACAACCAGAAGGATTACCTTGGCAAATGTATTTTATTACAGTCAACCATAGGCTTGCTTTTTGGTATCAAATATTCCTCTTATGCTACCTGGATGTTTGGATGTATATGTCTTTTCTAAACCTTTTGGAATAATTCAAATCAAAGTGTTTCATGGTAGATAATCAAACTATACATGTATAGTATGTGTATATACCAGATATGCATAATGAAAAAGAAGATGCGCCTAATGCCGTTAACAAGGTAAATAAACTACAATATAAGCATTCCCACAGGTAGCAATGAGAATTCTGATGAAAGAGAAGAAAACAGGGTGATTTTACAGCTATAACTAAATCGGTGGCGTTAGAAACAACATTCTGGGGACCAGCTGAAGCCATGGCAGGAGGGTGGTTTCCCATGAGCCAAGCTCTCATTGGCTCTGAGCTGCAGGCCCTGGCTTTGACGGCGGCTTGTTCTGGTTGCTGTCATCCACAGGAGTGGTTTGGATAGTCCTTCTTCGTGCCGTCTGTCCCGGGCTGAGTCGGAGCTCAGGTGCCGTGTCCCAGGGGGAAGGCTGTGCAGTGACAGGGGCAGATGCGAGTGTGGAGTCTGCATCTGCCAAGTGACTGAGTCCGGCAAATACTACGGTCCGCTCTGCGAGTGCCACGACTGGGTGTGTGAGACCTACGACGGGAAGATCTGTGCAGGTAAGGAAGCTTCTATGGTGGCAGACACTTAGAAAATTAGGAGTATCTATTATAACCGGAAATGCGTTGGGAATGCAGCATACTGATATAGTAGAGTCATGGTTGTGTATGTGTCCATGAACCGTCACTCTAAACAGGATTATGGGCACATCCAAGGGTTTCACCAGATTACAGGATGCCAGTCAAAGGCACTGCCTCTGCGATAAAATGAGACTTCGCCCAGAGTGAGCTTCATCTGCAGCAGGGGCAAGAGCAGGAGTTGCTTTGGGTGTTGGAGGCTCTGGAAACTGTGTTTTGAGTCTAATACCGAACACAATATTGCTTGTGTTTTTCATATAATATTGCTGCATTTGAACTGCTTGCCTAGTGATGGCATGTGGTATCTACCAAGGCTTTAAACTCTCTCTGAACAATCAATTTTGTTCTATAATTTTTTTTTTCCTTGTCTTGCTTTGAGAAAGGTTTGCTATTACAGGTCCCACACTGAGGATGTGTAAATATGAAAACTCTGTTTTTCTCTAAGTAATGATGATGCTTTCCAAATAGAGACCTATAACAATGTAATTGTATTGTGGTTTCAGAGATTTCTCCACTGACACTGTATTCTTTCATGTCAGATGAAATTACATACATATCTGGGACAGAGTTTAGTCCCTGCCAGTTGTTGGAACATGTCACTTGGTTTGCATCTAAACATTATCACTCTTTCATCTTTCCAGCTGTCTTTACTTAAGTTTCTGGGCTATTTCGGTCAGATTTTGGACTTTTTTTTTTTAAGCAGCTTAGAATAGGATTTTAGAAAAAAAGCAGGGCGAAGAAATGCCATCACATTCCTAAGGGGATTCAGCCTGGAGCTTGATGAAAGGGGCCAGAAGGGTACTTCATTTCTAGTATCCCTGCTTCAACAGCTTTACCAGATTCACACAAACGTGTCATTTTTTCAGGCCAAAAACTGCAATTAGGTCAATGGGAATTCTACAGGAATTCTTCTAGTAAGAGGACAATACAAATACATTCCAGCAGTGGGTTTGGCAAATTTTGTAGGAAAAAAAGAGCAGCTTATTTTAGCAACAATTTAGCTAAGAATAAGAAGTCCAGTAATAACATGAAAATATGAAGATGGGATTATGAGAAAAATATTTGTATTTGGCACCTATGACTTTAGAGTTTTATGGAGAAATTGATTTATAGCCTCTGTAGTTAGCAGTGCTAAGTCCAGTTACACAAGAAATATCAGGGGTCTGGCAATCATTTCAGTGCTTTGCTGTCCCAAATGTGAATTTTCTGGTTGGTGGTGTGATTTCAATATGCTTGCTGTTGTTTCTGGGGTAATCATATGTAGTGAAACCGAAAGCTCCTTCAATTAAATTTTAATATTCTGCTACAAACTCCACTATTACGTTCCTGCTAATATCACAAGCGGTGGCTAGAAGTTTTGTCACTTCTTTGTTGGAAAGGGGTGCTGACAGGATAAACAAACCCAAGAGATTTCTAACAATATTTAGCTTTTGTGTAGTACTTCATGCAGCCGTTCAAATATGTGACTGTTAAGTGATTAAAACTTTTGTTAAAAAACAGCTTTTTGTAGTTGTCACCTTTAGTAGCTTGAGTATTGAGCTGTGTTACCACTGAGATGTCAAATAATTTAAATTCACTCTTCTGGAAAAAAAGTAGTATAAAAAACAGTACAAAGACATGGGGAGGGAAACAGCTGTGAAGAGCCCAGTGGTTTTGCTTGTTTAGTTTGTATTTTTGACAACATTGCTGAAAGTCCAGCTGACTTTGTTGGAGTCCTGGTCTGCCCAGCACTGCAGGAGAGTGGCCCTGGGTAACTGCTTCGAAGCTGGGGGACACAGTCTGGATCTGGGCAGTGAAACTCCTGTTGGGCTGTGCTTCCTGCCCTCTTCACTTTTCTCCTGCGTTTTCAGTCACATATCTTTAAGTTGTTGTGTATATGGGAGGAGTGGAGAAAGGAAGGTGAGATCTAGCATAACTGGCGGGAGACTGGTCCTTAAGTTGTAAGAATAATATCTGTCGTCGTCGTCCCCCGTCCCGTCCGTGTCCCCCCCGACATTCAGTGAGCCACATATTTCGATGTTTCTTAACATTACACCACCGAGCTGATTTCCCATGTATGACATTGCTTCCCTATCTTTGCATTTTTGAGCACATTTTTTGACTCGATGAAATTGTGTTTCCTCTAGGTGAATAGTGAAAATGTCTTACTGCGGTTCTATTCCTGCTTCCTGGTTTGTTTTTCTTTTCCCCATTTTTATTTTGATATTTGCTGTCCTATTTCATTGCGGGTCTCTCCTGATGAGTACAACAACAATAACTGCTGACTGGTACCACATGCAGAACTTCTAGACATTAATTGAATATTCCTCTAGAGAGCCGTGGTATTTGAGATTAATGCTGTTTCAAATAAGCTGCTTTTCAATCTGCCAGTGTGATGCCTTTTTTCAAGTGACTGATGCCTAATCACCGACGATGTTCATATGCAGCGTTAGACAGGCAGAACTGTTCGCATCAGGAGTGCCAAAGATAACTGTTTCCCTGCCAGTCAGTTCAGACATACCTTCGCTTCCCTCTCCTGTCCCAAGCTGAACAAAATACTTAGTTGCTCAATATGCAACTCGTTATCTTCAAGACACTTTCTGGATCAGATCCACCTTCTGGACACCCATTTTCTGAAGAGGGAAGGCCTGGACATAGAGAAACTGTCCATCTGTTTATGGTTTGCCTTTTATTATCACCTTTTATAAGCAATGGGAAAGAGATTATGCCATGAGTAATGAAGAAGAGCAGATGCAAATGTCTCTGTCCTTTTATTCTCCCTTGAGCGTTCTCTGCTGTATTTCCCTTCCATGAGGTTTCCAGGTGCTTTAGAGGGAATTCTTTTATCCCCCTGAGATTGATAAAGCAATAGGTGATCTCTCATGGCATCAGAAACAAAGATGAAAAGAGAAATGAAGTGCTGTGGTCTGAGTCACTGAGCTCCACTCAGTGGTCTTTTTGTCTGCCTGTCATATCGTCGAATGTAGAGGAAAGACAAGTAGAGTTCCAATATACTGTCATTCTCTTTGCAATGTTGGTGACATCTTTATTTTGTCATTTGCTGCTGGTCTTCAAGGAGATGAGCTAAGAGGAGGAAGACTGAATCAAACACTGAATCAAAACCCCAAAGGATTTATGCTTCAGTCAGAGCAGACAATATATTTGTTGCTGTTTATTTGCAAATAGTAGTTCTGACCTCAGACAGTTTCGTATTGCCTCAGGCTTTCTTAACTTAAGTGGAGCCTGTGCTGCGTGTAAAGGAAAGTGGAATGCGGCACTAATTCCTGTCACATCGCTGCTTGATACCTATTTTTCTGTGGTTTTGCAGTATAGAGGGTAATCAATTTTAGTGATTTTTTTTTTTTTAGTTAATCTTTTTTACTGTGCTTATGATTAATGACGATAGGAAAAATAAACTAAGCGTAGACTTCCATGGCCAGCTGGTGTGGGAACACTCTAGATGCTCCTAGAGAAAAAACATGTAAATAGTCAGCTGGGACACGAGACAGTACGATTGCGCTGCTCAAAGTTGGTGAGATTAAGGGGTGGATATGATGCAGTTACTGCATAGAGGGCAACATATGAAGAAGGTTCCTCTTTGCTCAGAACTATATTAATTGTCTTTGTTTTCCATAGTTATTAAGATTTTATAAACGATTTTTCTTCGAAACTGAAATACCTTTTACACCTGCTGAATAATAGTGGCACTGCGTGATTTACAACTGCCATAAGCAGTTGCTGGGGAACTTTTGTTGCCACTGTGAAAACTTTTGTTGCCAGTGAAAGATTTTTCTGTTTCTTTCTCCAAAGCTGTCCTTGCTCTAAGTGCTGTACCTATTTTAAGACTAGCTTAGCAATGTAATGGCAGTGTTAGTCGTAGGTTTTCACAGCCAGAAGTGTTATCATAGTTATGTGAAGGACAGGAAGATACGAGTGCCATTATGTTCCACTCTGTAAGGCTTTAAACTATGCAAAGAACACAGTGAAAAAATAAATTGACAAGGAGTGGATGTAGAAATGCAAGATAAATCTAAATTAAAGTATTGATGTAATACATAGTTATGCATCCATGTGAGTTTATTGGATATATGGCTCAATATGTCAGTTGGAGAGAGTTAGGAAATTGAGAATGGAATTTGGAGAACATTTTGAGTTGAGGACTGCTTTTTGCACAAAACCTGATAATGTTTTTTGGCAGAGCTATCTTAGTTGAGTTGGAAATGCTCTTACAACTGCACCTTTGTATTTGTACTGAAGGGAGGTCTGACACACTGATTTTTCATTGAACAGCATTTCTTGCTAAAAGTGTGAAGAAAAGCCAGTCTGTGACCTGCATTGATTGCCATTTGATCTGAAGTGGAATTCAAAGCCCTGGATTTGGAGAACAGGTGTGAGCCTCTTCTCTGTCAGAGGCCACGTTTGTGAAGATTCAGCTGTGGTGCATGTGGTCATTGGAGACACAGCCTCCTAAAAAGGGCCAGTTAAAAATAGGGCAGGAGGTGACTGATGAAACTGGGGGTTGTGGTTCTTCTCTGACCTGCTTTGCTTCAGTCTGCATTTCAGAACTTGGTTTAAGTGACACTTCCTCCTGCAGCAGAGGTTTGCAGGTGTGATGATAGCATGCATTCATCTCAAAACAGCTCCCCTAGATTCTAGTAGAAGTGAAATTGTGATAGCATAGACCTCATTGCAGGCTAGTTGGCCTTGCTAATCGCTTAAGGTCCCAGCAGACTTACAAAGCACAGGCTAAAGCCCATATTATTCTTGGCTTTATGCTGTTGGTACCTGCTCTAGGTAAACTCAAGCAGCCTTTGATACATCTACAGTTGCTGTTGTTCCAAATGCAGCGTGTGTGTTCATAGCATTGGCGAGCGAGGCACAAGGAGGAAGCTCAGAGAGAGGCACTGCAAGGGAGACTCCTGGAAAGGAAGCATTTAAAAAGTATCTTATTGAACAATTTGTAGCTAAATGCCTAGTATGAGCACCTTTACCTGCAGATACTACTCTTGGAAAATACGTGCTAGTTTATAAGCTAAAAAGTGAGTGCACTGGGCATGCGGAAGGAGAGACTTTTTGCAGCACCTAACAGAGCTGGAATGGAGCCCCTCTGGCCGTCACCACCAGCAAAGCAGGGGAGGGAGCAGCATCTCCTTTACTGTTTGCCCTTCTTTAGACTGGGGTGACGAGCATACCTGTTGCAGAGAAAAATGCAGAGCTTTGTGCAAGTTTTGACAAAGTAAATAAGTGTTCTGAAGTGGGTTTAAATTTTTATGCTATTCATGGGGTGATAATTAAGTCTTTTTTTATTTACTTGAAATTTTTACAACAAAATGACTCTTACAGACTATGTCCTTTTATAAATGTTTGTGTTTCATTATCATTACTATGGAAAAGATATGGATGATAGAAAATAGATGGTGTACTTAATGTTACAGAAGAGTGTATTAATGATCTTAGCTGCTTCACCAGTGGATGGGTTTCAGTAAGTGTTCTTATGACAGCCTTTGTCAGGCTTGGTAAGATTTTCTATGCTTATTTGATTATTTTTTTTTGTTGATGGCTGGTCCTGTAAAGGGCTTCAAACCATCCATCACTTCTGCCACTGGACTGTAGACCTTTCAGTGTAGGTGTTCCCAGTTAGTTTGTCCTGAAAGGGAGCATGTCTCTGATTTTAAAAGTTTCCATGAGCATTTTTAGGAGGAGAGCATTGCTAGTGCTGCCCCAGGAAAAAGGGCAATTTGTGCCTAAAGAGAACTGGTGCATGGCTTCCATGCAAAGAAGGACCCCAAGGTATATATGTGGTACTGGAACTTACCGGTGTTTTAACTGGAGTATGTGTTGGTGGAGGGAGGCCATGTTACTTTGTGGTATACTGCAGTTGTACTGCAGGAGTCCAATTTCCTTTGGAGCTGGAAGGACTATGAAGAACAAGGCAAGGGTGAAGGAGCTGGAATTTGAGGGTTTTTATTTGAGTTTTTTTTCTTTGAGGTTTTTTATTTTTCCCTAGAAAGAGAGGATTATTTTGGCCCAAACCTCTTGGAAGCCCTTCTCATAGGAGTAATTCTAGATTGAAAAGACACATATCCAGACCCAGTGAGGTATGTTTTCCTCCACTCCTCTGTTCCAAGTCTGAGTATGTAATGAAAAAATGTTCTTTTAAACAATATTTTAAAAGACTATTTAAAAGCTTCCTTTCCTAGTGGTGGAGTGAGTCTTTATTTTCAGATAGGGGTTTGTGAGTTGGTGTGGGCTGGAATGCCAACTCAAGCAGTTTACACGATCAGATTCTCATATGAAGAGAAATAAAGGTTCAAGAGAGTTTAATTGTAGTTGCACCTGTCCCCTTTCTTGAAAGAGCTATTACATTCCTAACGCTCCTAATACCTGCTTCACCCTTCTGCCTGTCCATCTGAGTAGCAGCAACGATATAATCATATGGGGCATTTTTTTGCTAGTGGCTTAAAAAGTGGTAGTCAGAGTCTTTGGAGGCGTATCTGGGGCATTTTATGGGGAAGGGGTCTGGGAGTGCCAACTCTAACACTAACAGGAATGAACTGACTAATAACTTTATGATTTAAGAAATGTTACAGCCCAAAGCTATTGCCTTGGCAGCAGCAAGCACCATGCTCCAGATGTTGTTTCTGGAGCAGCTGGTCGCAGTATTGTGTTCCTGGGGGCGAAGCTGTGGGTGGGGGAGGCACAAGTCAGAAGAATCCTCACGTGCCCCAAAAGGACTGCCACAGTCCACCGTCCTCAGTCATGCTTTATCCAGTCCTCTGTCTCCAGCAGCTCCAGTTCAGTGTTTTAAATCAGGTGGTGTCAGTCCTTCTAAATGTTGGGGATGTTAGCTTTCATGATCCACAGTTAGAGGCTACTGAATGCAAAAGGAGCTCATTTTAAGTATTTTTCCTGTTTTGTGTGGATTTTCCTATTTAATTAAAAGGATGTAACAAAGTAAGGTTATATAAATCTTGAAGATGCACGGCTGACAGTTCAGAAATCTTAAATCTGATGCTCTATCTCTAATGAAGAGTCCTGTGCATTTGCACCATGATACATCTTTTAATTTTGTGTTTGCTATGGTTTTCTCCAGTGGTCTTATGCTTCAGTGACAGGAGAGAAATTGTTGCTTCCTGGCATTTGAAATGGTTTAGTTTACAATCTTGATAATGTATTTCAAACAAGATATAAATGTTAATCATTTACCTTAGTCCATTCATTTGTCTGAAATGTGAGGAACGTGTGGCAAAGCAGTTTGTCATGTAACACAGGTTTTGTCATGTCCTGTTTCCTCACTCCTAGTGTTTTAAACTATATTTTGCAGAAAGTAACTGGATAGTTGCTGAACTCAATGGTGCAAGCTGATTGAATCTCAAAAGCCAGAAGCCCCTCTTCTTAAGAAAACCCTCTTCCTCTCCACTTCCTGAAATACCCAGGTTCATTTCTTGTCCGTCCTTTCCCCTTCAGAAATTCTTGGATACAAGTAGAGCTGGTACATGGGTTCAATGGCTTTTCAGCAGGTGAAGGTACAGTGCTTTCTTTTAATGGCATTTATCTGTGAACAAGAGGTAAACTTACATAATCCAATCCATTTCCATGTCAGTATGTCCTGATGAGTATGTGCTCTAAAAAAAAAAAAAAAAAAGTTGAGGATTTTAATCTGTCTTTTCAGTTGTAAACAGTTTTTGACTCATCCTGGGAGCAATGCCTGTGACTTCTAAACTAGTAACAAAACTGGACACCACATAAACTACATTTATGTGGTGAATAACCTGTTTTCCAAGGGCATAGTTCAAAAGCTGAAATGTAGCTACTTTCCCTTTCTCTCTCACTGTATGGTGATTACCTTGTTTACTTTGGGAAACCTTTGAGACACTCAACTGCAATCTTTCTGCCTCTGAACAGGATTTACTGGATTCTTAGGGTTGGTAAATCTTAGGGATGGTAAATCAGCTGGTAGTGCCATGCTCATATAAGCAGGATAGATTCCTCTCTTCCAGGAAAAAATACAAGCCCCGCTTCAGATAGATGGTGTGAACAAGTCCACTATATGATGCCAGACTGTAATGAACACAGCACACAGGTCTGACATACACCTTTCTTTGCAGTTCTTGCAACAAGTTACTAGAAGGTATATATTTTTCTTCTGATGGGAAGGTGAAGGTCAGAGATCAAAAATATACCTCCTGATCATCTTAGACTGATGGTGAGGCTCAGAAGAGAGCCCAAGTATCTAAGTCCCACTCAGGAACTCTCAAACCACTGTGTCCCCATCAGGTACAAGAATAAAATGCGATAATATGAAAACTATCAGTTAAGAATGTGTCATTTTTATTTTTTTCATGCTTAGGTGCCAAAAATACTATTACATACAAATAATAGTCATGTATTCCTTTTCCAAAAAACAATCTGTGCATTACATACTACTGAGTCGTTGATTCCTATGTATCATTATCCAAGTAAGAGCAGCTGTGATTTATGTAAACATCCAGTGTGTTTCCAGCTTACAAGTGTTCCAACTATAAATAAGGAATTGAATTTGTAGCAGGTCAATCCCATGGAGAATCTGTCAGACAAACAGTTTGCTCATTCAGAATATTCTAAAATAACTTTGATTAATCAAGCTGAAGTAACCATTTTCAAAGCTATTCCAGAATGATAGGTTTTTAAATAGAAAAAAGTCTTAAGTTCGTAGCCTTTTAAGCTTACCATGAAAAGATCATAAAGAAATGTTGACAACTGCAGGTGCAGTGACATGCCTGGTAGACTGTATTCCAGAGAACAGTCTTCAAAATGGTGGTTTGTAAAGTCATGCTTTGACGAATTACTGGAGACGTTCTGACCTCTCCCTTCAGGAGCAGGGAAGAACTGAAATGGAGAACCACCACCAATTTCATCTTATGAGAATACTTGCAGAAGGTCCAAATTGTTCTGAGCAGTGGTGATGCCATGAGAAAAAGACACATAAGAACATGCTGCAGTGTAGTTCTCCTGAATGCTTTTGCAGAATTGTGCCTTTTAATCACTATGTGCTTTACATGTAAAAACCGCTTATGTGGGCTTTAAGAACATACAACACTTTTACCCTGACTTTCTCATTCTCAGGACTTTAGGGCATCATCTTACAGTGAGAGGGGCTGGAAAATTTCCTACTGCCTTTTTTTGCTCAAGACTGCTTAATTAATTGAAGCATAGAGGAGAAATGTTAGAGCATATCATTGGCATCCGTTGTGAACTGCTGTCCTTTGTATGTGGCCTCTTCTAAAGAGAGGGGCTTAACTATGCCATAAATTTGTGTAGCACAGTAAAAAATAATTGTGCAAGGTCTTTTTAAGATTCATAATGCTCAATTTTCTATTAGCTTTGTGTGTATGACACACAAATACAGCAAAAAATTGACTGGAGGTGGGATTGGCAAAATTACCAAACCCCAGTCATGTACTTTGTTAGATTTAGGAGTGGATCCTGTCACTTATTTCTACTCTTCAGGTTAAAAAATGTTTTAATAAAAGCAAATGGTGTGGCTTTTTTAAAAAATCTAAACAGAAGCCTGTGTTTTCTGCTGACATAAGTCTAAGGAAATCAATACAGTTATGCCAACAGAGAATTGGTCTCACGACGTCTCCTTCCCTTGTTTGACAAGAATCTCCAGTTAATAGCAGACATAAGTGCGACAGCATCATACAGACCCTGTGATTTGTCTGTAAATGATAACGGTAAAACAATAATAACAACAATGAAGTCTCCAAAGTTTAGAATGCTTTTAAGCTTGACAACATCTTACTTGATTTTCTGTTTTGTTTTTCTTCTGTGTATTGCACCAGAGTTACATGTTACTCAGTGGTAGGTTGACAGAACATTTACCAAAATAATTTTTCTCCAGACTGGAGTTAGCAAAAGCGAGACTTTTGGGTGAAAACATTCTGATATATGAAAACCAATCTTTCAAAGAGTTAGCTGTATTATTTAAGGAGTTGGTTACACTAATAGAACTATCCCAAATTTCATTAAATGGTCTGCTGATTTGGAAAGTCACAATAAGATTAAGATTTTGTAATTGGATGAGCAGTGTAAGCAAGTGTCGATCCCCTCTCCCCTCACCATCTTGATGCTTTTGTATACGAGTTTTGTGGCATTTTGTTTTGTAAATAAGACAATTCCATTTTAAATGCAACTGTTAATTGCTTAAATGTATGTCTGCCACACTTACATGCAGGTTGTAAGAAATTTTATTCCCAGATATTATCCAGAATATGTAGCATGATTTCTCCATAGGTGGTTTCAAAGAGACATATCACATGAAAATTTTTTAAATTAAGTTCTTGCAGGATAATATCTAGGAGGCTATATCTAAATAATACAATGACTGCAGACCTCATTTTATTTCATGGGTGCCTATCAAAGGAACTCATAGTTAGAGGTTTTTTAAATAATCTTACTCTGCCTGCAACATCATTTATCAAGCTCTTTCAAAACAAGCACATAGTTCCTCTGGCCCTTCATATGGGCTCCTAGTCTTTTTTCTTTCACAGTTTCAGGTGTTGTCTTGGTTTTTCCTCCCTTTTTTTCTGTATGAGCAGTGGTTGCCAGCCCCACTGAACATTTTGATTATGTCCAATTGCCATTTTTTTTTTCCTAATTCCAGTCCCTATTCTCAGAGTCTTTTCTGCTTTTTGGGTGGTCTCTCTCTGGCTCAATTCCTTGGCAGTGCTCTTTGCAGGTTTCCTAATCCATTCCTCTGGCTCATCAAAGAAGAGTTTCCATGAGGATCTGGGTGGAAGTTTGACCCACCTTGGCTCTCTTTGCACTTCCTAGTGGCTCTTTCTCAAACCAGTGACCTCTGCTCTCACACTTGTGTCCCAGGACTACATTTTCTTAGAGGCGGCACGCCTTCAAGAGGAGCTGAACTGCCTTGGGTATTCACTGACCTTGTAGAAGTTAACCACAGTTGTATAAAATTAAATACTGTTTCTTAGCTCATACTTTATTCATATGGATGTTCTTCAGTTGTAGATGCTCCTGGTAGGATATGAATCTAAGCCACAGAATATTTACAATAGGCATAAATCAGGTGATACTGCTGTATCATAATTTCTTCCTGCTTCACCTCTTTCTCCTTCCTGGAGTAGGTGGCACAGCACACCACTGAAATTTTACAGCTTATTTTATTTACTCTGAAATATCTGTGCATTGCTTTTCTTATTCCCAAGAGAGAGAATGTCTTTGACCATAGTAAAAAAACTTCTCTTAGGGAAACTGTGGAATCTCTGTCACTGAGAGGTTCAAGAACAGGTTGGACAAATATCTGTCAGGAAGGATCACCACACAGATATTTGTGCCTCCAGGCCCAGAAGTAGACCAGATGATGTCTTCCAGAGATCTATTTGAGTCTGATTTTCTTTGATGCTGCTGTGAAATCAATTCTCATCCTGGTGTTCTGCGTTAGTGAGGAGGATCTGTGGCAGTATAACCATACTTTTGTCGTGCTATTATGTTTCTCTATATAATAATTTATTGAAAGGGATACATAACCATTGATTTTAATCTGTTAAGACTAAGAACTTTCATCTTTTGCTATATTTATAATACTTTATAAAATATGAGTGTCTGTTTCAAGTTTCTAAATGACCACATTTCTAAATGACCACCATCAAGTGTCTAAGCAGGAATGCTCCTGGGAACAAGCTTGCTTGTTTAAAGTTAAAACATCTTTTCAACAGAGAGGCATAAATTAATGCTTTCGAGAGATAAGTGGTGGATTGACTTCTGTAGCAAGCTCAGAGTCATGGAAAACTCTTTTTTATCCAACCATTGCAATTTGATGGAAAGTTAGCTGTAGAAGCATTAAGCAGAAACATTTCTATTTTTTCATTTGTTTTGTTTAAACAAATGGATTCTTAGTCAATCACTGACCTTATGTATAATTGGCAAAACATACAAAAAAGCAAGGCAAAGTGAATGGTTGCCCTGCAGATTGAGGTAAGATAATACAGACCATGACAAAATGATATTCTAGAAGCTTTTATCCTTTTTGGCACCATTAAACAGCAAATAACATAATTCCTACTTAAACAGGAATCACATCTGTTCTGCATTTTTCACTGGAAGTAAATATGTAAAAATGTTTTGTCAGATAATGAAAAAAGGGTAGCAAGTAGTATTACATTTCTAATAAACTTACAGAAATAGGCCAGTTTTTCAAGTGCTTCCATGGGGATCTGCATTCCCTATACTGTCTCAATGCAATATTATACCATCCAGAAAGTTAATTATTCTTGGATGGCAATGAGCTGAACCCTGTGTTGATGGCTGAAAACATCGCCTTGGCTGATGACAAGTCAAAAGATGTTGCCATTGTGGGGGTGAAACACTTTTATCAATCTGATTTTTCTCATATCAATAGGAATTGGGAAATCACCTCTACTATTTCCTTCTTCACCTTAAAAACACCCAGCTATATACAGAGCAATGCTGTATAGACAGCATACAGCACAGGTCTGTATGAATGTTTCTGCTTTCTTTCCCTCTGTTGATTTTCCTGCGCATTGCCTGGGCACGTGGTCTTCATCACACTTGTTGTGTACATTTGTGGGAAGGAAACAGGGAGTTCTACCCCCTCAGAAAGCTTCCCCCACCTTCTCCTTTTTTCCTGCATCCAAGAAATATGAAATTATATGCTTAATTTTTCCTTTAGCCTAGTGTCCCCTACATCCCTTCAGACGAGCCCTTCATGGAGCTGTGTTTTTGGTCTTGCTGATATTGTGTCATTCAAGTATTTGTTGCTGCTGTGAAGCAACGATTCCAGAAGCTGCTTTAAAGGAAATACCTGCATTTCTGGACTGTGTATTCTATTAAACCAAATACCTTTGTGGTGCTTAAAATTCTTTGTTAGGTTAGTCTCAGAAGAAAAGACAGTACTATGCAACAGAATTGTCACCTTGCAAGTGTAGTGATGGAGGCCGGTGTTGAAGAGTCCCATAGCGTCTTGGCATAATGGACATTCCCACCATACACTATTTTGCTCTGTCTTTCCTCTCCATGTGAGTCACATAAGTGGTTTTAAATGTCTTTCAGTGAGTCATATAGTATTGCTGATGGATATTTCTGCTAATTCTGTCCCTACTTTAATGTCACTATATAGAGAGTCTTTTTGCTACCTAAAAAATAACATTTCATTTGGTCATTTACTTGACACCTTTATAATAAGTACTTGCTTTCCTTAAGCACACTTTTTTTTTTTGTCATAGCAATGTCAAAACCTCAAGGTTTTGTTTGTATTCTGAACTGTCAGTTTGAATTTTTAAATCCTTTTTCAAAAATGGATCAGACTGAGTTTTACGTTGGCTGCATACCTCCTAACACCTTCTGGCAAGCATCAGAAGCCAAGAGTTCCACTCTTGGCTTATTGCTTGGCTGAAAAAGAATCAAAATGCACGTAGGAAATTTAATGTGGTGAAAGTGAGAAGAAGAAAAGGATTGAAGGTTGGAAACAAATGTAAAGACTTCGTATACAGGCGGCAGCTGGAATGCATGAGACTACATGCAGTACAAAGTGTTCCTCGGAACAGGAAAACGTAGGTCTGTTGTAGCAGCCACAGTTTTTAAACAGTGAGTTAGTTTTGTGATCATAACATTCACAAAATTCCTAATCCAGTGGTTTCATTCAGATTGCAAATGGAGACAAATGCCCGAAGACATTGTGCATGTGGTATAGAAAGGGGAGACTAAGCTGGCAGATGCCAAAATTGATAGGGAAATGCTAACACCTTTCCAGGCAAACAGCTAGGCAGGAAAATCCTATTTTAGACACTTGGATAAGCAAGATATATTTCTGGAAAAAATGTGGGAGAGGGCCAAAAAAGATGATTTGTTTGACTGCTGTGCTGAAACATATTGTATTGGCATTACAAGACAAGTTTTGGCATTAAAATGAAATAAGCAGGGAAATGAACATAGTTCAATGTTTTCATTGCTTCCCCCCCAAGTAATGGCTTCTTCCAAGATAGCGTTTTAATGATGAAACTATTGTCACACTCTTTCTGATAATAAATGTACTTAGAAATGCAATTTAAATACAAATATTATTTGCTTCCCCTCTCAAAATACTGGAACATGTAAAATAAGCAGTTAAAAATAATACTTGCATCATAGCTTTTAAAACTGCTAAGTTTGAAAATTAAAACAGATATTGTCCAAATGCAGTGGAGTGACTTGGTGAACAGAGCATCACCATCTAAACAGTTAGAGTCACGCTTCTGGTTTCTATAGAGACAAATCAGTGCAAAGTCATATTGAATTTTTTGTTGTTTTGAGATGTATTGTAAATGGAATATAACCATCCATAATGCTTTTAAGTAACTTGTTCTGCTGTTCTTGTATGCAGTTTTTCTGTTAGTGTAGCATTTATGTCGGCCAAGGGTGTGCTTTGATATACCTGGCTTTCAAACAATTCCTGAGGTAATATAACAAGATTAGGCCTGTTGGGAGTTACTTTGTCTATAAATAGTCTTGAAACCACCTTTTTGGGTTGGTTTTTTTTGTTGCTTTGGGGTTTTTTTGCAAGATGTCCTAGTGATGTATTCAGATTTCAGTTCATCTTTTGTGCTACTTTCCAAACACCTAATGTTTGGATGTTCTACAGAAGGCTTTCTGAAGATGGTTTATTGCATACCATTAGTATGATTCCAAGTCTCAATTTCTGTGTTTTCTCTTAAATATATTTCCATCTCTGTTTTAACATGGGTGGGAAATTTGATCACATTTGCATTTTGCAAAGAGCCTAAGAACAGTTTCTGATTTACAAATCTTGAGGAGTGAAAAGTGATATGGAGCTGTGCAGTATGCTGAGTAGACTTGTGAGCTTCCACCTGTAAATGTTTTAAACTAGTATTGTCGTGGACTTTCAAGACGTTTTTTGGCTCCAGAGTAATGAGACATGGTATTCCGGATCCCATAAAGAATTGTGTAGTTGGTAAATGAACAGGGAATTGACAGAAACATTGGTGTTGGAACAAATACTATAGAGGATTGCTAGAGGCAACTGTTTATCCTAGAGGACGAGCAGGAGGATTTCATGCTAGACAATGAAATGAGGAAGAAGTAAATAGGCATAGATACAACTGTTAATAAGTATTAGAAACAACAGTTGTTTTGCTTCATTACTTTGCCTGCCTCCAAAAGTTCAATTACTTTGCCTACGTTGTTTGCAGTGGTCGTGGTGAAATTGGAGCATACAAAAGGGATTTAGTTACAAGTAGCAGAGGGTACATAGGCATTTGTTTTTCTAACAGCAGAAATGACAGGGCTAGGAAAATTAAACTTCAGGAATATTAATATCAGCTGTGCTAAGACAGCATTTTCAGACTCTTCTTACTGCCACTATCGACAGTAGCTGTCTTTGTGTCACAATTTTGATTATGTCGCACATTCAACATTACAGGCCTTACTTACCTTTATGATGTAAAGGGGAATTTCAGTGCTCCCTTCTGAAATTCATCTGCATGCATCCAGCTGTACTCCCCACCAGGGATCCATCACATGTCAGAATCAATCAGTTATTTTTTTGGTTTTGTGAAAAGTGCTAGTTTTACAGGAAAAAAAAACCCTGAATACATGAATTAAAAACCCCTCTGAACCATATCCCTTTTTCTCTATACCTCTTATAGTAAACATACGATAATGTATTTTGCCATCACAAAGTCAGGCTTGTCCAGTCTCAGAGCTCTGACGCTTTACCATCTTTTTCAGCAGCATGGGTTAAATCGTGAGAACAGAAAGAATGGGCTAGTTCGTAGCCAGTCTCCTAGAATAGCACAAGAGAATGATTTAGGTTGAAAGGGACTTGTGGAGGTTGGCCCTGCTGAAGGAGGGCCAGCTTTGGAGTGAGATCAGTTGCTCAGGATCATCACAGACATGAAGTCAAAACATGTCTATTTGACAGGATAAAAAAAAATTGAAAGAAGTACAGATGAACTTCTGCTGAAACAGTGCTTAATTCATCTGACTCATTTAACAAAAATTAGAAACAGTTAAAAATAACTTTTGACATGAGGAAAGATAGGTTATGAAACTAAACCAATTTATTTTTGCCATTTTCTTTATATCTTTTTTTCTTATATACCAAAGTCTAACACTTTTATCCTGAGATTTGTTTTTTAAATCTCTGTAGTTTAAATCAGAAAAAAAAATCAAGCCTTGAGATAACCACTGAGGCAGAAAAGAAAAATTTTATTTTGGATTGTCTTTTAAAGGAGGTCTGTTAATTAGTCTAGTTCTGTCTACCTTGTTAGCACCCGTTCAGTCCATCTGCTCCAGGTTACTTTGTTTCTCATGTTTCTCTGACCTCTTAAACCTCTAGCAGATTCGTCTTTTTCTATTGAATGTATGCTAACTGGTTGAATTGATTATTCCTGGGTTTCTCCATGAAGTGTGTGATGAACTGTTGAGCATTTCCCGTTGGAAGAGAAGTGGCAGGTGGCACATGATACATGCCAGAAAGCAGAGGGATAGACTTGATTAGTCCTACAATTATGCATTTTTGAAGTTGCAAGACCTTAAAAGTTCATCAGTCAAAGATACCTTGAAGGAATGAACAGGAAAATTTCATTATTCCAATTAAAAAAATGAAATTTTGGTTTTATTGCTTGGGTCCAACCATCTCTCTGTTAATGCAGGGTGCAGTCATAGAACTACTATCTGTGTCTCAGGCTTTGTGCCTAGTAAGAGGTCATTAATAATCAAGCGCAGTGACATGATTCATCATGGCTATGTCAAGTTGCATTGTTACTGGTAACTAAAGGCTTAATGACTCCAGGACTCACAATTTCTGGGAGCTTCAGCCAAAGGTTTTTTTCTAGCACTTGATTACAGCCTTTTAAAGTCAGCAGCTTTGACACTGCTTAAACACTGGATTAAGAATTAGAAGGTCTTGTCGACCCAGCTCAATTTGACTATGGGACAGGTTAACTTAAACTCCTTGTATCTCATCCTCCCTTCTATAAATGGGATGTAATATTTACCATCCTTCCATAAAAGACTATTTTAGATGGTAGTTAAAGACTTCCACAGAGCTGTTTGGTGTTAAAAATATCTAGTATATTGCTACCAAATAATCAGTCTGTTCTTGTCTGTTAAGCCTGACATCAAGAATAAATCTACCAGCAAAAACTTAAATAAAAAACCCCACCTAGGTGACCCTTTACTCTATTCATCCATCAGCAGGGAAGTAAACAGTTTGTCTGTGACTGCCTGTCTCACTTATCTATTACAGTCTATTTGTTCTTCCTACCCTGTAATTACTGCATTGGATGTGCCGAAATATCCTCTGATTCACATTCAAACTATTTTCAGAAACACCCTTTAATTCTGGCATGATATTTCATTGCTCAGTAAATATGAAGAGGTGCTCAAGATTTACTTTATTACAAAGTTCTGGATAGCACTGTGAACTTATTGCTGTGTGAGGTTCCAGTTTGGCAGCAACGAAAAACTGATTTCCTGCATAATCTGAATGCCAAGAGCTGGAGGCAGCAACAATAGGAGGCACAAACATGCCTCTCCCCAGTAATAAGAAACTAAGTCAGGGCAGTCCCCCTTCGGTGGGATACTCTCACTTCTTCTGACATTGTCTCTTTATTATGAGTTCCAGTTTTATTTTTAACTTTTAAAAAACCAAACCACCACATTTAGACTTTTTTAATTATGTGTTTCTATAGTTTTGATCATTTCACACCTTGTCCTTGTGCCTTAAGTGTGAGGAAGGGAGATCTGCCTGAGGTGGGCCAGATGTTCAGACTGCGAATAAACTTCTCTTGCAAGGAAGTTAATGGAGGACCTAAAAGGATGGCTGATTGCCTGGCTACATCACACACTCTGAAGCAAAGATGGTGAGCACATGAATGAAGCCCATCTTGGAGCATGGAGCATCTGTACCTGCTCTCTAGAGAAGCTTATTGCTCATATATGCCTGTGGTTTCCTGGGTGTACGTCTAACTTGTTTGTGAGACCACAGAGTTTTAATTCCCATCCCCAACTGAAAGGCAATAAATGAGGAGACTCAAAGGTTTGTTGGATGCCAGAAAGTGTGTAGCATCTACTGGGGGATTTAGGAGGACAGTGCTAGTTTCTGTGCCTAAACAAGCTGAACCAAGGTGTCCCTGATGCCAGAAGAAATATAGATGTGTTTCCATATCTGTACCAAGAGCAGGAGAGACAGTGTCTGGACTTAGCACAAGAAGACGAGAGCACACCACATCCAGATTTTTGGCCTAATACATTTTCCTGGTAAACATTTTAAAAACTGTCAAGTCTTGGGGTACGTCATGCTTTTTTTTTTTTTCCCGCTAAGAAGCAAGGACTTGTGTTACAGTTTTTACACATGCAGGAATGATCAAGTTCAAAGAGGAACAAGATCTCAGTGTAAGATTTTGGGATCATTTTTTAGTTCTGAGCCATACACCATATATTGCCATTGGGAAGTTAATGGTGTAATGGCTTTCATTCTTTTTTTTTTTTACTCACCTTCACCTTTTTATTCTTCCTCTAATATTTCTGGACTATTGTGCTAACCTTGCTTTAGCATTATTGGATGTATGCTGTAATTTACTACTAGAACTGACAGGTTGCTTCTGGGGATTTCTGTGTACAGGGTTTTGATTTAAAAATAGAGTAGTGAAAGGTTATAGGAAAAAAGTATAGCAAAACCCTTGCCAAAGCAAGTCATTACTTCGAGGACAATCTTTTTCATTACCCCAGTGTTCTTTCAGAAAATAGATTTTAAAAAATGTTGACTGTACATATGAATTGGTTGAGTAACACGACGGTACAATTTCCCCAACTTTGATGAGGAAAATAAAAATTCTGTAGTGCTCCAATACTCAGAAATTTACATTGCTTTTAATAACAAAAAAAAAAAAAAAGAAACAAAAATAGTTACAGGACTTTGAGAAAGTCAACAATATTCTTTACAAAATTATCACTACAGGCTCTTGAATGAAGGGTAAAGACATTATATGGAGGTGTGAGTTGCTTATATCACACTTTTGGAAAATGTGTCAGACTGAAAAGTATGAATAAACATTAAAAACTTTTTAAAGGACTACAAAAGCATTTAAAACTGTTAAAAGAAAGTTGGGTTTTACTTTCCTTTAAGTAACGTATATTCCTTGGATGCTGTTTTGTTTTAATGAGCACTGACACTTAAGGAGCATTTTATTGTCCTCACTGCTGTCAGTCTATTCTCAGGAAGCATGGTTAAGTTAAAATTCTGGCTCCTGCCAGTTATAACTGACCTTATTTTCTTAGAAAAAGACATTTTCATTCTTACTTGGGACCTGTTGCCTTACTTGTTTGAAAACTCTTTTTACTGTGAACATACTTCGAGTTATTATGATTAAGATAATGAAAGGAATTGCATATTATGCCTGTTTTCTGGATTACTCAAAGACCACTAGAAATGTATCCAACTTAGACTTCAACTTTGCAAGGATTTGGTTTTTATTAAAGTTACATTTCTAATTCTTTTTAGCTTATTGATTTAAGATTAATGGCTTTAAATGCTGATTAAGGCCAGGTTGCTTATATTGGTTAAAGCTTTCTTTCATTTATCTCCTTGGCTGTTTCTATAATCTGAAGTGAAATGTAGTCCTGTTTAGAGTTGCTCTAAAATAATATTCTCTACTAATTACTTTTCAGTCAATATTAGATACCGACAGAAATGAATGGAAGAGTCGAATTAAAACAGAAGTAGTGTACAATGTTATTAATATTAAAATATCAAATACAAAATGCCTGGCAAGTATAAGAAAAATGAGTTCAAGAGTTAAATAGTACCTTGGGAATGAAAGAAATTTTAAAACTCTTCACTGCTATTTCCTTTTCCCTTGATCCACTTCTTTCCTCTTAATCAAAAGCTATTACTTCTTACAGAATTTAGTCAGAAGAGGCAAAGATGAAACATAAATACTGAAAGACTTATTACCTGTAAGCTTAAGCAGCTTTGATGTTTTTAACTGCCTATTAACACTAAATCAAAAAAACTGAAGCAAAAAGTAAAGCGGGTAAATAGTGTACAAGACTGTAAATTTAGGCAGTTTATCAGTTTTCCTGTTTGGTTTGTTATTTGGTTTGCTGTTGGTTTTCCCAACCACATCCTGAGCTGCATCAAAAGAAGTGTAGCCAGCAGATCAAGGGAGGTGATTCTGACCCTCTACTCTACTCTGCTGAGACCCCACCTGGAGTACTGCGTCCAGCTTTGGAGTCCTCAACACAGGAAGGACATGGACCTGTTGGAACGGGTTCAGCGGAGGGCCATGAAGATGATCAGAGGGCTAGGGCACCTCTACTATGGTATGAAGACAAGCTAAGAGAGCTGGGGTTGTTCAGTGTGGAGAAGACTCTGAGGAGACCCTACAGCAACCTTCCAGTATCTAAAGGGAGCCCACAGGAAAGATGGGGAGGGACTCTTTGTCAGGGAGTGTAGCGACAGGACAAGAGGTAATGGTTTTAAATTGAAAGAAGGGAGATTTAGGTTAGATATCAGGAAGAAATTCTTTACTGTGAGGGTGGCGAGACACTGGAACAGGTTGCCCAGAGAAGTTGTGGATGCCCCATCCCTGGATGTGTTCAAGGCCAGGCTGGATGGGGCTTTGAGCAACCTGATCTATTGGGAGATGTCCCTGCCTATGGCATGGGGGTTGGAACTCCATGATCTTTAAGGTCCCTTGCAACCCAAACGATTCCATGATTCTGTGATTTGTGGATTTTTTTAAACATCTCTTTGATACCAAGAAGTGTCCAGAGGAAAACCAAGTAACACCTACTCCTATACTATTTTGTATGTGATACATATAGTGTATCTGCCCCACTAATGCACTCCAATAAATAATTAAACAGAACACTACCACTGTGACCACCACCTTGGGAAACTATTTAAAAATGACACAACTTTCAAGTATGGTGCCCAGTTACTGGACTGTGGTAGTTAAAAATTTCTCTTTTTAAGAACATGGTGGCAGTACTCAGCAATACTGAGTACTTTGGCAGAAAAGGCAAATTTGTTGAATGGGTATTTATTTTCTGTATTTGGAAAGAATGCACACTGATACCATGCGAAGATTTCAAAATAACATCTCAACCCTTTACTATCAAAGGCAAAATGAAACATTCTTTACTAGGAAAAAGATTTTAAAATTGAAATTAAAAAATTTAAAATTAAAGCCTGAAAAAATTGCACACCAGAATTATGAGGTAATGCTCACCTTATACATTCTTTTACAAGAACTAAACAGTGCTGTATAATAAGACAATTTAAAAACTCCTAATCAAATGATCCAGATGACCTATAAAGTATTATGTTCTTGGGGTGAAATAAGAGAAGGGCCTATATGGGATTGGAATGATGAAGAACTAAAGAATAAAAATAGAATTTATAACAGTGAACCTATTTTTATGGAAATTATTTTTTTAAATTAATTTTCTTCAAAAACCTTGAATTCATTCTTTAAACAGATTGCAAGTTTTGTTATTAAAAGTGGTTTCTTAGCTGGGACACTAGATTTTTTGGTGGTATTTGTGTTGCTATTGAAAGTTTTCTCATAGTGACCTGATGATTTAAAAAGCCATTGGGTAGTGATTGCAATCTATAAAACATAGATACTAGCAGAACAAAACTGCTACTGGGATTGACCCACCTCTCCTTCCTTGCTTATACCCTGTGAAAAGTCGGTAGCCATCAGTCACAGCACTCCAGACGCGCCAGCCTCTACCTTCTGGTTGGGGGTAAAAAACTCCCACCATGATAGCCTTCTGGAGGGATTCTCTCCAGCATCCCAAGGGCAAGGGCAAGGGACTGAGCAAGCAGCTGTGNTATAACAAACTCCCAAACTGGTTGATAAAGATATTTTTTATTTTTTGTGTTAATAATAAGCAGGGAAACAATAAATACAACTATAGGAATTCATAATTCATAAAGAGTGTCCACTAAATGATGGTTGAAGTAGGAATATCAAGAATGAGGAACATGGTAGAGGATAAATACAGATTTCCTGGAGAAACTCAAATTTGTTTAAATGATCAGGATATGAATTTTTTATCTTAAAGTATATTCACATCTTTTTAAAGAAACTTTTTCCCATGTAGATAAGAGATGGCTTCATTTGAATACTGGAAATCATTACATGTTATTTAAATAAGACCTTGTCATAGAGCTCAAAAATCATCTGCCTTTTGAGGAACTGAGAGATTTTTCTTTTTAGAGGAGCACCACTTTTATGAGTTCAATTGGCTCCAGTCATAGATCCCAGGAGTGAGCTAGCATTTAAGGCATCATCTGGAAATGATTATGGAGCTACCTGGGACAAGAGATTACAATTCCAGATGATGTCTCCACTGCTTTGTCCACCCTTACCTAGATGTATTATTAGCAGATGCTATCCTGCCTTTTCAGTCCTCTCGCTCAAATACCTGACCTTCCTGCTTCCTTACCTCTCTGTTAAATGAGGCGTCCTTCTATCTGCAGCCAGGCTCAAAGGACCACATCACAAGGCATTAGGAACTGAAACAAGCCACCTGTGGCAATTATGTATTTTATTTTTCAGTGTCTTTAGCAAAGGTATATTTTGGGGCATAGTGGCAAAATTTTACCAACTTGGAACCATGCGTCACACCATCAATGTGGATGTGCCTTACACATGCTAGCTTGACGGGTTATTCTGGCTCAGGTGAACTGACTCTTCAGTCAAGAGTAAGTCCTTGGGCTCAGTGTGTGGACAACTGCATCTGGCCTCTGCAGTTCAGCCTTAACAGTCTCCACTATAAATCTATGAGTCTACTAAACATATTCCTTTTACAAGTGAAACGCAGCTTTGCAGTCTCGGCCTGGAGACAAGGGTTCTTTATGTTTTATTTGCTGTCATGGGATGCTTAAGTTTTTTGAGTCAATATTAGGGTGATAATCAGGGCATGTAACACTAGAATAGTGATATATCTAACTGACATGACTGCTGGTGGTGTCTTACATAGGCCATCTTCTGCTTATGGATCTGGCCTTTGATGAATAGGCGAAGTAGGTCCAAGGGGCCAGGAAAGCTCAATGATACTAAAAGAAGTGGAAAAAGCACCAGAATTTTATTTTCATGACTAAGTTTGTAATATTGACTTGGAGTAGGAAGGAGGGAATGTCAAGCTTTTACCACCCAGGCTTCTCTTTTCAGAGATACAAATAGAATAAAGACTATATCTCTCAAGGCTGTTGTGGAAAGTGGCCAATGTGGATGCTACTTTGATTAACTCATAAAAGGATCCCTGAAAAAATATTTAACAACAATTAGTGTTGTAAAAAGAAAAGACAATTGCATCTTATTTTTGTGCTGTCTATGGATTCTTTGAGAAAGTTACTGGCTGTATGAGCATAGAGGAAAATATTGATTGAAATTGGCACTGACCATTCACAATAGACAGTCTGTGTGCATCTAGAAAGGTTTCACATTGGAAATCAATTATGAATACAGTGAACTACTTAATATGAAAATTGGAAGTGAATGTAACACTGAATAAAAATCAACAAAAGTTAGCCTTAAATTTAATGTCTGAAATGAGAAAAATAATATTGAGGTAATAGAATTCATTATTTGTGAACAAGATTATTACTTATTCCTTCGTGGTTTCGTTATGCACTTTAATTAGTTTGACAAGGCTAATAGATAACCTTTCAAATTTTTGAGATACTGTTCAATTAGTTTAGTGAAAAGCCAAGCAATCTGTCAGATTATAGAAGGATTTAAATAAATTAAATGGATGGGTTAATAGATGGCAAATGGTATTCAATCCACTTAAATGTTAAAGAATATGTAGGAATACAGAGTAAAATACGGTAGTATCTGTTTGTTGGAAGCTTGTTTCAGAGCACAGGCCAGGAGGGAGAATACAAGTAATGTACTATAGAAACAAATCATTAAGTTGTAAATGGAGTTATTGGGAGTGGTGAAAAGAGGGGCAGTAGAAAACATGGCCTGGATGGCTGTAGTAGAAAGCCATCGCTTCCCTTCCTAACCAAAGGGAGGATGGCTTGTGGGCCAGCCATAGGGAGGGAATTTACAGACTGCCAGGAAGGTTCACTGTATCATTATCATCTCTTTCTCCCATGTTTCAGCTCAGGTTTTAAACGATCCTAGAGGTTTGTCCTCAGCAATAGAAAAAGCAGGTGTATTGTAAAAGTCACAACTGGTGGCATTTTCAGCAACACATGATGTTACAGCCTTGCCTCAGTGCGAATTTGAGGTTTCTGACTGGGGAGGTGGGAAGGAAATTAAATTCTACTTGTACGAATTGGAATTACTTGCTGAGTCCACGCAGCACTTGCAGTTCCTACAGAAAAAAGCCTGTGGCACTGACTTTAAAGCAGTGCCAAAGCATTTTGCTTGAGGAAAATATGTGCTGGTTATTTAGGAGATGAGAGCTCACTAGTGCTTAGCAGACCCACGTCTCCTTTGGCAAGTAAATTTACAAGAAAACACAATATCGGTTAAAGTGTTTCCATGGCAATGCTCATGCCTTTTGTCAGCATTTTTCAAGTGAGGACTATGAGGTGTGGTGCCAGGCAGTACAGGGCAAATGCTTTTGCTTCCAAGTACCAAGAGGAAACTGACCCTTCTGAACTACAGAAAGGCATGAAAAGGCGAGAGGCAACAAGGTAGTGGCTGCGGGAGGCTTTTTGTAGGATTTTCCTTGTATCACTCAAACTGGGAAATAGCTTGGGACTGCCTTTTGAGGGAGTTCAAACAAGACCTTTGATGCTGATGCGAGGAGAGAAGCCACAGAAGGAAAGCTAAAAGCTGCTGATGGAAAAGAATAACTGTATAAACAATAGATGTGAATAGTTGCCCACATAACAATTTAGCCAGATGGTTACTGGGCTGTTGGACTTCAGACCTGAACAAAGTCTGATCCACGCAGGGGTGATGATTGTACTCAAATACTGGAGAAATCCAGCTCCTATTTAACTGAATTTTTTTTTCTCATTGTGAGGAGTAGTATTTCCAGTGCAGTTGGATGAGGAATTAATTTTGTGCAAAGGCCTGTCGAAGGAGCTCTGACATGTTAATCTTATTTTTTTCTTCTTTTTAAGCCTGAGCTTGCCAATAGTCCTCTGCCTTGGGTAGGCAGAAGAAAGGATGTGTCCTGGAGGATGATTGCACCATTCACAGTTCTGGAGACGTTTTGTATTTGCACAAAATTTCTCACAACAGGCATTGTTGGAATACTGTTATCTGAGAATATCTTTGTATGGGTGATAGAACATGAAAAAGCTTTTAGTTACTGAACGAAAGAAGGTGTCTACAGTTTGGAATCCCTCTTAGTCAAACAAGTTGATGACATCAGTAGATGCAAACTTAGGGAAGTCAGAAGTTAAACAGGAAAGAAGGTTTTTTATAGTTACCAGGTATCTACTTTGACCACTGGTCTTCCAGTGTTATTTTGAGTTATAACTTATGTAAAAATGGATATGCAAATAAACTTTTCGTATAAATTGGGAAGACGAACTACAGTAGTAGATGCTGCCATGGCAAGATGATGTCAGTGAGACTGTGAATGAATGAGGGACACCATTTAAAAGAACAGGCGAGGGATTGTGACTTTCTTCAAGGTGCTCACAGGCATTCTGCTCATGAATATACAGGATACACACAGTGCTTTCAATGCAACTCATGAATTTATTGATTCAGTTATCAACCCACCACTGAATGATGATAATAGGACTGCTTTTGCAGCAAGCCTGCAGAGAATGGTAAACATACCTTTTCATGATAGTAAGCCATCAGCAAACTGCAGTGAAAATCAAGCAGTAGAAAGAAGGATGGGCACAACTTTTGCTGAGAGCAGCGTCCATGGGCTGAGCACAGGGCACAATTGACCCTCAACACCAACAAGCAAGTATTTCTATAACATCAGAAGCCTCAAGTCAGACAATGCTGCCAAGAGAGGATGCGGCTCTCCAGCTCTGGGGATGCAGGGGGTGCCCAGAGCCTCTCACTGAGGCAGGGGCTGGAGGAGAAGGTGTCCTTGGCTGCAGGTGGAGAATCTGTGTCACCAAGTAAAGGAGACGGAGGTCAGCAGACTGCACAGCATCAGAGATGATCAAAAAGATGTGGGCTAGATCTTCTCCAAGACCATGTAGCTACAGGAGCCTGAGTGCCCAGCTGTACTGAAGGAGGGGCAGAGGTTTTGTTTTTTCAGGCCAGGAAATGATGACAAAGGCTGGAAGCTTGTGCCTTCTGGTACCCACAGAAGAGGGTCAGTGCTCTGGTAGCAGATGAGAGGCTGGGAGCTATGTTCAGTGAAGAACCAGAGCTGACTTGTTCTGAGCCACACAGCAGCACCAGGAAGAAGCAGCAAAGGATCAGGCAAGCATTCAAGGCTAGTCTGGATGGGGCTTTGAGCAACCTGGTCTAGTGGGAGGTGTCCCTGCCCATGGCAGGGGGGTTGGAACTCAATGATCTTTAAGGTCCCTTCCAACTCTAACCATTCTATGATTCTATGATCACTGTGGTGGGGAATAGAGGCCACAGTCTGGTGTCCTAATCTGCTCCCTAGGGTGGTTGTTTACTGGTGAGGGGCATGAACCTGAGACGTGGAGAAACTGCTGAGCCTGTTCTATCCCTCAGACTATTAACCCTGCTGCTGTTCCATGTGATACGGAGAGGGGAGACCTGGAGCATATCAAGCATGGTTACATGGCTCTGCAAGTAAGGGTCAAGACTTTGAGGGCAAAGGTGGTTTTCTTCTTGATCTTACTGGTGGACAAGGAAGGGCTTTTACTTTTAAACAAAGGTCTCAATTCATTTTGAAGACTTACCCCTAGTTTTTATGAACCTCTTTAGAAATGAAAGAAGTAAAATGCCCAAAAGTGCTTTTGAAAACAAAATGCACTCCATTGAAAGTGTTTACATTTTGAAATAGTATTAGTCATAGTAATATTCTGGTTTAGGTATCCAGAATGTGTGGAAATAACTTTCAGTAATGCTTTTCTTTGTTTTGATTTGAACCACAACCTTCAATGTTTGGGAATATTTCTGTAACTGGTAGAATCCTTGTAAATGGAATAAACTCCAGTAAGTTTTAAAAATCTTTTAAACTTAAGTTCAAAGGTACTGCACTCTTATAAGAGCAAAGTCCTGGTCTGTGAACATTGAAAAACCATACATCTTTTCTGGGCGATGAGGGGTTTTATTCATGTAGGACTTCAAGAGTTTATGCCAAAGTTTGGGTTTTAAATTTTTGTATGGTCATTGGGGTTCCAAATGAATGTTTATATTTACTTTAACTCACTTCTGTTGTACTTGCTACCATTTAAATTTTCTCTCTTTTCCCATGGAAAAGAGTAACAACTTGAAACATTAAAGAAAGAAAAACCTCATAATTAGTGTCTGGTAATTAGAGACATAGGAGCTCAAGCTAGGGTCTAGGCTGTCTTAATTTTGTTAGTTATATTTTGTCAACAAAAGATATTCAGCATGTACTGCTGAGGAGAGCAGTGAAAGAATCACATCAATGACCACTAGAAGTTTGAAAATTTTAATGCCTCTTTTATTCAAGTGCAGAGAAAAAGAAGAATTAAAATTAAGGTCAGTACTTTTAATTTTGCTTTGGGATGGCTGTAGGAGGGTCTCTTGCAATTTTATCAAAGAAACAATTCCCATTAGTACCACTAAATGCTGTGGTTTTGTAAAGGATATGAAGTCATACACTGTCATCAGCTTCTTAACTGCTTTTCTACTCTTAATAGGCAAATGTTGTGATCTAGAGTTTATTCAAACATCCTGTTACACTACAGAAACAATGGTGAACTTGGTTTAGTTTTTTTTTCTGACTCATCTCAGAAATCTTTATGAAAATATTGCAGAAATGGATTTCTGTTTCAATTACTCCATGCAGGGTGGCAGTAGTTACAATGAATTAGACATACATTTATCAATTAGTTGTTTAGTAAACTTATTTCTGCTGTGATTATTCTAAACTTCCTTGGCAATAATTGGTGAAAGCACAGTCTGAAAGAAACATTTTTCCCTAAATTAATCTTTAGTCATTAGTTTTGTACTGTATCTATCTGTGGTAGGACTCCTATGCTGAGCTCTGGGTGTGCTTGTGTAGCAGAAACATCTGGTTATTTGGCAGATTCTGCAGACAAATGTGTTGCCAGCTTCAGAGCTGTCTCCTCATTTGCCTCATGATTTGGCTTTTCTTGGCAGATTGACTCAAATTCCTTAATGTCATTTTTTCCCCCCAGATTTTCTTTTTATGATAAAGACAATAATTAAAAGGCTTTATTAGTGAATGTTGGAATATGATGGAAGTTCTGCTGGGAATATCACTAAAAAAGCACAAGTAACAGGAAAAGTTTGGTGGTAGTATAAATTGTTCACTTAAAAATAACCTCTTTGTGTTTTCATGTAGCGCATAAAATAGCTGAAAATCCCAGTCAGGACAATGGCGGGTGCTGTCCAAACACTGATAAGCATGATACTTGTGGCCAGAGGGAGAATTATGCTCTGCCAGTATTTGCACAAAATATATCTCAGTGCACTCTATGTAAATTTTTGCAATTGCAGTTACCAGGGCCCATGAGAAAGCCCCGGCATATCTGGTAGCATTTCTCATGGCATCCTGTACCCTGAGAAAGTAAAATAGCTTTTCAGGAAAAATAAATGACTCAATGTGGGGAAGTCCTGATAGTGATACTTTGTATAAAAGGCTGATCAAGAACAAGCATCATGATAATATCATAGGAACGTAGAATGGTCAGAGTTGGAAGGGACCTTAAGGGTCATCTAGTTCCTACCCCTCTGCCACAGGCAGGGACATCTCCCACTAGACCAGGTTGCTCAAAGCCCCATCCAGCCTGGGGATGGGGCAGCCACATTCATATACATATACATATACATATACATATACATATACATATACATATACATATACATAGCCTATAAATATGCCAAGCTCTGTCAATAGCATCATCTGCTCTGTGCACATGGACAAGGAATAATGGATAAGTTTGTGCATTTTCAACATTTCAGACCATTATAATTTGCTAATGTTTTCCAACCAACTGCCCTATGAATAGTTCATTTACCTATTGACAGAATGCTCTAAATAATTTTGTTCTGTGCACCTACACTTTTCTGTCATGTGGCTGCTCTTGGAAAAACACTGGGAGTTGGATGATTATACCCATATTTACTTTTACAAATTAGGTGTGTTTATAGTGAGATATGATTATAGCATTTTAGGTTGTGCTTACTTTCATACTTTTTTTATTATTACAATTTCTATAGTGAGTTTTTCTTTCCCTAGACATTAGATGAGTAACATAATCCTGTGGGATATTTAAATTTTGATCTCTTTTGTTTCATACATATAAATGCTATTAGGGAGGGTTATTTGCTTCACATTAAGTTGCTAGAATAAATTCGACTAGCCTCAGAGGCAATGTTAATCTCTTTTGATGCAAATGCTGCTTCATATGCTAAGACTAGGTGGCAAGGCTAGGTATTAATGGGATCATAAGGGTTTTAGGCAGTTTCTTCAGAACACAATTCTTTAGCCTGTTTTATTACAGTCAAACCATTCACCCAGCTACATCCGCTGAATGTCACTCTTCGTGACTCCACCTGCTACTTCTCTCTAATTTTACTACATAGTGCATGCAGAGATCCTAGGTGTATCAGGTGGTGCACAGGCTGCCTTCCTAGTTCATCTGAGATCCCCAAATCATGGTTTGCCTGTGGATAAAACTGTTCAATAAAAGATGATTTCTAAACCATGGTAACTAAAGGTTCATGTAAATGCCATCTAGTGAAAAAGCAGAAAAGTTGGAAAAGGTTTTGTGAGGACCTACAGACTTGTTGCAGCCATTTAAAATGAAATTCAGTTTAGTGTTTTGAAGCTGATCAGCCTTTAAAATGAATTCAGATTAATAATTTAAAGATAAGTTGTCTGAATGGTATCATATTTGGCAGCACTCCCATCTCTTTATGTACATAAACATATGCTATGCTGCTGTGTTAGTGAACTATTAACGAAAAGAAAAGCAATGCTGGAGCAGGGTCTGACATACACAGATTTGGGAAAGATGAAAGTAACCCTGTGTAGCCACTTTTGAATACTTTTAATCCTAATACACTGGAGCAATTATTCAAGAACATGTCACCCATGTGAAAATACGTTCCCTGTGGTGCTATCAAAATAACTGCGACCTTAGCATAACTACTGCAAAAAGTAATGGCCAAACAAGTAAATGCAGCTTTAATTTACTTTCCTCTCTTTTAAAAACAGCCTTTTCCACTTCTGGGCATAGGCGTTTCAGTATAAATGAATACTGATGATGAATTAATTCAGTCTACTCTAGATCTGCATAGGCTAAAAGTAGGTTATGGTACAAAGCTCCGGTTTCTCACCCAAGTGATAATTTGAGGCCAGCAATGGTACATAAGAGTGAATGATTTCTCTCACCTTGTTTTTTTCTCAAAAGAGGTGTATGAGACTAAAAATGAAGCTAGCTTTTAAAACTGACTATAAAATGTCAGTGTAGCATTCTACATTTATCTCCTAATTGTGTATCTATCTTGTTTATGTGCTTTCAGTAATTATCTTCTTCTCTGAGCTTAATATTGCTCCTTACAGGTATTGATTTTTATTTAATTTTCTTCTTTTGAAATAAGTCATGTTTTTTCTAGGTCTCATTTTGTGTCAGCTGTGATTTTCTCTTATATCTATTCAAACATTTCATACAGAGGTCATGCATTGACTACAACGAGAACAGAATTCAACTGATAGGTATAGCATGTTTCCGCCAGGGAAATATTTACATTTCAGGTGAAGTGATGCAAGCACAAGAATAGATCTTGGATGAAGAAATGTGACAATCTTTATCCTTAGGGATCAGAAAAGCATGCAGTACAAAATACAAAAACTTGACATGCACAGACTTGTATGGTCTGCCTTACTAATTGCTCTGAAGTTCCTCACTGGCTGCTGTTTTTTTAAAATATGAAGAGAAAATTAGTGTGCCACCGGACTTTATAAATAATTCCTGCACATTTAACTCATCATTTTCATTATTAGGGAGGAAGCAATTAACATCTTAAATGCTAATTTTTAGACTATTAGGGAAATATCCACTGATATTAGGCTTCTGAGACAGGAGCATGCCATGGTAGATTATTATAGCATGAAGACTAATGGAAAGAATACTGTATGTTTCAATTCAGTGTCAGCAGGAAGTGAGACAGTACAGTTCCACAGCAGGCTGGGAAAATTATTTTAACCTGTGAAGGAAATATAACAAATCAGAGGTACATCGAAAGGCTGACTAGAGAAAAAATTAAAAAGTAAAACAAACAAGAATGGATTTTTTGAATGTCAGGGCTTTATTGTTAAGTAGAACATTTGGATTAGCGCATTTTTGCACATCCAGCATTAGGAATTTTTTGCTTGTTAGCCTCCAGCACTCAAAGGCTGGAAATTATATGTGAGCAGACAAGCCCACCGATGGGACACGCAAAGGACTAAGTTTCCACATTACTCTCCTTATTGATGTTCATTCCAGTCAGCAGAGGAGATTCTGAAATTGTATGGAATGTAAGAAAATCATGTATGAGGACTGTTTGTAGAGAAAGAGAGAGAAGAAGAGAATTAGAAATGGTATGGAAGTGTACATAGTCTCTGCTGTCCTTCTCCCCTCCCATCCCTTTGAATGCTGACATACTCAATTTTAGAAAATCCTGGTGTTAGCTATTTAGACATGGAAGTGCGAGAGAGACTTTGTTCTCCCATTCTGTCATGATAATTGGCAGAGTCATGTTTAATTAGCTACAGAAATAAAATCGCTATATCCATCAAATGCCAGACACTGTTGGTAAGAGCATAACATTTTGGTCAAAGCAACTTCTGATTTCCATTCTGCTAACATCTGTATAAGACCTAGCCTCATAACAAATGGATGGTTTGATGAATTGGCTGAATGGTATGGGCTCTATTGTCCCCCAGCTTTCTCCTAGATGGCAATAGAGTTTGAAGTCATTCTTGTCAAACTCCTGCTTTAGCAGCAAGTTTACTAGTAATAAACCAAATACGGTAATGAAATTCAGTAACGTCTGCTGAAGGTGACTGGTTATACATTCAGAAAGATATACCTGTGCAGTAAACTGCTGGCAAATCTAAATGAGCTTGTTATTGCACACATATCCATTTTGCTATTTCCGGCAGGTAGCTTCTCAGGGCAACCTGGCAGTGTTCCATCAGTGAACACTTGTTTACATCGTGGTTTATATCTGATAGAACTATCTTTGTTTGATCCAAGTACTTTCACTTAAAACTGCTTATAACTTTTAAGAACTAAAATCTTTTGGTTTCTGTCTCTCAAGCAGGAAATACTATTAATTACGTGCAAAACCATAGTCAAACTGGAGTTAATAGGAGTATGAGTGGGGGCTAGCAGTGAATATTTCATCAAAGTTGCATGAATGTTTTCCACAAAGCCAATTACAAAAGATATCAGGTTCCCTAATGGGAGCATTCAGAAGGTTCTGCAAAATAAATAAACACTACAATATTCTAAATAAGCTGTCTAAAAATAATCATTCTGTAATAAGTATTTATCTTAAAAGTTTAGTAGGAAAAAAACAAAGATAAAATGATGATAAAAACAGTACCAACAAACAAAAACAACAGGACAGTTAACAAAATAAAATAAAAAATAACTACACAGAAATTGAAACTCACTTTACTGGAGCAATTTCCCTGTCTAAAACACATGCATAATGTTGTATTTACCTGATTTCCATGGCACATTGAAATGGAATTATTTCACTTGTTCAACACTTGTAAAATTAAATGTTCTCTAAAGTTGCGAATTATTACTAAAAAAGCTGAGAAAACCAATGAAGGGTTATAGCAAGCCTTAGACCCATGCGTGTGGGTGCTAGATTTTGCAAGGGCAAGGAAGGACTTACAGCTGCAGTTTTTTGTACAAGAATCCATGACTGATCCATACAACAAACATCTACCTTAAAAAAAATTACTCTTAGAAAGTCCCAAATACAGATGTGAAATACAGGGTCAAATTAGTGTACACAGCCCCACTAGTTTTTCTTACTGGTGTAAGATCACAGTGACCTCTCATGTTTTCATTCGAGGCAAAAATTTCCTGATTTCTGCAGAGGAAGAGGCTCTGTAGAACGTCCTGTTCCCATCCTCTCTTTCCTATAGGAGTCTGTAAAGTTACTGTGCATTAATTAACACCCGTGGCAGTTTCAGGCCATTGGATAAGTCAATTCTTGAAACAGAGGTGGGAAGCTAGTATTGTGTGAGATGTTTCTATACTGCACTTTTGAAATTAGGGTGGAAACTGCTACTGAAAATAGTCTGAATTTTGTTCCCTGATACTTTTTCCTTTCTGTCTGCTTCCGAGAGTCTGAGTTAGAGTACCAGGACAGAATGTGCTGGGACCACGGGTGACACAAGATCTTGAGGATGAAATCTGATTTCACCAAGATTATTTTTCATTTTGATAGTTTTCACTGCAAATTAAATTCCCGGTATGAGATATATGACTGCCCCTTGGCTTTGCAGCTTAACAGGATGAGGGAAGTCTTCTGTGTTGAGGTCAGTTCAAGATCACCCAGACATCTAGTGTTTCAGCTTTACTCAAGTCCTGGTGTTCCACCAGGAACACTCCTGCAAAGTGGGTTAATATGTTTAGAAGATTTTTCTCACCAATCTATTTTTGCCAGAAATAGTGAAAAGGAGAGATTCTGGCTGTGTGAAGCAGGGGAGAGAAAATGCATATTGAAATAACCTACAGTATGCAGAGAAAGGTATTATAACTTGACTAAGAACTGCCTCAATTAGCTGCCACAAATATAGGATATGGCTTTTCCTGAAAGTATTTGGTTGCTGCAGCTCAGTCTCATGTTGAATTGAATTTGAAACAAACTGAGTATTCAGCATTCTGCAATTCACAGTCTGATAAATAATATAATGGTATTACTGTTATTAAAAAAAAAAAAAAAGTTCTCTATTTCTTACTGCTGCACATATTCCTTTATGTAATCCAACCTAAAACATTCTGATCTGGTATATGTTATTGATGGAAGGTCTGGAGGTATTTTGCAAGACTGTTCATACTAACGTAGAGGAAAAGCAGTGTCAAAGAGGCAAAGAATGTATGAGTTTAGCAGCTGTTAAGGGCTTGGTCCAAATCCTGTTGAGGTGAAAGAAAGAAATTGGTAGATATTGACATGAAATAATTGACGTATGCATAGATTTTGTAATCTTAGTATAAGAACACCAGGCATGTGAGGATGAAATTCACAGAATAATTTGCATTTTGCTTATAAATTGAGCAGTAGGAAAATGTCACAGAGCAGTTAAGGTAGGATAGATTTTTAAGAATTTTGTGTCATTTTATTACTTGGAATAGTAGTGTTGAATTGTCCCTCAAGCCACCTAGGTACTCCATTCAAAAGTAGCAAATTTGACCAATGATGGGAAGAGCAGGCTATGTTCCAGAAGAACAGATGGAACTGGAAGAACTAAGAAATATATATGATTTACAGAAGACTGCTGAGAACTTTTTGGAAAAAAGGAACACAAAATCTGTTCCGTGTTGCGGAGTTGTATTCCTGGGAACCCAAATCACTTTGCAGTTGGTGTTTTCCTTTTGCTTTCTTGTCCCCTTTTGCACTGAATTGCATTGTTACCCAGCCCTCGGCCAAAACAGGAGCAGAGGGCTAGCTAGACACTGTTCCCTGTTCCATGCTTGTGCTATGTGTGTGCCCCTGAAACACAGGGAACGTTTCCAGTGCAAGCAGTTCTGCTTGATGTGCAGAGTCCTACTAACTGTGAGGCCTAACCACAGGACCAGAAATTCCCGAGTTTTCGATGAAGCTCTGTTTTGGAGGGTGTAGAGCCAGGAAAGTCAGTATAAAACCCAAGTTAACAAAACTGCAGATCTCTTCCAAGGCTGCCATTCTGTGTGAAAAAGGAAAAGAGGATATGTTGCTTCTTATATTCACTTAATAACTAAAATAGCATACATAGTAAGAGCTTGTTGCCATTAGTATCTGATCTCTCAGTTTCCTTCGGAAGAAATACCAGTTTAAAAAAAAACTTTACAAAAGTGAAAAATTGAAAAAGAGAAGGTGCTTGAAGAAAAAGAACAATAACCAGCTTGATTGAATTGCCTTCCTTGAAATCTAGTTCCTAGCATTTGATGATTTGTACTGAAAAATGTCCACTTTATATATGTAAAATTATTAAAAACAGATCTAGTATATTTCTCTGCTTTTCCCATTATTAGTGATGAGTGGTTGATGCTTATTTTCCTAATATATTTTTACTGAATTAAGAAAAAAAAGTAACATTTTATGGCAGCATGTAAAACAGTAATTACCTTTTCTTCATCTTCCATTTGAGTTATGATCTTGTTCTATCCCTCATGCAATACCATCCCTAGGTACTAATTTTTGTACTAATTAAGGTATTTTTACTTTTATAGGTATATATGTAGCTATATTATATATATGTGTGTGTGTGTGCATATCTGTATGGGGAAAAGAGTTGTCTAAAAAAAAAAATTGGAAAAACTGCCAGGTACCCTATTTTGAATTGTTTAATACCAGAAAACAATGTATAATATTTAGTTCTTTTTTGAAATTAGGTATATGCTGTTCCTTTAGACATCCACAGAGAAATTGAGCAGCATATACATATATTAAAGTTCTAAGAGCAAAATCTTGCACTCTCCCTGCTACTGTTTATTTATATGGCCAGCTTTAGAAATATGGCAAACTATTTTTTTCATATCTTTTCTTAAAATTTATCATGAGACAGATTTTGCCTGATGAGTGATAAATGCTTAAGTTAATCCTAAATATTGGTGGGGCATGAGGAGTTTAGTTTATTTGCTGATTTAATATTTTTTTTAACTTCAGAATAATAAAGTTATTTGTCTGGTAACAGGAAATTCCAACCTAATAACTGACCAGGAAGCAATCTGTTCAAAATGATGATACAGCTCTGTTCTAGGTCCCATTGGAGGTACCAGCTCTTAAATGCAAGAGAAATGTCACAACATTATCTGGGATAGTAAAATGAATTTAAATTCTTTTAGGACATTTGTTTTACTACCTTTGATTTCACATGATAGTCCTGACAAAAAGTTGAATATACAAGGCAAAATTATAATTGTTTCTCCTAACCTAGTAACAGGTAGGAGCACGGTTCTGTTTTGAACTGCAGTATTTTTTCCCCCAATCCGATCCCTACCTTCTTCTCCACCATCTGTTCCAGCTTCCTTTTCACTTCACACAAATATTGGGGTATCCTTTTCACTGTGATCTTGCACTCCTAGCATTGAATGACTGAAGACCTACCAATGTATTACATAGGCTGATACTATCCAGACGACCTGGTCCACCTAGGTGATGTTTCCTAAATATTGTTTTAGTTTCTCTTTAATTACAGGTATTTTCCAGATCTCCATTCTTCCAAAATAGCTTCTTTCATGCAGAATACACGTCCTAAAATATTTTCACATTCTCTTTTTATGATCAATAGACCCTGTCTTTATTAATGAATACTCTTTCTGCTGCTGCTTTCCATAGTCAAGTTTTTTTGTTTGTGCTAGCAGACATGATTTTTCACCTAGATTTGTCTTTTAACCATCAGTCCTCCAATAAACATTTGTCCTTTGTTAGATACCCAGAATATATCTGTATTACTGATTTTCTACTTTACAGTCTTTAAAATAATTTTCTGTTTGTTACAGGCTCCTTGGCATCTACACATGTTAGTATATTGTCTTCTCATTCAAAATATGTGTTTATAAAAATATTTTTTCCAATATGTAATGTAACTTTTCCTTTGGAAACAGCCCCTCACACATTTATCTTTAGACATGTTCATCTATATAAAGAGATTATATACAATATTTGTGTGCAAGAAAGTTTATGACTAGATAAATTCTGGACAGCTATAATTCCTGAATGCGTAAAGCCTGAAGCAATTTATGGACCATTGTGTATGCAGGAAATGGAATGAAATCTGGCACTTGTTGCTAGGCAAAGTGTGCCTACCAACATAACGCTTAAAAGTAACCTGCGAAGATCTGGCAGTTTAGCTAGTAGGAATGCTAAATTGCTTCCCATGCAGTTTGCCTGTGATGTATTTCTAAAATGAATGTAAACTTCTTTTCCTAAGCAATAACTCATGCCCACAAAACGTAACCCCCACTGCTTCCGTAGGCTGTCAGCTCCCTGTGAGAAAAAAAAAAAATCAACATTTTGGGGAGGCTTTTTACTGGGATGTAGTGAGCATCTCTCAAGACCATTGATTTCAGTAGGAATTAATGGAACTCACAATTGCTTTGTAATGCATGGGATTTGGCTTTTGAAACTCAGCACTAGTATTCAAGGGGTATGACACGGGGAGGGGTGTGGATGTAGCAAAGGGATTTAGCTAGCATTTTGAGCAGATTCAGAATTTGCTTCTGCTCTGCTGCATACAGTGGACACTGAAGTGAAATGGAAAGGAGTATGGGTTTTGAGGACTGGAGAGGTCACAGGAACTCAACTCATCCTTCAGAGTATTCCCAAAACAACACAAACGAGCTAGTAATCAGTCATTCTACATGAAAGAAAGTTGTGTTTGAATATTATATGTGCAATTGGGTGGGCTATGTAGAAGCAATTAGAAACATGTGTGATGATTTATATGTTCTGTTTGTCTGATCTTAAAGCCTTTCCAAGATTGAAAAAAATATTCACTGCCTAATTGAGATTAAACTAAACAGTCTTCTTGCTGAATTAAGTTATGCCTTTTTCAAGAAATTTACACATTATTACATATACCTTTTACTTTAAAATGTTTGTAACGGAGAATGTTTGACTTATTTGTATTCAATTAAAGAATAAAATTTCCTTTATTCCACTATGATCTAAATCAGTTTTCTCTTGTGGACTGCTATATTGTTGGTATGTACCAAAGATCCCAGTTGTATACATTTTGTAGCTTTGTAGCTTTGATTGACAACTGCAATATAAATGAGATTCTGTTTTGCTCAATGATTGTCATTCAGACATTCTTTGCAGGGAATATGGTTTTGAACTACTGGCAAGAAAATTAAACAGTTCTTCTATTGATTTGTTAATTCTTATTATTATAAAGGCATTTCCTTTAGGGAAATTGCATTCTGTTCAGGAATATCTTCTGCAAAGTCAGAATTGATTCTTGATGTAATCACATCTCATCCTTTTGAGTGGCAAGGTTGAGTCTTTCTGGCAAGCTTTTTTTTAATGCTTTTTTTGGTTGTCTTTGCATTTTCCTTCCCATGTCACTGCTTTCTTCCTTTCACTTCCTTCTCCATTTTAAGTATGTGTCTATAATTGTCTGTATTTTGTTCACTTTCTCTTTTAATTTTCTTTGGGCTTTTTTGTGAATCTTCTTTGCAGTCCTGTAGTTTTGTTCCCTGTGCTCCACATCGTAACCCAGTCCCTTCTACTCATCTGTGCACGCTTAGTTCCTTTGTTCACTCCCGCAGACTCTGCCATTTCTTCTTCATTTGCTTCTAGGTTCCTTACACATGCTGTATTTAATACTGTCCTCTGCCTACCCCTACAGCCATAGTCCTTACTCACTTAAAGCAACTCTGACATTTTCACCCAGTTCCTCTCCCCTCCTCCCCTCTCCAATACTATACATTCCTTTTTCAGCCTATACTTTTATTTTATTTTTTTTGTCCTATGGGGAACATTAACTGAGGATATTTACTTAAGTAGAAATATGTTCCTCTTAGGTTCTAATATTTTAAGTACCATTTGCAAAGTAGTTGTGTTGATCTGTTGTTCACTTGCATTTGTTGGTCTAAGCCATCATAGTCTTACATTTATCCATATTCATAAGTTTCAGAGTGTTGGCATGAATTTGTTGACCTTGTCTAATCTATCTTTCAAATTGATCTACTTCCTAGAACAACTAGCATATCCATAATAAGCAGACATTATTAATTTCTGTGATAATTGATTTTCAACAGAGTATGAAAGCTACCCAGGGTTACACATTGGAAAACCTTTGTGAAACAGACCTCTGCTACCAAAAGGGGGAACAGAAGAATTGTTTTTGTTTTTCAAGGGACTATTTTAACAATGATTAATTACATAATTCTTAATTTCTGTGACTCCAGTAGGTTCTTTATCCAAGTTAGCTTCTTTCTTTTTGCCTTTGCTTTAAAATTCTATTAATAACCATTTAATTTTCTGACTAGCCAAGGTCTTGCTGTAACTAGATGTGTTTGTGATTATGTCACGCTTGAAAAGGCATGAATAACCAGCATGAACAGAAGAATTATGACTGCAATACATGTTGTGTTAGAGTTCCTATTAGTGTGTCTCAGTCAGAAGCAGAAATGCCTTGTTTTTATCCTTGATTTCTTAACTTTCCTTATTGACTCCTTTTAGTTTTTCTAGACCTTCAACTCCCACCTTCCCCCTCAAAATGTTTTTAAAATGTAAAATTAAGAGAAGGCCTAGGGGAAAAGAAAAAAATAAACAAAACCAAAAAACCAAAATCCCCTCTTCTATTATCAAGCCACCTTGGTGAAACTTCTTTAACTGTTTGACTCCTTTTTTTTCTATTGTCTCCTTTAAAAGGTTCATCATCTTCATCTCAAACTCAGAAGAACAGTAAAAGTCTTGTTTACTGAATCCCTAATTCAAGAGCAAGGGTTTTTGCTCTTCCTCTTTCATTCATTGCCACCTAAGTTCTTAGGAATTTTCTCTTTTGAAAGCTGACAGAGAATCTGTCTTTTTGTCTGTGTATGTGAAAGATTTGTTAACAAAAGCTACCCAACATCCTTTGTTAGAACAGCCTTCTTCTCTGCTGCCGTGATTGAGCTTTTGAAGATCCCCTGATCGTTTCATCAGATGAGAGGACTTCTGTACCATGAGCAGAATGATTAGACTTAGGATTGAAATCAGACATGTGAAAATCAACGTGAGTTTTGCCCTTGACTTCAGCAGAGCAGTCTCTTCTGTTTCCTTATCTGCTTTCAGGATTCGTTCTGTATGTTCTCTTCCATTCCTTCCTGGCTTCCTAATCTAAGAAAGAAGGGCACAGTGCAAAGCATAGGGACCAGTCCATTGACTCCCATGACCTGAGTGTGGAGACACAGCCTGACTCACTCTGCCATACTGAATACCTTGCGCACATTAGCTGAACCCACTTGTCTTACATGTTTTCCAGTACATTTTATTCCCTATCTGTGAAGTACGGATATTTTTTTTTCCCTCACAGTTTGTGAGCACTGCGAATGTAAATGGCCACACAAACACCTAATAGTAGATTGTGATATGCCAAAATGATATGGCAATGGAACTATGTAAATATCTGAAATGAAAAGAATTCAGGGCTCCCCCTGAAACTGCTTCAGAACTTTGAGATATATTTTTCCCTGTGCTTCATATTTTGTCAGAAATGGAAAATGTCATTCAATTGTTTGGATTGATTTTGGTTTTTTGCTATATTTGCTACTAATTAGCACTACATTTAAATACGCGTCAAGGAGAACAACAGCATAAATGAACTGATTAGTTCAATTATACCACCCACACCTAGAAATAATCTTTTTACACTAGGAATCTGAAACATAATGTTTTAAGAGCAAATAAAACAATCTTTCACCTTTCATCCATTATGTTCTTCTAGTTTAAGAAACTTCTCTGATTTATTTCAATCCAAGGAATAAAAATAGAGTTAATTTCAGTTTACCATGAATTGCAGTCTCCGGTATTTTAAAAAAGTATAATACTGTGCTGATTACTCTTTGTTTAAAAGGGTGGTAATCTGTGCATACTGTCACAGTTGGAGCCCTGTTCCCACCTGCCACATATTTGTTCACTGTGCCTCTGGGCAAGTAGTTTTTCATTTTGTTCTTTAAATTATCCGACATAAAGAAGAATTAACATAATAGTGCCTACATTGCATAAGTTGTGCATTACTTCGCCTCTCCCTATGTTGTCTGAACGTGTCTTTTACAGAAAGGTCTGATCGTATTCACCCACCCAATTTTGGTGATGTATCTATCTACCTTGCTAAAATACTTACATTGGTTTTCTGTGCTGTGCAGATCTGTGAGGGATCATGAACTATATGTAAAGTTTTCGAAATCAGATTCTACTATATATTTGAAAAAATAGATGAGTTTTCTGAAAAAGATAACATGTTAGCTGGAAAATGTCTAGGGGTCTGTAAAGCAAGAGTAATGTAGATCCTGGAGCAGACTTTTTTTCTCCAGGAAATAAGCAGGTCTTTGTAAGATCTAAATCAAATCAAGCCACTTGCTGGAGCCATCTATCTCTTTCTCTTTGAGAGTAGACAAGTTTAGGGTGGTCCAGCTTTTCACTTAACCAAGGAACCTAAGTGCATTCTTTTGAATTCCTGTAACAATTTATAATACAGAGATACCAGCCTAATCTCGAGTGCTTATAGAATCCTCTTTAAATAAATATCTGGAAAAAAGTAAATTTTTTTTTCATCCCCTCTCCTTCTCTCTGCCAGTCTTCTTATTTGCAAAGAAGGTGGAACGATTTGTTAAGAAATCTTGTTTTGAATAACTCATTTATTCACCAGTCCTCCTGTTACTCCACTTGCTGAGCCCTCCTTCTGACAGAATCAAGTCACTGGATTTAGAACATTTTCAGAAGTCTGGATGCTACCAATGCAGACACATTTTTGGAAACTGACTGCAGCTGCAATATATTTTAGCCTTCCATCTCTGATAGGATAGGGATAAAATTTCCCTAATACCATACAGCATGTTTTGGAAAGTGAAGTCTATTTCTGTTTCACCAATGAGGCAGTGCACAACTTGGTAAATTGGCAAGTCTGGACTTGGGAGACTGTGATAACCACAGGAGGTGGTGCAGGAGTTTCGGCAGGACTGTAGAGGAAACGGTCAACCTCAGGCATGTTCTAGGAAACAGGATCCACCTTTACTTTGCTGAACTTTAGATTCTTCTTAAAGCTTTATAAAGAAGTCCACAATCTCTCACTAGGTTAAAAGTTCACAAATGTTTCTCTTTTCTAAAAGCATAGGGAAAAAATTAGACAGTATTAAGAGATGATTAATGTTCAAAAAGCAAAGGAAGAAAAATCTAATACATAGCAGTACAGTGGGGGAAGAGTATAGCCAAAATAAATCCCAAGAAGCATTCGTTAAACATTTGGCACTGCTGAAAAGAGTGGATAAGTGTGGGCACAACTTAATGTGCTCAGAATTATATTTCACTTTTGATCCATGCTCTTCATTGGAATGCCGGTGTATGCCCCTCTTAGTTGTCCTTGGCGGTCAGACGTTTTCAGAACTTTATAAAATGAGATTTTAATGCACCTGTGGTTTTCCCCCCAGTAACAGACTATTAAAATCATATGCAATGTTCAGCTTGTTTGTAAATATTACTGCAAGTTAGCACATGCTTGAATACTCCAGTTTTATACACCTCTTTTTGTAACAGGTTTTCCCCATACACAAACAAAAGTTTTTGAGAGATTAGTGACTCAATTTCAGGGATTACTAGCTGGTATTTAGCATTTTAAATCTATAGTGTGACAAGTTATGGAACTGTTGTTTCCCATTTATGTGCCAAGTGAGCATCCACATCTTTTTGAAGAGAGAGGAACCAGATTTCCTACCAGACATAAGTCTAAAGGAGGCGATCAAAGACATTCATGATCTTGGCTTAGGGATTCATAAATTACTAGAGAACTTTCCCATTTAACCAAAAAACTGAAAAATATTTTTTTATTTAAATCTGAAGAAACTCATTAACTTTGTCTATGCTTGGTTGTTGAGATGCTGCTGTGAAAAGCAAAGCCACAAAGACTTTATTTTAAAATTAGCTTTTTAACAAAAGCTGTAGGAAGGATTTGGAAGTACCTCCCTTAATTTACTACATATGTCAAACACCATTAAATTAAATTGCTATCCATTCCAATTAAATAGCTATACCTATCATGAAGTTATGGAGAGATTATGTTTTGTAAAGCATATATACAACTTTAATAACAAATAGTAAAATTTAATCTATCATTAATAGATAACACTAAATGTAATTACTTCAGATAAGAAAGTACATGTTCTAGGACATTCTTGGTTTGAGAAAGGTCCTTGGATCACCAAGTAGTCATTCCTCAAGCACAATTACTGAGTAATGATAACTTTTCATGATGTTACTACATTTCATTTAAGTGTAGTCACTGTGGGAGGCTTGTAGTTGTTGCATGGGTTTGTGTCCCCTTTTCTTCCCTCCAAGTCACTATGCAACGGAGACTAGGCATAAATTTATTAGCTTCTGACTCAATGGTGACTACCCAGTCATCAAATAAGCCTTGTACAGTGAGTTGGCTTGAATCAGGTGCAGGTTCTCCAGTGTGCAGCTCGTGTAGAGATTGTGCCAGGCTTCTCATTTTGACCTTTTGGGAATTAGGTTTGCCATGCTGTGAATAATATCTAAGACTTATTTTTGTACTTTGTGGAGCTGTCTTTCCCAGCTGACTTGTTCCATGTAATATTTATGTAACTGGCGTGTTTATTGTGAGTTTTGTTTGACCTGCTACTACCCAGCAAACAGTAGAAGGTCTGATTTTTCTTTGGAGAATGCTACAGAGAATTGTAGCTAGTGTTTACTATGGATCCCAGTAAGAAAGGAACTCAAGACTCTATAAAAAGTATTGTTTAAAATACCTTTTATGGGAGATAACAGAAGAAGGAAAAAGGGGATAGCACAGATAATCTTATGTGTTTTCAGATGCCGACAACCTTAAGTTGTACAGCATCAGATGGACCTCTAATGAGAGCACGACAGGCTGCCTAGATCCTGTCTGTGCTGAGGTCCACCAGCATTAGGGCCTTCAGACCTCTTACAGGATTTTCTTAAAAGTAAACATTATGGGTCATTTTGACTGTCAAACAAAAGGATTATAGAATCATAGAATCATTCAGGTTGGAAAAGACCCTTGGGATCATCGAGTCCAAACATCTACCCTACTCTACGAAATTCTCCCCTACACCATATCCCCCAACACCACATCTAAACGACTCTTAAACATGTCCAGGGATGGTGGCTCAACCACCACCCTGGGCAGCCTATTCCGATGCCCAACCACTCTTTCCTAATGTTTAGTCTAAACCTACCCTGTTGGAGCTTGAAGCCATTCCCTCTCGTTCTGTCATTAATTACCTGGGAGAAGAGACCAGCACCAACCTCTCTACAGTGTCCTTTCAAGTAGTTGTAGAGAATGATGAGGTCTCCCCTCAGCCTCCTCTTCCTCATACTAAACAGTCCCAGCTCCTTCAGCCTCTCTTTATATGATTTATTTTCCAGGCCCTTCACCAGTTTTGTTGCCCTCCTCTNCCCCTACACCATATCCCCCAACACCACATCTAAACGACTCTTAAACATGTCCAGGGATGGTGGCTCAACCACCACCCTGGGCAGCCTATTCCGATGCCCAACCACTCTTTCCTAATGTTTAGTCTAAACCTACCCTGTTGGAGCTTGAAGCCATTCCCTCTCGTTCTGTCATTAATTACCTGGGAGAAGAGACCAGCACCAACCTCTCTACAGTGTCCTTTCAAGTAGTTGTAGAGAATGATGAGGTCTCCCCTCAGCCTCCTCTTCCTCAAACTAAACAGTCCCAGCTCCTTCAACCGCTCTTCATAATATTTATTCTCCAGGCCCTTCACCAGCTTCATTGCCCTCCTCTGCACTCGCTCCAGCACCTCGGTATCTCTCTTGTATTGAGATGCCCAAAACTGGACACAATACTCAAGGTGTGGCCTCACCAGTGCTGAGTACAGGGGCACAATCACCTCCCTACTTCTGCTGGTCACACTATTTCTAATACAAGCCAGAATGCCGTTGGCTTTCTTGGCCACCTGGGCACACTGCTGGCTCATATTCAGCCTCTTGTCAATGAGAACCCCCAGGTCCTTTTCTGCCAGGCAGCTTTCCAGTCACACTTCCCCAAGCCTGTAGTGGTACATGGGGTTATTGTGGCCCAAGAGCAGGACCTGGCACTTGGCCTTGTTGAAGCTCATACCATTAATGTTGGCCCAATGATCCAATCTGTCTAAGTCTCTCTGTAGAGCTTCCCTATCCTCATGTGAATCAACACTCATGCTTAACTTGGTGTCATCTGCAAACTTCCTGATGATACACCCTATGTCCTTATCAACATCATCAATAAAGATGTTAAACAGAAATGGTCCCAACACTGAGACCTGAGGCACACCACTTGTGACCGGCTGCCACATGGGAACTGTAAGATAAAAGCAAAGACACGCAGGTGGCATCGTCACCAGGCATCATGTGGGAGCCTGGCCACATATTTCACATGTAGTAAATCAAATGTTGCTACTGCTAAACTGAGCTCACCCAGTCCTTAAAGAATAGGTGGTGGTGCCGATCTGTGCTGTACTTAGTCTTCAGTACCAGCTGCATTCCTTTTGAATGTACAATGTGTATAACATAACTTTACCTCTAAATAACTTTCAGATTTTTTTATTTTTTTTCACCAGTGATTTGGTAGGCTGATAACTTTTGGAGTTAGCTTGTACTTAACTGCATGTATTTTAGCCATACCATCTTTATCTAACTGTTCAGTTGAGTAACTAAGCTTTTAAAGTTTAGCTACAAACTTCCCATTAATGCTGCTCTTCCTTCAGGTACCCAGTGACGAACTAAAACCAGGTCTTCCCACAAAATGTCTTCTGGTATCCAGGGTTTAGAAACCCTGACTTCACTGCAGTGAGCGCTTGCTGGTGTTACATGGCTGATTTCTTCAGCCGGCTGTTGGCACTCTCTGCAGCTCTGTCTTTAAGAACAGCCAGCCGCAGGGCAGAGGAGGGCACTGGAGCAGCCCCAGCCATAGGCGTTGGTCACCTCCTTGGGTTTGAGTATGGGCCAAGGGTGGGTTTGGATGTGGGCCCATGGGTGGGCCTGGCTCAGCAGAACCCATTGGAAGGCAGGGCAATGCTGTGGGGAGCTGGAGACTGGCCCTGCTGTGGCATTGACAGGACAGGGGCAGATGGCCCAGGTGGCTGACATGGGGACATGGGACACAGGCAGAGTGGGGGCAGCCCTGGAAAGCTGGGCGTAGACAGGGAGGTCTAGTGGTACCCTCAGGGCCCTGACAGGCTCACAAAACTGCTGAAGGAAATTAAAAAAGTTGCAGGGGAGGGGAGCCCAGACTTTTTTACTACGTGCATGTTCACTAATGCTTGATCGGCGTAGAGTCTCAAAGCTCCAGCGGACATTGTGGTAGGAAGCAAGGCATTTGACTAGGTAGAAAGAGGCAGTAGCCATGGCACCACCACCTAGCTGTAGCTCCGTAGACCAGAGTGTTTGTGCTGCTGGCAGTAGGGATAGCAGGGAATTTTTGAATTAAACAGGATTTCACTGGAAACTTAACATTTGTTGAATCCAGCAGGAAAAGATCTTTCCTCAAATTGCTTTTCATAGACCTTTTCTCAAACAATAGTCACTGAGTGTTAGATTTTCAGGTCACTATCATAGACATCTGAGATTGGTAGCATTAGGAGTCTTTTGTCTGTCTTTGGGAATAAGATCCACAGCTGGAAACTTCAAGAGCTCTGATACAAACACAGCTTCCAAGGTTTCCAGACTTACTGACAGACAGCTGAAGAGGTGAAACTGTGGAGGCCCTCAGGTTTTCATGGTTCCTTTCTTGTGCCAATGGGACACCAGAAGTCCTTTGATCGTTTAGCTTAAATCAAGTTGTGCTGGGCAGACCTTTGGTGACACAGTTGTTAATAAATCTGAAAATAAAAGTCCTGCAGCATTTGTGGGTCTTTTTTTTTTTTTTTTTTTTTTTTTTTTATTGTGGTGGTGAAGCCAAGTATCAACTGCTTAATCTCACAGAGAATCAGGAATTCTCCTTCAGTTTTGGATCATAACTTTTGGGCTTGTGGATCCCAGAGGTCATGTACAGCCATGGACCATGGAAGGAGACAGCAAAGGGTACCTGGGGCCAACATTTGTTAGTGAACCTGGGCCACACAACAAACCAGCTCAGACTCAGGAAATAGGGTTTATTTAACTCAGTTATTTCAGCTCTTGAGCACAGTAACACAAACATGAACCTGCTGCTTTGGTAAATCTTTCTTTCCCACAAGAATGTAGTTTTTAGAGTGTCTACAAGTTTTAGTGTCTACAGACCTAAATATGTGAAGCTTCTTTGTAGTTTTTTCCTTCACTGCAAGGTATTTCATGGAAAGGAATTGATCGTGTCTCAGGTATAATTTTATTTGATATGTGCAGTATCTGTACTTTCATATGGAAAAGTGGTCTTCGGGAGAAGCCAAAGAATACTCGGTCTGCCTATTAAAAGTTCTTCCTGCTTAAAAGTTGATTATTTTTGTTCTTCAAAAAATGAGAAACCATTTAGTTAAAAATAAGTAAGGAATCTTTCACAGAACCATTGAATTATTTACGGGAACCTTGACTCTAGACTGTTTTGATGGATAAAACTAATTTATCTCTGTCTCCCCGAGATATTTATATCATCTGTCTAAACAGCATGAATCACATTCGAAATTATATCAACTTGTGCCACCTCCGGGGTAACAAACTGGAACTGATTCAACTGAGTGTTGCTTTCCTTCATTTTAATCATTCACAATATCTAATTGATTTTTATTACAATTGAGTCTGTTCACTTTAGAGGCAACTTGAATTCATAGTCAATAAGGGGAAGAAGGAAGTGCCACTAGTCAGCAAGTGTCAGGGGTATTTTTGGCTGTATTTTGTAGCCTTTTAATACAGGTAGAGGAAAAATGCATATTGTCTTTGATTCTTCATGTGTATGCATACATAGACACAAACCTATTCATACTAATTACATATGTCCAGTAATAAAACACAGGGTTTTTTACATATACAAATAGAGGGTTTATATATTTTTCAAGTAAATACTCAGAATTTTGATGTCTTGCACTTTTTTTTTTAAACAATTAACAAAGATTTCAGAATTTGCCAGGAAATGAGCTTCCAAAGAAATCCCAAGTCAATAGAAACTTTTTGATATTAAAAAAGAAATGCATTCTATTTGGTAATTTTGCAAGAAATCTAACAAAACTACATAGAACACAGTACATTTAATCCACACAGTTGAAATGAAAATGTTTCATTCTCTTCAGTTTGTTTCTTATTTATGTCATCCCCTCTTTCCCCTACTGAGTAACACTTTCATAACCTTGTGGTTTATTTTTAATAAATTTTTTTATTGTTACAACTTTAGTTAAATATTTTAGTTTTAGTAAATAGCTGTTGAAAGTGTTTTAACTTACAGTGCTCAGTCCTTGGCTCCCCAGTACATGGGAAATATAGGGGTACCAGAGAGTCCAGTGAAGGGCCACAAAGGTGATGCAGGGACCGGAGCATCTCTCCTATGAGGAAAGTCTGAGAGAGATGGGACTGCTCAGCCTAAAGAGAAGACCTATGGGGATCTTGTCAATGTATATAAATAGATGAAGGAAGGGTGCAAACAAGACAGAGCCAGGCTCTTTTCGGTGACGGGACAAGAGACAATGGACACAAGCTGAAACATGGAAGGTTCCCTCTGAACATCAGGAAATACTTTTTCACCGTAAGGATGACTGAGCACTGGCACAGGTTACCCAGGGAGGTTGTGCAGATCCTCAGAAGCTGCCTGGACATGGTGCTGGGAAACCAGCTCTAGGTGGCACTGCTTGAGCAGGAAGGGTGGACTAGATGACCTCCAGAAGGCAGTTCAAACCTCCACGAGTTTGTGATTCTGTTCTTTTGTGACTTTCTCTAGTCATGACATATACCAATGGGTATATTATTGATACCATATGTCGATGAATATTTTGAAGACTATGACGCAAATTATGAAGTGTGAAAACTGCAATTAGCTAGAATATTCAGTAAAACGGTTGTAAAATGAAAATCACTCGCCTTCCCAATAACTAAATTTGCCAAATGTTGAGCCTATTAACTAAAGCAAGATTATGCTTTAGCAGATGGATAATTTAGTACTGACTAAGTGGGAATTTAGGTAATATTGTAAAATGAAAATAACTCCTTTGATCAGAATGAGGAAAAGGGGTAAAAGAGACAGGTCTGGACATCCACAGACTATTCTAGTTTAAAAATCCATGACTAACTAAACATCCCCATTAAGTACTAGAGGATTACATCCTCCATATTATTCTGGTTTAATACATATTTGCTGAAAACTTGGTTTCTAATGTCTTATTTGGGGTTTGGGCAGAAGCAGGTAGATGGAGATGTAGAAAGGGCTATATAACCATATTACCTGGCACACACAGAGTTGTATGCAGAAAAATTTTAAGAGCACAGGAGGCAATCTCGTCTAGATCTGTCTCTTGCTGTGACTGATCTTCAGTACTTAATAGAACAGTGGGAGAGAAAAAAATTCAAAAAATTAAACCCAGTAATGGACCATGTAAAAGAGTAAAAAATCCTTCCTGGCCTCTTTCACAAATTGTTGTTCAGAAGTTCTGAAATATAGAATTAAGGTAGTACATATTAAAAACAAACTATGACCAACACATGCAATTAAACTCTTTTTATAAGCATTAATGTGATTTAAATCGTAATCTTGGCAGTGGAATTGCAATTGACAATAAGTGTAGTTTTAAATTTCAAGACTAAGTAAAATCATGCATGATGACCTCTTTGGACAGAGAAAGATAACTGTAGTCTCAGTAGGGGGGAGTACTCTCTTTTTTTTTTTTTCATTTTTTTTCCCCCATCCTAAAGAAATTAAGTAAAAGTTTGAGTTCTTTAAACAATCTGATGTTTTTATCTTCTAAAAATGTTTTTCTACTACTACTGTTTATTTCCTTTTAATGTCTAAAATGCCCTCCAGTGGACAACATTATTTTTTTTTTATATTCCAGTTTAATTTCTTAGTCTATTTCCATTTCTAAAGATACTGATTTTAAAGTATTGTTTGATCTGATGCATATTTTCCCATTTCTATTACTGTTATACATAAAAATTTTTATCTAATGAGAGCACATTGCTTACAGACCATGTATGCTGCCGATGTGAACCTTAAGTGCTTTCTTAAAATGCTCTTCTGCAAATAATAATACTTTCCATCTCCTAATATAGCAATAGTACTTTAAAATCAACTTGTTTGTACAATTTGTATTGGGATATGGATAGAAGATTTTAAAACTGCAGTAGTCATATATACTTAAGTGATGGAGAACACATTGAAGTTTTAAGTTCCTTATGTCAACATGGACCAAGAAGGTATTGTTGGAAATAATATTGGAGAGTGTGTATAATAGAAATATCTATTATAGCTCGTTTGCTTATAATCCAAAAATTAAATAACATCAGTAGTCATGCCCTCATACCGACCTCTGGCACATTTTTATGTTGTAATGCGGGTTCTGATTGATTTTCTTCTTTTAGAACAAAATATTTATTGAATATTTGTTTACTGAAACATTGTGCTAAGCAATCACTGCAACGCATAGCACAACAAGTGCCATAGGACTTTTTGTTTTTCTTTAACTACTAGAGGGCTTTTCCCGAAGAGGTATATGCAGTAGTTTGTTTTGTTTTTATCTGTTCTGTAGTACCTCTGTTGGAGTTACGATTTAACAACATTTATAACTTTGTTGTTAAAGTGCATCCAGTAATAACTAAATTGAGATAATTTGTCACCATTTTTTATTTTAGCTCTGAAAATCCATTTCAGATAGACTTAAAGGAGGGGGAGGAATCCAATCACTAAAGAGAGCTGAGAGATAAACTGTGTACTCTTGTCACAGTGACTCCGTTGCATTCCCAGGCTGCCTGAAGGCTGGTGCTGAATGATGTATCCATTATTCCAGGCAACTTCAAGATCTGGACACCCTAAATAAACACAGAGAAATTGGCTTAACATAAGAACTTCTAAGTTCAAAGTTTTTTTGCATTTTTAATAGCTTTTTAAGAATAGGTAAATAAAGGTTTAGGGTTTTTTTTCCTCTGTAAAGCCCTCTGGGCTTACTGAATTGCTTTAAAAATCTCTGATGCAGTTCTTATCAGGGCTGGGGTTTGGTGATTAAGGGGCTTGAGTGACAAAATTGGCTTGAAATGTTTTTCTATCATTGGGCAGCTGTTTTCCCTCAAATTTCCCCAGGGTTTTTTTTTTTTGAGTTGTTTATAAATTCAAATCAGTCCCCTTAACCAATCTATAGTTTAGCCTTATATTATCAGCATTGGAAGAGAAACAAGTGATTGGCATATGAAGGAGGAGCCAGTATTTTTGTGAAAACTTCAGCATTGCTGAACATAATGTCAGTAGGGACAGAATCCCCGGGGCATACTGTAAAGGTCTAGAAGATGGCTGGCTTTCATCAGAAGTAGCACAACATAAACAACCAAGACCCCAACTGTAAAGAGAAATTAATTTCAGGCATATTGCCATAGAAAAATAAAAGTAATGATACCAACTTTCTTTTTTCAACAAGTTTTCAGAAGCTGCAACTCCAACAATTCTGAAAAACAAGACTCGACTCAGAGATATGCTTCAGCTGAATACAAGGCATAGTTATTGAGAATCTCAAATGCAAATAAACAGAATAGGCCATTTTGCTAATCTTATCCCAGTGTAATCTGAAACATTTTTGCTAGCTTTACATTGGTATAAAGTAGCAGACTCTGCTTTTTTTAACAGGAGGAAAGAAAATCATCCAGTTGGAAAGAACTATTGCAAACATCTTCACTTTGCTGCTCTAGATTGAAAGTGCATAACGATGTTTTAATTTTTTACTTTCCCAAAATTTTGAACTCTTACAACTCAATGTTCCTTCCTACCTAACAACCCAATTTAAAGTGGGAATCCATAACAACAAGTTCTTAATATTTCTTCACCTATTTCATGAAGTGTTTTTTAAATTTGAAAAGCACTTCATGAATCACTCAGTGGTTGCTAAAAATGAATAATAATGAATCCAATTCAATTGTCATGCCAGCTGCTGATTTCCTTCTGATGGCTGACTTTATGCTACAGAGAGGAATCCGTATGCTAAATCTCTCCTGCTTGTAAGAAATTTATTCCATTACAATTTTAAAATGAGAACTGCCCTCAATTGCGTTCTTACATAGCATAATTGCGCTTCATTTATTAAAAATAAGTGACAGTGAGGACACCTGTCCTGGTTTGGGGTGGAGCAGAGGCAACTCTCTATTCAGTGAGAGAGGCTCTTGCTTACACTTGTTACTGTGGCAACCAGGGTCAGCTGACTTGGTTGTTTACCCTGTGGAGGGCTTGCACCTGTGGGGAGGCATGGACAGGTTAGGTGACCCAAGCTGGACATAAGGGTATTCCATCCATCTGCCATGCTAAGTATAGAAGCTTAGGGATCAAAGCTAGTTGGCTTCTCTTTCTTCGCTCCTCCTCTTGGACTTCTCTCAAGGGCTCCTCTTCAATGAGGAGGACCTTGTCAGTTCGTCTACCTTCAATCTGCATTAGTGATTTCTGGAATCCAGTTCCCATTCATCACTGAGACCAGTCTGGAACTTTCCCAGTGCATACCAGTGACATCTCCCTGGGATCTTGATACGGTTTTGTATATATTTATATATACTGTCTCTGTTTAATTATTTTCTATTTTATTATTAATATTTCATTAAAGTAGTTTAGTTTTTTCCTAAACTCATAAATCTCTTTATCTTTCTCCTTTCTCTCCTTGGAGCAAGAGGTGAGGGAGAGCATCTGTTGTCTTGTCATTGGCCAACCCAGCCCAAACCACAACAACATCTGAGTCTGTTTTATTGTCTGGTCAAACAGCCTGGATATTTGTACTCCAATAAGAGACTTCTTGTGTATTGAGAGTTATTGTGCTATAACTAATGCTGTACAACACATAACTAGGTATTATAGCAAAGGCAGTACCTCCACTAGTGTTGGCTTAATGAACCAAGGATTTAAGAGCTTGGTCCTTGCAGTTTGACAAGAAAAATATTATAATTTTACAATTGGCCGTAGACAGGGAGTGCTCTTTTCATCATACTGAGAAAAAGGGTGAATGTAATTTCAAAGATACTGTGTTACCTCATTGGGGTTTGTTTGTTTGTTCATACATACATAATCATATATAACACCTGAAAGCTCTCAAACACCAAGAAATTTGTCCTTACCAAAATTTCTGTGACAAAATTAATTATCATTATTGACTTTATAAAGAAGAGAATTTAAGTTCATCTCTTGGAGCCCCAGTGATGTCCTGTGCCAAAGTTTATCCAGAAAATGAAAGACCCGAGAATTGAACCCAATCACCTTTCTTTCAATTCATGGTCTTAATTTCAAGATTAGTGTTTTCTTTTTCTTTTCTGGTAAGTGGTTCTAAGGAGTCTGTATTTTTGTGCCCCACCATTGCTCAGTAAACAAGATAATCATGACACATAGATATGTATACATTCACACATGCTCTTAGGTGGTAAGAGCATGGCAGGTAACAAAACAAGTCATTTGTTTTGACTGTTTGAATTGCCTCTGGAAAGTCTAATCACAAGGATATAGCAAAGCTTTCAGCCAGAGTGAACATTATTAGTATAAGATAAAATCTGAACCAAAACCAGCACAAAGGTGGAAAGAATCTTTTCCAGTGGGAGGCACAGAAATAGAAATAGCACTGCCGAATGCTACAATTTCTGTACGCGAATAGAAGTAGAAGCAATTTTCAAATTCAGTTTCTGGTTTACCCAATAATTATGTAATAGAATTGTTTTCATAAATTGATGGAGTTCAACCTATAACTAAGCTGATACCCTTCTCCTTTTTTATTCAAAGTGTTTCAGAATACTTTAAACCTGACATAGATTATTGTATAGATAAGTGAAGCAAAAGAAAATGAATGAACGAATCTTTATTTGCATACACATATCTAGCGATGCACTGAATTCCAAAGTCCCACCAGTTAACTTCATGTATCCTATTCAGTCAGAGAATCACAGAGTAACATGGGGTTGGAAGGGACCTCTGGGAATCATCTAGTCCAACCCCTCTGCCAGAGCAGCTTCCCCTAGAGCGGGTTGCACAGGAACGTGTCCAGGTGGGTTTTGAATGTCTCCAGAGATGGAGACTCCACCAGTCATTGTATGCTTCCCAGCAGTTTAGTTAAGAAAGACAGCCAACCTCTGAGAGCTACCCAGCCCACACAGGACCTGAGTCACTGCAGAAGTGCCTGTGTCTCATGATGGGTTACAGATGGATCCCAGCGAAATCAGGCTTCCAAGTTGGTTCCTTGAATACATACAGTTCAGATGTGGATTCAGAATGTTATGGCAGAGATTTTACCTTTGCGTCTTTGCTCTTGGACATATAGGTATGCGAGCATGTAGCAGAAAAACATTTTTGGAATGCACTTAGAATGAAGTTAAGAGTTTAAGGGCAAAGGATGTAATCAGAGCCAAATTACTGTAGTTTAAATTACCAGTTTTCAGCTGTTTTAATTCCTAGCCTATTGCAATTTTGCAAGTGGCTACAATTCTACAAATGTTTTCCCTGGAGAACTTGACTTAATCTTCTGAGAGACCTAATGGTCATTTTCCAGCATAAACTGGACCCATGTCCATTTTACATACATTGTGTATAGCATTTCAAATGCAAGTTTGCTACCAGTTTCTGTCACTACTGATATATCTTCAACAGGTACATCTCAGACTCTTTTCAGCTAAAGGCTTAGTCACACCATCTTTCCACAGCTGACATGAATACACACACAGGCTCCTGTTGTTTTCAACTGGAAAGGCCTTAGCCTGTGGTATGCTTTCCTTGTTCTTAGTGTGTGACCATGTGCTTTGTATTTCTAGTTTCAAACCACTTTTATTCCTTCATTTTGTATGATTTTCCATCTTCACCTTTCTGCTGGGGGCTTACAGGTTTGTGTCATTGGAAAATGTTGTTAGCATACTCTGTATTTTTGTATCAGTAGCAGTAAAACATATTTGGTTCCAAAAACATCCTTGAAACATCACCAGTAATCTTCTATCCCAGTAATACCTTTTTGGTTCTGATGTTGTTTCCTTCCCTTAAATGAAGTTGTGATTCTTTTACATTTCTACAGTACCTTATCCAGTATATTATTTTTTCCTAAGTGACATTTTATCTGCTATATATGATATTATCAGCAGTATTTCCTGTGTTCCTTTTCTTAAAATACCAGTTATCTTACAAAGAGAGATGCCAGGTGAATTTGGCATAATGATAATCTATTTGGGGATAAAGCTGTTATTCATTATATTCCATTTTTCATTACCTCAGTGTCTCTAGCTATGCAATGCTTCATAATTTGTTTCCTTAATTCCTTGCACAGCTCATGAGGTCAGAGCCACATGTTTTTATGTTGCTTGGATCACGTACATCCCTTTTTCTTAAAAGAAAAAAAAAGTTAGTGTTTTTATTTTTCAGACATTTGATTGCTAGCCTGATAGATTCATTAAAAGTCTTTGTTATTAATCTGGCCTTTCATGTGCAAGTATTTTAAGTACTGGCAAGTGGAAATTATGGGGTCTCGCCCTCCTGGTCTAGACACTTCCTTAAAAAGAGTTTTATGTCTTTGTTTTGTTCTCATTTTAGATGAGTAATTTTCATTTCCACAGTCTGTATCATTAGCCACACTGCATTTGCTACTGTAGTCAACAACCTCATATTAATTTTGTTTTGGGCTGTCTGTAAATTATCTCTAATCTTAAATGTTTTTTGCTGCTTGGTGAAGCCACTCTTTTTCCTGTTTTCCTTTTATTTGGATGATGAAAGTACATTTTAGTATCTGCAATTTTGCAAGATCTTACCCTGCCTAAGATATTCTGTTCTCACTTTCTCCATATATTTTCTGGCATCTGACAGTTTTCCTTGCATATTAGTTTAATTTTCCACCCTACAAGCTTTCTGCATACTCCAGATATACTCTCTGAGGTGACTGCTTATCTAGTTAGAAATGGAGCCCTTTGTTATAAAAGGTTTTTCCACACGTTTGAAGCTGCAAGTTTTTCGCAGCCCACAGCCACAGACTTTTTCTTAAAGAAATTCTAGCACTTCCTTCAGTTTTCATTATTTCTCTTATTTTCTGATTTTTTTTAAAGTTAAATTCAGATTTATTTATATTTAACATTTATTCAGGCTACAGATATTTTTTAAAATATGGAGTGAATGTGTCATCACTTACTCTGACATATAGCTTTCTTGACCAACTATTTAATAAGGTCTCATAGCTCACTTTTCTTATATGTTCTTATATATATATGTTTTCTTATATTTTCTTATATATCCTCTCTAATTTTCTTACAGCTTATCACATACTTGATTTATAGTTTATCACATCACTATTTTTGCCATGAGGAAGACCATAAAATTGGTATATGTGGACATGAGAAGTAAGCAAGAAGAGGATTATTATGTCAGACTTATTTGCAGATCTACTGTATCGTCTATGTGACAGGGAAGATACAGTGAGTTGTACAAGCCAGTGGAGGCAGTTTTATGGCCTTCTACACTGCATCAGAGTGAGTTATAGAGGGAGGGTGTAGAGAGTCCTCTCACCCAAATTTTATGGGCAGAATATTGCCATTTCAAAAATCCAATTGGGACAATTAAGATATTTTATGGGAGAAGTTAAGATGAAAATAATTAATATAATCTTACAAATTCTTATTTGTTAAATTCCTTATGGTTGCTTTCAGTAGCATGCAAGGGATCTTCCATTATTTGTCTCAGTTTAATTTTAATAATTTCTTCTTTTTTTTTATTATTTTCTTTTTAAATTAAACTAAGAAACGTCTCTGTATGGCTACTCTCTTTGAGGTCTTTTATTCTTTTTCTTTAATCAGGCTGTATGAATTCTAAGTGAAATTACTTTTTTCCTTCATGCACCATATGCTAGATTAATGCATCTGTATCTGAGAGAGGGTAGTGCTGCTGGACCATCAGTACTAAGCAGCACTGGTTTCTGCCTTACTCTGTCATTGACACATGGGCATGTGAAATGAGTCCTTTTAATAGAGCATCTCTTCTTCACCAGCAGACAACAACAGTTAACTCACAAGAACACCTAGCATGGAAAATGTAAAATCATTGTGATAAGTAATTCTTGAAAAAAAGAAAAACAGAGGGAGATGATTATGTTTTGTCTTTAGGTTTTTTTAAGCTACCCTCAGACTTATCACCATTTTCTGGAATGGTTTATGCTGTTGCCTGTCAGTGAAACAGCATAATCACAAGAGTAGGTTTTATTATATGTTCCATATTCTATTTTTTTTTCTTGTCCTTTACCAACAGAGAGTTATTCAGCGATTTTTAAGGTGTCAATTCTTGTGTTAAAACAAGATCTAACATGATTCTCTCATATCTTTTTGAACTCTTTTTTCAGCTATTGAATTGTATCTTGTCTTAGGACCATCTTAGAAGGAAAACAAGATTTTATTGAGCATCAAAAGATACTCCTCTTCCTCTTTAAAATTTTTCTATTTACAATAGTTATTTAAATTCCTTCTTATTGGCAGCAGACTGGGCTTGTATTTTCAGGCAGCTGACTCTAACTGCAGTCAACAGATGCATTTAAAATAGACTGCAATAAGATTCTATTTTTGAGATGTAGTGATTGGAAGGGAATCTTCTTCTGTCAATCAGATATAAATTAAGATGTTATTTATTTTAAAATTGAATGTTCTAGTTTACAAGATTTGGAACTGTTTTCACATTTACTGCCTAAAATTGTAAAAGGATGCTAAAGAATTAAGTGATAGAGATTTACACCTGGAATTCCATGTGGAACATGATACTTACTGTGCAATATAAATAGTCTATTTATATTGCATATTTGGGCATTTAAAAAAAAAAATAAAGAATTTTTCAAAACTTAAACCTTCCATAATTTTATACTTCTTCATGTTATCAGATATATTACAAATTTTAACCAATATATTATTCAGCTGATTGAAGGCTATCATGCCATGTCCTAATAGACTGAGCAGCTGCATTGGTTCTTTAAGATACTTCACACTTAGCAAATAATCATAAGTAAATATAGTCCTTTGAATAATAATGTATACTACATTGATTCTGTCCTTTTTTTCTATTCTTCGTATCCTTATTTAAAGATAAAATTCAGCTTTGCAGCAGCAGCCCAGTAGTCTAAATAAGTGAGAGAAGGCTGGAGGAACCTGTAGCCAGGTGATGCTTCTGGAAGAAGGATTTGCAGCTTTCAGTAGAGGTGGGAGCTGCAGCTGCTGCTGCATGAGGGAATTACTACTTGATGTTCTAGCTGGACCTCTCCATGTTCCTTTTAAGGGTTTATATCATAATAGTTAATCCTGTGTCCTCAGGCTGCAGTTTCTAGCTCTTCTTTGCCTACAGCTGGCCAACGAGGCAAGTGGAATTTCTGCACTTGGAGTTTTGTTGTGTTAATAATAGTTAACAGTAAACAAATATGATGAGAGGGAGATGAAAGTAGTAGTTCATACAGAATGTTTTAGTTCTGTATTCCTTCTTAAAATAAAAATTCATATGTAGACCTATTCAAATTACATGCATTAGATTTCAAAGTCATGGTGATTTCAGGTGTCTCCTCATATTTAAGATCATATTTATTCATTTCTATTTTTAATTGCATATGAACTACGTTAAGTGAATCTGTTAATCATGTTCATTTAAAACTATAATTGGTGGAATCTATTTTAAAAGCTGGATTAGAAAATATCACTTTCTGAATGAAAAAAAGGACTTGACACACTCTTTCCTTCCATTGCTAGGCCATGGGAAGTGTGATTGTGGGAAGTGCAAATGTGATGAAGGCTGGTATGGTGAAGCTTGTCAGTATCCAACTACTTGCAATCTTACACGGAAGAAAAGCAATGAAATGTGCAAGAATTCTCAAGATATCATCTGTTCTGGTGCAGGTAAGGTGTCTTTTGTTGCTTTTGATGTCTTGATGTTCTCCCTGTGTTATCTTTAGAATCACTGTAATTTCTAAGTAGGAATTTTGTAGAGTATGTTTCAATAGACTGAGAAATAACTATATGTATGCAAAAATACTTTTTTTTTCCTATAGGCCTATTCCTGTGTATATGATATGCACTGATTCAGAATGCCTACTTTAGTACTCTAGTTTATCCATAGCTATTTTAGGTTAATGAAACTGCAGCTGTGTCATGTACTTTGCCCATCAAAAGGTTATGGTAATGGCATTACACAGACAGTGACATCATTTTTTGGTGTTTGTGTTTATAGCATGCAGGATAGTTTTCCAGGATATTTTAAGGTGTACAATTTTTTGAGACACTTTTGAGCTATAACAATGATTATTAAAAACAGTTGTGGAAAATCTGCTGAATCATTTTAATGGGGTACCTCCACCTTCATTCTTCTGATTTGATAGCTCCCTTTTCTCTAGTACTTTAATTTTACAACTCATCCTAACTTAAATATGAAGTCCTTTCCTTAAAAAAAGTCAGAGGGAAAGGAACAACCTTTTAGAAGACTTCACTGCAGAATGATAAAATTTTGAAGGACGTTTGCTACCACTCAAGATTTGAGACCAGAAACTGTCTTCCAGTTTTTCTATTACATTGATTTCTGAGTGAGAGAATGTTTCAAGAACCCCACTTCTGCTCACTGTTGCTGGCCTTTAATTTCTGTCTGGGTTCCTACATTTTCATAAACTAAATTCTTCACAAGGTTGTTGCTGATACGAGCAAAGCACCCGAAGGATTTGTGACACTTGCTACAGAGAAGCTAGGCCTTTACAACAAGATGTGAGATCAATTTAACATAAAATTTTAAGCATACAGCATACTGAGTAATTGATACATTTCATTTATGACAATAATATAGATTATATGAAAATCATGATTGTTTGGCTAACAAATGAGAGACACCTAAATGAGAAGCTGGTTTTCAAAAATAAGCACAGTTCATTGTGATCAATCGAACTATTTAGAATATTAAGTCCTTTTTTTCCTCTTTCTTTCCTTGCCCAGAACTGGCAACAGTCTGTCTATCATTGAGTCTTCACAGGAAAACCAATGTAGCTGAACAACCACTGAAAGTGGCGAAGAGGGGAGGGTTTGTAAGATCAGGAGAAGAAAAAATCCTTTTGTTTTACTAATATTAAACAGGACAGGAGTTCCAATGAGACTGGCTAGGGAGTTTGGGGTAACTTTGATGGGCTGTAGCCATACATATGTTGTCTTGTTGGGATTGCTTTCGATCTACTGCCAACAGTGCCTTTTGGGTCTGATCTCTGGTTTTTAATTGCTGATAAAAGATGGGAAGGGATGACATGAGTTGTTGCAAAACAGTCCTCTGCCGTCACACAGCTAATCATTTATTATATGTCTTTTCGTGAACCAGTCAAGATCTGCCTAAAATTTAACTTTTCTGACTCAACTGTTCCTAAACATTTCTCAGAGCAACTAGGACATCCTACTTAAACCAAGATTCTCCATATGAGCAATGTCTACTTGTAGTCAATGGGAACAATGGACACTTTAAGGACACAGTCTGTCTGACATCTTTAGATGCCCAATTTCTGAATCAATTTACTATTTTTTCCTTTTTCCCGTTTGGGAATTATCTGTAAACAAGACGAGTTTCTCAAAATATTTATTTGTTTTTATTTTGCAAGTAGATGTAGCAAATAATTCTAGTTCTGTAGGTTACTTGTGTAATCAGTTGTATTATTATTATTTTATTATATTAGCTTTTTCAAACGTTTTTAAAGTTTGCTTTTTTTAGAGTGACCATATATATCACAGAGCCCCATTCTTCTATTCTTTGTTTGGATTAATATGATGTTTAGTAAAACTTCTACTATACCTGTAATGGTGAAATGTAAAATGTTTTCTGCAAACTAGTTGTGTAATATCAGCATAGAACTTCTATTTTGGAGGACTTCTTTTGTGATAATAACCATCTTTTCTTAAATATGTATAGATGTAATGTGAGGAGTATGAGTCTTGTGAATTAAGTTCCTTTTTTAAAAAATCTATATTTGCTGGCATAGTAATGCCAGTGACTGCTGAAACAGCTTGTGCAAGCTAATTGACCCCAGGGCCCCAGTTAACGTGGTACTGCACAAAGTTCCTACCCCTGGAGTTTTAATAAAGCTGATAGAGATAGGGAAAATGAGTGTCTTATATAACTGACATGGTAATACTTTTGTTTCTAATGTGATTTTATAGTATTTTTGCTTTTTTGAGTGAATAACTCCTTAATACGTTTATTTATGTCTGTTATATGTTGTCATGCATTATGTTCTAAACTAGAAAATATTCAGGAGGAGCAGGAGAAGGGAGTTGTTTGCTTTGCCCTGGCGACTGCACTGCAGGTTGGATAGACTCTTGGAGAGAAAGAGAGGGATTCTGCCTTCCCTGGGAGCAACACAACAACCTTTTTCTGTTTGGGAGGGTGGGTCATGGAAAGAAGCAGCTACTGAGGTGAGGGGGCAACCCTACTCAAAAGACCAAGAAGCAAATATGTGAGCAGACCAGAGGTGGCAGAAGAGAGGTCTGTTTACACACCCATTTCCATCCTCTGCATTGCCTGAGCACTCTGACTTTTTCCTTATGTCAGAAAGTTTTCTGTTGTGTTTTATGTTGTGAGAAAAAACAGCTCTGCACTTCCAAAGCATTTGGGAACTCCTTGGGGGTACTGACCTTGAGGGAGAATCTCAGGCAGACCCGTGTTCTCAAACCACTTGCTGGTCTGACATGGGTAAAACCTGTCTTTCTTGTGAAAAAGTGGCAAGTGTCTCTATTATAGCTCCTAACGTTCTTGCAAAATCTGCTCTTTTCTGAGACATCACCCATGAACTGAAGAAAAATGAGGAGCCCTAAAAGCTTAAAGTTAGATTGGGTCAAAGTCCTGAAATAACAAGGTATTATTATAGAAGCTCCTACAATTCTTCAAATAAATGAAATAACTTGTAATGTGGACATCAGTACCACTGGAAAAACATACACTTTGCAGTAAAATTGTTGATATGCCATTATAAAACTTATAGTTCATTTAATAATGCTATGAATGTATTTATCTGCAATTAGCTTGTCTGTTGTATAATTAATGTATTGCTGTGGTAATTGCTTTCCAGCTTGAGTCCTTTTTTCCCCAACATTTGATCATAAGGTCTTCATGCAGATGCTCCTCAACAATGTTTCCTTCCTTTGATTCCTGGATTTTTCTCCAAGGCTATACCTATAAAATCTTAGTCCTCAGGTGATAACTGTAGAAAAGGGACTAGAGACTAGAGTGCAAAAGAACTTTTTTGACTGAGGCAGACTTATTTTCAAGTCCTGTCACTCTCATGTAACATAGCTGTGGAACTGGACAAAACCAGGGCTCATTCTTGAGAAAATGACTAAGTTAATTTTTCTTCTTTCAGTCAGCAGAAGATATAATTTTGAAGCTGACTCCATCCCTCTGTTCTAAGAAGTCAGACAGATGACTCTAGGAGTGAATTTTACTTGGGAAAATACGGTGCTCCTTATTAAAAATGAACCTCTTGAATGTTGTATCTGTTTACAGCTAAGATTAGGCTTTTTGTTGATATGGATTGTTTCTGTGTCTGTCTTTATTTGGCTGGATGATCTTTAGATTTCAGCCTTCTCAGAAATAAAATATGTACCATCTTTGATGGAATAATGAAACTCTTTCCATAAACTGAAAAATGTCACTAAGTACGGTCTTAAATGTTTACAGGCACATGTCAGTGTGGCAGGTGTAAATGTGCAAACTCAGAAGGAAATGGACTGGTGTATGGCAAATTTTGTGAATGTGATGACAGAGAATGCATAGATGATGAGACAGAAGAGATTTGTACAGGTACGTATTTTAGTTATGTATTTATTAATACAGGCTGTTGTAAAATCGTTTGACTGTGTGGACCTACAAAATGTCTTTACTGAATGTTTGACTTAAAATAAAAGTAACTATACTTGCAAGAATTTAGCTTGCAAATTGTAAGTGGGAATTTCAGATGCAAAAATGAGCTAAGCAGGAGGTAAAAGAATGAAAAAAATCCTGTGACATTCTCCTCTTTTTGGAAGAGGAGTTTTTTTTGCAGTTTTTGGAAGAACTGCAAAGGGGATTATACAAGGTAATTCAGTAAGGTACTTCATAGCTTAATGTGCCTGTCTTTGGTAGAAAACAAAAAATGTGAATACTTTATGGCACAAATGAGAGCAAGATGGAGGACATAGAAAATAAATAATAATAAAAAAAGAAAAATAGATTACTAAGAATTTTGTCAAAGAAGCAAAAATATAAAAGAAGAAGAGTAAACATAGGATGAGAACTCAGAAGAAATTCAGGAGATAAAAAAGGAAAGGAATAAATGAAGAAAAATTTCATCTATGATAGGAAAGGCAAGAGAATAAGATGGAGCGAACTCTGCTGATAGATAGAAAAGCAACCAAATTTCCAACTGTGCTTTGATTTGATTCTAATATAGGAACCTGGCAATTAAATACTGTGCAATAAACACCATTTATGGCATTATAAATGCTGTTACCTATATTATAGGGAGGCTGGCCCTTGGGCTGGAAGTTGCTATAAAGATTTTTCAAGCTATACACATGCATACAGTGTCTGTATGCATACAGGAGCATTCAGGAGTGCTCTTAGACTATTCATACTCTGATATTAGTGCTTTCTCTGTGTGTGTGTATAAAGAGAGTACTTGTGTTAAATAGCTTTATCTGTCTTTATCCTTACACAGAGAACAAAATAAATTCTATTTATTTAAGTGACTTTGAAGGCAAAAATAACTTTTTTTTTTTTTTTTTGCATAGGACTAGGTAGGGATTTGAAATGGTGGTAAACAAAATGGTCCTCTGAAATCCAAATCCAGAAGTACAATATATCCAGTAATTGCTTAAAATAAATTGAGTGGAGGACATTAATTTTTATGTGTCAATGATTCCATTTATATTTATTTGCTTGTAACCACTACATATGGTACCAAATATGATAAAGATTTGCCATTAATTTAGTTCCAGTAAATTATCCTTCTGCTATTTTGGTCAGGTTTTTTCCCCCACCTGTGTTGCTGCTGGTTTATATTGTTAGGGACTTTTTTAGCTTTTATTTCCCCTTGTTTCATCCAGTGGTGCCATATTCCAAAACAGACCAGATGTATCTGTGTAAAAAGCCTTGTTTTATGTGTATGCAGCAATAAAAATATGCTCATGTAAAAGGACAAAAAAATTGTTTGTAGATTCAAGTCTCTAAGGTCTGTGATTCCACCAGTATAAAAGCCCAGATAGCTATGTAAGATTTGGAGCTTTCTAAAGTAAATACAAGGTATAAACCAATGGTGTGTTTGACTTGGTTACGTTGTTGTAAGCTGAAAAGTTTATGCACCTAGGTTCTGAGTGTTAGATTTTGCTTTGCTTCCTAACAAACCTCTACAGTACATAACCATACATTGAACCATGCAGGAAAAATGGACAGCACAGGAACTGAAGGTCAAAGGTAGATAATTTCATCACAGAAAAAACAGGCCCCATATGCCCATCTGGTTTATTGCTTCTGTCTCCTGTCCTGATGTCTCCTTTAACACCCTCTATGCCATCTTTCCTTCCACAGGATTTCTGCCACAGGAATCATTTAGTTTTACTTATGAAGTAATAAAGAAACAGCATTCCAACCCAGTTCTGCTTAGCTAGGGATGGCCCCTGGGTACTCTCCACAGACAGGGTGAACATAATCAGTGCCTGTGATACTTTCACAGTTTGTGTAGCATGTACTTAGTTTCTACATACCCTTTATTTCACTTGAAGGTATAGACAGGTCTGGAGGATTTTAGTTGTCTTCAAAGAAAGCCAACTCCAAATGATCAAACTAATGAAAACCCAAAAGCTTCTATTTACACATACATTTCTAAAGCCTGCAGCTGTGAGCTGGGATTTTATCCTGGAAAAGCACACAATGCCATGCTGAGATACGGATAACACGCATTTTAATCTTTGCACAAGGGGATTGCATTTTTAAGCAAATCAATTCTTAGATAGAGCAGAGCTATGAAGACATATCAAACTTCTCCAGCCTCAGTTGGATTTTGATCAGTCAGTTGACTGTATCGCTTTAGTTAAGGGTACATAAACTTTGGAATCAAGTTGCAGCTTATTTTTAATAAAGAAGTATCAGAGTTTCTAGCAAGTTAAATTCTGATTCTGATCTTTTTTTATCTAAGGCTTTTTTTTCTCTAATGGAGTGATTTTATTTTCAGTCAAGAGCAAGAGGTAGGGACAAATTGTATCATTTAATTCATATTTATTTAAGGACTATACAAGTGTGAGAGAAGAATAAAGTAGTGATTTTTTAATCTGCAAAAATTACCACTAGATCAAATTAATTTATTTCTTCACCATTTCCCTCTTTATTTCTTGTCCACTGTTAGAACAACCTTTTGGTAATAAGCATTATTTTAGACTGGTTTTGTTGTTTAGTTATCTAAGTAAGATGGTATTTTTATCTTCTGTTATTTTTTGACAAGTTACCAAAGAATTGTAATGCAAATTTCATGTGTAGTTGTAAAAACAGGGGAAAAAATATATTCCACAGGCTTTAATTTTCACTCTTGATAATTAAAGATATAAATTGACCAGACTGTGATAGAGACAACCAGGTCCGCTAAGCTTAAGATACCCAGATGGAAAAAACAATAAGATCCTGACCTGATCTTTCTAGTAAAGAATTAACCTATGGCTTTAAGATTAGTAAGAGTTGCAGCTACTTAATTTAAATGCCTTGTGTCATTGAAGCACATAGCAGAAGTATCTTAGTGTATCAAAATGTTCAGGAACTGTTTACCTCAAGCCTCAGATAACCCAACTGTTTTTTTGGTAGATGAGTGGTTTGTTAAATGAACAAATAAAAGGTTCATTTTACTAATTCATATCTTTCATGAACTGGTTTATCCACGTTCAAAAATCTCCTTAAACAGTAAGAAGGGAAGCCGTATACAATTAGATGGTTTGTAGTAAATGAATGTTCCTCTGCTGGAATTTTCTGAGGAGTCAAGAGCACACAATGGTTTCTTAGACATGCCCAGTATGGTGGGCAAGTGTATCCTATCTTAACATTTAATGATGTGCTTAAATTTTAACCATTACATTTACTGTCTTCCAAATTTACCTATAAAGTTTCAAAAATTAAGCCTACAAATATAAAAATGTTGATGTTATTTTCTTATTGTTTATTGATTAGATTTAATCTGTGATTAAATGAAAACATGTTCTAAAATAGACTTGGGGAAAAGTATAATTCAGATATCCTTTGTCTTATTTTATGTAGGCATATATGGTCTATAAAATGTTTCTATTCTGAGTGTAGTACTAAAAGTTTTTAAAAGAAAAGATCAAAACAGTTAAATTGCTAATGCCTTTTAAAAACTTGCCTCTTTCTCACTGTATAAAATTTGTTTTGGGTTAAGGCCATGGAAAGTGTTACTGTGGAAACTGTTACTGTGAGGCTGGTTGGCATGGAGATAAATGTGAATTCCAGTGTGACATCACCCCCTGGGAGATCAAGAAAAGATGCACATCTCCAGATGGCAAAATCTGCAGCAACAGAGGTGTGTCATTTTCACATTCCTTCTATGGATATTTATACAGCTTGCTTTTATTTTGCAATATGCATTTCCTGCAGTAGCACATAGATTGTGTTTGTTGATAGGTTCTAGTTTGTTCTCACTTATTTCAAATCTGGATATATGTTTCCAAGTGAGTGGGAAATACCTGGGTTTAGGTATAAACTTACATAAATCCACATCCAGTTTTGGATTAAGCTGATCCAAGTAGTTCTCATCCTTCATTTTTGCAGTAAGACTGAGCAGGATAATTTGTTAGTATATCTGCTTTGGTGTGAGAACTATCCTGCAAAATAAAATCTTAGTAGATTTTTGATTTTGAATGGGTTGGTTCTGTAAGGCCAACAGGACTGTATGTCAGCTCACTCTTAAAGAAGACCAAGGACACAGGATTGAATAAGGAAAAGGAAAACACAAAGCTTTTAGTTTCCACTGCAACTTGAGAAAACAACTGAGAAGTGTTCAGTAACAATGCTGTGGAATGCATACAGAGCTGGAAAGGTAGACTTCACACAATATTTCTAACTACATGGGATTTTATTTGTACAAAGTTCTAGAATTTGTATTCTAATAATTCTTCTAATTATTCTGTATTCTTCTAATTCTTTTTAATTTTGCCATTTTGGAAAAAAAAATAACACAAAATAAATTTTCACTAGCTGTGATGTTTGGCTTCTTTGAACAAAGAGTTTAAAAAAATGTTATTTTCTTTGGCAATAGCCCAGAATAATTACAGTAGAACATAAGTGCAAATCACACAGATACCTCTCTCAAAAACAGCTCTACTGACAAAACCTGCTGCAGTGTGAACATCTAATTATCTTGAGAGCATTTAGAAAACTCTCTTCTCTTAATTATGAGGAAATTGAAAGATTGAGAGATCATGTAGGCTCATTTAGTCTTGGGACTTCAGAAGTAAAAAATTTTCTGTAATTTTGGAAATAATAAATATGTGAGTGACTTCAGATGCTTTGTTTGCACTGAGAAAGTAATTTCTTCTTAAAGAATTTCCTGTCAAAGCAATTTTTTGTTCAAATTTGAAATTTTAATGTGTAAGTATCTATTTAAATTGACATTGTAACTGGGGGAAATGAGGATAACTACCATAGCTGATATTCTGAATAGCTACAAACTCCTGTACATTCATGGCATACTTCTATATTTTTAGCCTTTCATGTATTTGTGATTTTATCCACATAAAAATTTTGTAGGCTTTTTTGACTACGTAAAGTTGGATTCCAGCACAGTATTTCCACTCTCTTTAATTCTATTTACCCAGTTTCCTATGTTTATACATATTGTGATATAGGTGCAGTTCATCTTGTCAGTCTTGAGCCTTCTAAAAATTAAATATTGAGGCTAACCTTGCTGTCCTTCAGTGCTAAGATGGATAAATTGTCTGTATCTTTCCACCAACTGCCTAGTCAACCAGCTGAGACGAGATGTGAGCCTTTAAATTTTTAAAATTTTGGTGAGATGTTTTTTTGCATTCCAATATCCAGGACAGCTGATCCAAATTCACTTTGAACTTGTTTCTGGCACAATTAATCACTCTCCAGAGACATTTCCTCATTTTCTAGGTTGTTTTGTTTGTTTGTTTGTAGTTGAGTTTTTTTTTTCTTCCCCTTCATTAATGTCACTGAATTGTGACTATGAAAAACTGGGTGTAAATTTCTTGAGGGCTGTCTTGGTGGCTTTAGCACTAAACAGGGCAGCAGCTCTTCTTGCTTCTTATAGCTGTTATGCATGCACGATTGTGTACACCTTTTTAGAGACTGTGCCCATATCTATATGTACTCTTTAGTCACCCTGTTCTGCTGTCCTCAAAAGCATAATATTGTTCAGAGTAATCTGAATAAGAAGACAAAGGCCTTGGTGGAGTAGCAGAAGGTGAAGCTACTGTCCAGGAAATGAACTGCATGCAACTGTAAGGTTAGGCTGCTTCTGAGTAAGGAAACTTTTTTTTTTGTTTGTTCTGACTTTTTCTAAGTAGGATGCATGTTCTTTGTATATAAGTATATTTAAGTAAGGTTGTGCCAAATTAGTATCTCTGTCATATTTCATGTTTCCCTTCTTATTGTAAACAACCGAATATTGACTTGGGAAAAGTGGAAAAGTAGCATTTTCATGTAGATCTGTGCTGATATTCTTATTAGATAAAGAATGATTTCCCAGACATTTTCAGCTGGATTAGAATTTGAATTCCCTTTTAGTTTAAATGTTTATGCTTTAACAATCATTAATTATCCACTGTGCCCAAGCCCAAGTCATTTAAACAGCATTGATTTTTATTGTCATTAGTGTCAAGGCAAATTACTGTTGATGTCAAAGATTTACGACTGTTCTGTGCACTCCATTTTGCTGTTGATTCCTAACAAGGCTCAACAGCAAAAAGAAACTTGAGCAGGAAGCCAACTTGTTTGTATAAAGTATTATTACTGAATAATCATAGAAGGTTTTAAATCATAAAAGATGATCATATGCTCATGATTAACACTTGCAGCTTTGAAACTGCACTCCTGTGAGAGCAGAAAATTCAAAAGTGTAAATTCTGTAATCAACCTGTTATTACTCGGAATTGTTCTGTTAATCTTCTATCTCTGTCTCTCTTCCCTCCCCCAATTCCCCTCTGCTCTTTTCTAGGCACATGTGTATGTGGGGAATGCACATGCCATGATGTGGACCCAACTGGTGACTGGGGAGATATTCATGGAGATACTTGTGAATGTGATGAAAGAAACTGCAAAGCAGTATATGATAGATATTCCGATGATTTCTGTTCAGGTAAGGAATATATATAAAACGAACTTGTAGTTTTATAACAAAAGCATCCAACTGTTTTAATCTTGCTTTTCATTTGTGTTCCAATTCTCATTTTCCTAACTTAAAATACAAAGTTTTAGCTGGCTTTTTTTTGGGGGGGGTGTTGGGGTGGGTGGGTGGGGTGTGAGTGGAATTTTAAAATTAAAATACATAATTATGTAAAAAAACCCCAACTTTTAAATTACAAAGC
>JAHREE010000279.1:10801441-10846354 GCA_033628505.1 Tringa tobata | reverse complement strand
AGGAAGGAAAGCATGGGGCGAAGGTGTTTCAAGACTTAGTTTTTATTTCTCATTACCCTACTCTGACTGGATTGGTAATAAATTAAATTCATTTTCCCCAAATTGAGTCTGTTTTACCCGTGACAGTACTTGCTTTGTGATCTCCCCGTCCTTATCTCAACCCACATACCTTTTGTTGTATTTTCTCTCTCCCTGTCCCACTGAGCAGGGAGTGACAGAGCAGCTTCGGTGGGCACCTGGCATCCAGCCAGGGTTAACCCCCACATACAGTAACTTTGCGGTTTCTTCTCTATTTAAAATTATCAGATGTTGACTGACTTAGTGGAAGAGCAACAGTGCTCAATGCATTATTATAGAATTCTTGTGGTGAAATGAGACAGTGAATCAATCCCTTGTGTTCAGTGATGGATTCTGTAATGCATATTGCTAGTCTGCAGGCTACCATCTCCTGGAGTCTGGAAACAAAGCTTCAGGATAAGGGTCCATGACGACCCCGAAGAGCAGTGCCATTGGGCAGTGGCTGCTGTAAAGTTCTAATCCTTTGGGGGGGTATCTTGGCTGCACTGTTGTTTAATATACATTTTATGTTTCTCTGAAAGCTCATCAAAGCCTTGGTTAATACAAGAAATGCTGCAAATTTCTGTTGATACAACACACCATGATACGCAGAAGGAAAGAGAAACACACATGGAATAAATCATATCTGTGTAGTGACAAGAGTGGATGAAAGCTTGGTGAAAAGATACATGCTAAATAGGAGCCTAAAAGCAGTTGTAACTGTGCAATTCTCTTCTGACCTTTGTGAAGTCTTACATGACTGATCATAAATATGACATAAAATATTCAGCTTGTACATAATTTATGGGGTTAGGTCATCAACTCCTATAGCTTCATATAAAGCTTTGGATGGTGTAATTCAGTATATATTCAAGATTTTAAAATCTGTACAAACTGTAATACAGTAACGACAATCTGATCGTGCCTCTTACAGGTAAGCCTCTAAAGATAGGTATAATGCCTAAAAGTGCAGAAGGGCTGCTGGTGGCATGTGCCAGATCATGAGAGCTAGTTCTGGCCTATTACCACTGGAGCCTTACTTACTCTAGTTTTACGTCCTCATAGTTCTGGTTCTTTTGTTTGAAGAGCAGTTATTAATTAAGGCCTTTGGGGTCCCCCTCTGGTATGATATTGCCAAAACCAGTCAACCAAATAAATATCCTATTTTTATTAGGTACCTATAGAAAAACATTGTTTCTAAAACCTATTACTTATTGACTTAGTAAAGGAAGATGATAGTAGAAGTTGCCATTTGAATAATTCACTATACTTTATATATGACAGGATGGGGTCAGAGCAGAAAAGTGTAACACTCCTAAGGTAAAATCTAGGTTACTATCCCTGCTACCAGCTCTTTATTGCAGCCTCTTATTATGCAAATTGCACTGTTTAATTGAAGTGTAAATTACTTTAATGTACATCATCTGTGAATTTGGCCTGCTGTTTCATTCATTTTGCATGACCCCTGCATTCTGAAGGAGGTCTTAATTAAAGCACTATAGTAGACAGCCTGGCAGTAAGTAATGATATTAGCTGGTGTAACAAGAACAGAACATAAGTGCAAGTCATGCGTCACGTCTCTAGCTTTCACCTCATCAACTTTGAGACTGAGCTCTGTTATACATCTGTGTGCTTCAAACAGAGAGAGACTCTTACTATACTTGTACTTTAATGCCAAATGAGCTGGCATAACAGTATTTGTTATATAATTTGTTATACACTTACATGCTGAACTGGCACTCTGAATGCCACTTGTACTCTGTTGAAGTCTAAGAGAAAAAATACAGATAAATAGTTACATCACACTCCTCCTAGTTTTGTCTGTCAATAGTTTAGATCACTGATTTTTAAACTTATCTCTCTCTGATAGTTGAAGCAGGATCCCCTGGAAGCTGCCTTTTGTTAGGAAAGCCAGTTTGGAACTGCAGAGAATATTTCACATTTTTCCCACTTCCGATTTTTTAAAATGTGTTTAACTTCTTTAACTTTTTTTTTTTTTTAAACAAAAAGTGCTCAGGAGATCAACATTTCAGTATTTCTCTGTAGACTTACTTATAGCTACTTATAGATTTATATGTAGACTTACTTGTAACTACTTATTTGTCAGTGACGCGTGTACAGCACTCCTGGCTATTGTTTTTGGCTTTTACTGTTGTCTTTTTGGGGATACAGCAAGTAGGGACAGAACAACAAAGGAAGAACTGTAAATCAACAGAATGTTTCATTTCTGCAGTGAACCTGTACTTGCCGTGCTTATAACTCAGTAATGAAAAAAGGGTTCAGGAAGTACTTCATTCTTGCATAAGTAGTTTTTTTTTTTCTTTTAGTCTGTTCTGGTAGAAGCAGGGTGTGTTGGAAGTTGTTTGTTTCTGAGATGTAGGTGACATTGCAAGAATTAAGTAGTTCACAAAATTTGCTGTAATAGAATTTGTTAATGTTCTGAAGTTTCTCACTTGTTTTCAGAGTGAGAATTTTGAGAAGAGGTAAAGAACAGAGGAAAAGTAACATATCTGGTTTTGGATGATACTTAGGAATTAGGGCTGTGGATTAACAAAGGAATCTTTAAACCATGGCATGGATGACTGGCAGATTAACAACCATGGATGCCACTTTGCAATGAGAATGACTGGACGTGCTCTTTTTAAGGATAGCATTTTTTTATTCAAATAGCTTTCATTTTACTCTGACCGGTAAGAAAGGCAGTGTAGGACAAAACAAATTCTGATGTTTAGATGGAAATCCCCAATATCAGTATAGATATGGGGTTTGAATGGATTGAGAAAAACCCTGTGGAGAAGGACTCAGGGATACTGGTGGGTGAAAACGTAGATATCTCCATCCTGAGAGATTTTCAGAACTCAGTGGGTCATCAGCCCTGAGCAACCTGCTGTGATAGGACTGCTCTGGGCAGGACTTTGGGCTGGTTGACTTGGAGGCCCTTCCAGCACAAATGATTCCATGAATCTATGATACAACCTTTGTACAAGATATCTTGTAGTTGATCAGCTTTGGTTTCTTGTGCAATTTTGAAGAGGTTGGGGTATAGCTGTGTAATTGTCGATTCCGTGGAATATGTTATGTATAAGTACATGTTTTTACTGTTTTTAAAGCCTGTATACTTCAGAAAGTGGAAACATTTCCACAGAGTAGCTGGAACACCTAGTATCACCATAGATCACCTACGGCTGCAAAATTTGAAAAGCAACCAGTTGACTTTGTCATAGGTCAGTTCTTTTCATCATATTAATGGCTATTAAATCATAGCATGTAGCTTTGCCTCTCAGGAAACAATAGCAAAATAAGTGATCCACGCACAGATTAGAGCCAGCCATTTTGTTTCAAAATTTTGAAACCAGGCATATGTGTTATAGTTTGGCTTTGCATTCTTTCTGCTTACTGGTTAGAAAAGTAAAGGAGTGTGTTTCCTTGCTTTTTCAATCATTCAGCTCAGCTTTAGCTTTTGTATTTGAGATCTCCAGGAAAAAATGAAATCATTGTGCAAATGCTTTATTGGCAGCTGTTAAGAGACGAGATTCTACATTGGGCCTCCACCAGTGAAAAGGGAGATAAAATGCAGCAATATACTTTTTTTTTTTTTAACTCAGTTGGCCAATCTGCCCAAGCCCACTAGCCAGCAAGCTTGTGTAGTTTTGTTTCTAGTGAGTCATATGCCTATTGGAGTGTGTTTGGAGGCATGGGTTTAGGTAGGGTTAATCTGATGGATAAGAATGGGTAGTGTACAATAGGCAGAATTTTGTAAAAAATTTGACTTACTCATTTCACAGCTCGTGGAGGAATGTGTTTTTCTGATGGCTGTAACATGAAAGTTCCTTCTTATTCTCTGTCAGTGCTTCTGAAATGCTGCCATCTCTGGACACATTGCAAATTTCCTTTTGTATGTGATGTGGTCTTCCTTATTCTTGTTCCCTTGATTGTAAGTCTTCCTCTGGCAGACAAAGAAGACCTCTTTCATCTGTGAAAGACATCTGTGAAGGAACTTGAAGGCCAGGACTGCCTTCTCTCTGACAACTACTTATCTGCTTCACATAGTCACTTCTGTACCCCCATCTTGCTTCATTGTTCTTAGCCTGTATCTTCCCGTTTTCGGTTGGTGGGATTTTCTCTTGCAGTTTTCTAAATGTCAATATTCAGTGATTGTTAGTGTGCCTTTTGATATAGTTGGCCTTTTTTTCAGGCATCCCTGTTTTTTCAAATTGTTTGAGATTGACTTCTTGTTTAGCAGAGCAAGGAACACAATATAGAAGGCAAGCTGAAAAAAAAGAATTCATAATGTATTTACTTATGTCTATATAATATAAAAAAACTCAGCATTAATATAATTACCCAGAAAAAGAGTATGTGAGAAATAATAGTTTTGGCATAGTGTTGTGTGTAAATTTGTATTGAACTTTCAGTAGTGCCTGTTCTCTTTGCATTCCAGGGAGAGGTATATCTGTAGATGATGCATATATCTCAGAAGAATTCGCCGTATTTTAATAAGATGTAATAGATCACAGTTGTAAGTTATCAGACCAACTCATGCTGTTTACAACCGAGAGAACACAGTTAGTATTCAGAAAGTTCAGGCAAAGCTTTGTATAAGTGGATACTTGCGAGTGCTATACTTTGCAGCAGGCTGGCAATTTTGGAACATTTCCCTGTAGTGGATTGCTGTAATTATCATAAATGCCATTACCTAATCAAAGAATGGACTGATACTTGTTTGTGCTAGACTTCCTCTGAATCTTTTGTCTAGTCTGTCTCTTTCATTTGATTGGGTAGTGAGCTGCATATAGACCTGCGATGCATCAACACCTTTGATGGATGGTGTGTGCTTGTGGAGTCTAGAAAGGGGATATGTTGTTGTGAATGCTAGATGGAGAATCTGCGTACACTTACACAGTATATCCTGATAGTGGAAGGTTTGTGGTAAAATGTCTTTAGTTTCTGCTGGAGAATGCCTAACAAACATTAAATATACTTGTTTTGATATACAGAAATCATTTGTAAGGAGGTAAAACGTAAGCTATTCCTTCCAGTCAGAAAAGATATAACCAATTAAAATTAATAATTATTTTAAAAGTAGATTAGATTTTTGCTGCTGCAAGTTGTCATCCTATTTTGGTTCATTTCAAAAATGATGTCTGACCTAAAGTCAGGATTTATCAACGTCTTGAGTACTTTCAGAGATATGAGAATGATTCACACTGCCAAAAAAAATTATTCATTGAAATGTGCAAGGGTAATTGTATGAAGGAGTATTTATGCAATGCATACAACACAAGAAATAGTTGCAAGTTCACTTTGTGGAAGCACAGCAGCTATTCAAAACGAAAGTACCTTTAAGTACCTTCTCTCTCATGACTTCGGTATATCAAGTATTTGTAATTTGATGACAGCAATAGGATACATTCCAAAAGAATCTCTGCTGGGAGAAAAAGAAGCAATTGAGGTGTGTGTACTTGTTTGTGTGGGGGAGCTGATTGCATTTCACAGCTTGTTGACTAGAACAAATAGCTGATATAAAGTCATGAAGTTGTACGTTGCAGCAAAAAGTAAGATGAACGCCTGTATTATCTAAAATTTTTACTCATCCTCATAATAAATGTGTAATAATACACTGCATGAGTCAGCTGCATTTGGAAATGCAGAACTGACTGGTGTATGCCCAACCGGGCATTTTTGTTTACTTGTACAGCTGCCTACAAAGGGAAAAAACAAAGCCAAGTCATCATGTTAAATATATGCTACCTATTGTAAACATGGTAGAATATTCTGGGTGAGGTTCATCTCTTGAAGTTATCTAGACATCAAAATTTGAGATAATTCATCCTGTTGTTTTTTTTTTTTTTCCTGTGGGGAATAATAGTACCTCTAAATCGGAGGCAATCTGCCCATTTCTTCTATATTTCTGTGTTACTATAAGATGAATTGTCATCGTCGATACTTTTCTGTGCTGTCCTTAAAGATAATGACTATTGGGCTAACCTTTAGGTGCCTGCATTTGGGTTCTATGCATCCCACCAGTTTATGAAATTATTTACCCCAGCTGTAATGTTTTACTACAGTACAAATACAATGAATAGAAGTTTGAGTGGGTTGCAGCAAAGAAACTCTGCAGTTGATATGCAGATATGAGTCCTTTTTCTGAATATCTTCTTGTAGTTCCTGGAGTGTTTTGAGCTAGCTTAGACTAGTACAGTGAATAGTGCTATGTATCATCCCCATGCACTGCAGCTTGCTTGCCTGTCATGTCAGATTGTTAGAACACTGGCCCACTTTTGCCCTGGGCCAGCTAGTATTTTTCTCAAACAATACTTGCTTATGGTTTAGGAATTATCGTGGGCTAGTGACTGGTCCCAGTGGGCAGTCTGGATGAGGCCACTTTCATGAAAGACAGCTTGGTAGTACGGAAGCTAGTTCTTCTGTGCCAGCTGGCCTCAGTGCCAAGGAACGGTCCCAATTCCATCTAATTGACTAGTAAAGAGACATTGATCAAATAATGTACTGTCTTTACAGTAATGAAGATTGACCTTTCTGCACTGTGGTTGGTGTTGTATCTATGTAGCCCACAGGAAAAGGTGAAAGAAAGGAGTTTCTAGCACACCTTGCCAAGGACCTATTGCCTACTCTGAAGCTGTTACCTGCTCTCTGCCTTCTCCAAGACAGCAGCTCGTGTGAAATAAATGAATCAGTGTTGTCCCAAAATTGATTTTGTATAGTGTGACAGCAGATTAAGAGATTTCTGGGCTGAATGGGTAGTTTGATTTCTTCCATTTGTGCTTCTATTATGAAAATACCTTAAAGGCCCTGACAATTCAAATGGGGCTGAAAACTGTTAAGAATTGAAGGGATTCAGATTTTTGGTGAATACCATGACACATTGTTTTCCAGAACTTGGGTTTTTTTGGAAAGGAAACCTGGACTTCATGGCATAATTTTAGAAGTCCAACTTTCCATGGTAAAAAAATGATGTCCCACCCTCTTTCTTAATTGGATTTAGACCTGATCAAGTTCTAGCCTCATAATGCATACTTGCTTATCTATTTCATAGTTTCTTCTTTGGTGAGTTAATTATTTCTCTTCAATTATTTTGCCATGTTATGCTTCAGGTGCAGAATGTGTTACTCCCATGGTAAATGTAGATCAGTATAGAGTGTTTGAGGCATATAGGCACAAAGATTAAAAACTTATTTAGATTCTGTAAGAGAGAAAACTATTAAAAAGCTAAGCAAACTTTATGTTTCTGACAGGGAAAAATGATCTTGCATGTTTATATGAGTAGTTATGTTCTGCTTTAGTTGAATTCTAAACTGTTGTTTGCCAACTTCGGATGAAGCACTGATTGATACAGTAGAGATGCAGGTATTTTTAAGAGTCAGAATGCTATAAAGGTAATTTATTAAGTCAGTGAATCTCATTTTCAAAGTATGTAGGTTTTCCTATCAGAAACAACAGTCTATCTATTTTTTTAGCAGAGTAACTTCAAGAAGTTAATAAATTTACCAAATGCTGAAATTCAATCAATGTGATCTTGATATTTACACTGAGCTTTTATTGTACTATTTTTTGAGGTTGCTTATTTGGTGTGTAGGTGCATAGTCATCAATGATACAATATATAAGGGAAAAAAACAGAGTATCTTGCAAAAACATCTAACATTTGATTAATTTTTTTTTCTGTGGAAACTAAAAAGGAATTATGAGTGGCTGTTAAGTAAGAATGTCTTTTAAGAAGATGTGCTTTAGAAAATTAGTTCTTTAGTGTTTTAAAGGTCTACCAAATACCTATGGATAAAAATGAGCAACAGTTTTTTTATGTGGATAGTGCTTTAAAGTATTTTGTTCCCTGTGATTGCATAAACAGTTGCATCCTTGCTTTCCACATGAAACTGAAATGATGTCTTAACCTCCATGACAGAGAGGGATGTGGAATTGTTTCCCTACTTTTAAGTACTTCTAGAGAGATTTGTGTGCTATGAGAACTGAATACAGACTGGACTAAATATTTTAGCTGGAAGCAAGGAACTTGTGGAGCAGTGAGACTGGGGGAAAGTACACAGGCTTTGGTCTCTCATTGAGAATTTTTGCAGTTATCAGTGGAAAGTGGGAAGTATAGTTTGCAACTAAGAATCTACATACTTTCTGAAATTTTTGTTGGATATAAGTATAAATATTGATATTAAACCTTGGGAAATAACTCTAAAGTAAAATTGTTTTCTACGATTTATGTTTTGAGAAAACTGGTGCAAAGTTCAATGGCAGTTCAAAGTCAGGAGAAGTGAGGCGGAAAACCAGTCTTCATACTGAGAAATTCCTAACAAAGTCTTCTTCCGAGTCAAAATCTTTGTCCCAGAAGTTGTGGATCTGTTTCTGAGATAGTGTTTCAGAAAGAGGAAATAGAAATTGCTGTAATATATAATGTCATTTTTGTTTCCTGAATACCATTAATGCATTTCTTTTACAGGAACTGCTGTTTTCCTAAGTAATAGGCCCACAGGTTCAAATGTTCTGCCCTTTCCTTGCCATCTTCATTTGTCCAGTGCTCAAAATACTTTCAGCAGACAGTTTTGTCAGTTCTGTTAGGAAAATTATTTTATGGCACACTTGAAGTCCGATATTTGCCTTTGTGCATGTTCTCTTTAGTTTGTCATCTAAATCACACTTCAGAAAGCCAATATAGCAAGACATGACCTGAAAAAACTAAGTACTTCTGATGAAATCATAATTTCTGAGAAATTTACTGGAATTTCAGCTCTCCAGTTCCAAAATTGAAAGCTTAGTTTTGGGTAAAATCAAACAAAACAACTATCTTACAATTACAGATATTCTCAGAAAGACAGATAAATATCAGATCCAAGAAAATGATGTAATAAAAATATTAATACTTCTGAGTCGGCTCCCTCTGAGACATGGAGGCAGAGAAAGGCAGACAAATGAGCTACTAAACATAAATGGTTTTATTTTAAGCTTTGGCGATTTTGATTGTTTGTTTGTGGGAGTTTTGTTTGTGTTTTCTTTTTTCTCATCAGTCATAGTCATGGTTTTGCATCCCAAGTATCTGAAGACATACTGTTCCTTATTTTTTATAAAGTGCAGTATGTACACCCTTTCATTCTCATATTTATTCTATAATAAATAATTGCTATCTCTTTTACTTCTTATAAATCAGTCATTGTCTCAATAACTGTTTCAAAATGACACTACTTAAATAAGGAATGTTTTTGGAAAGTTGTAAGACAGAGAACTGAACATGAACCTCTGTGCTTCTAGTGTGGTCCCTTTCTCTACCAGTTTAGTCATAAATCTTGTAACTGCATCTTCTGCCTCCTTTATGGAGACCAACTGTCGAATTGTGTATTTGGAGTTAATTTATACTATTGTTTATTTGCTACATATGCCTTTCTTCTCATTGTGAAAGGTGTCCCTTTTGTAACTATGCCAGTACTGTGTGTGTTTATAAGGCTGTGGAATATACACACACAAAAAAAATCCTTCTTTCTAAGTGGGTCACGAGCCCAGCCTGTTATTTCCTACTAGGGCCTTGTTTCCAAACATAAGGCAATGATTAAGAATAGACATTGAAGAGAAACCTGGAACATAACACCTCATTTCAAATTTAGAGATTTCTCTTCTTAAATTATCTTTGGACTCGTTTGTAGTGCATGAAAGTGGCAACCTTACCACACCTACCAACTTATGAACAGTGCTACTTACTGTTAATGCCAGTAGATGGCATTCTTTATATTAACTAAATAACTAACAGTTTGAAACTTTTTTTGTCTTGTCTTTTTTTTTTTTTCCTTGCAGGGGGCAGGGGGAGTGATAGATGTTTGCTTTTCAGAGTATGCATGGAAGTCATACATATCTGCTATTTTGAAATATTTTGTCAAAATTCCTTATTTCAGTTCCACAAAGCAATCTTACTTTTTTTCAAAATGACATAGTCATTTTAGATTCATGTAATGACACATTCCAACTGATGTAGTAATTTTTACTTTTAGTTTGGGATGAGGAAGAGGAAAAGATTTTTGTTTTCCTCTTTTTGGAAGATAAATCAAAATATTTAATAGAGAGCTTAGAGTTTAATATTGCTGCTTTTATGAAAGGAAACTTCTTTAAGAGATATTTCTTCTGCCCTATTACTTACTGTCATCAACACCTACAGACTATAGACCAATTTTTTTCTGTAGCAGATCTGTAATGACCTGTGGCAGAGCTTGGGGAATAACCCAGTAACCTGATCCCAGTTGTAATTTATAGATCACTAAAGTTTTTCTTTTTTTTCTTCTTTTTCCCCTTTGAATGCTTAGTCCAAAGCCCACTAAAGTTAACAAGGAGATATATATTGGCAACAGAACTTTTTAAACCTATTTCAATGGATACTGAAATGAGAGGGCAGTTCACAAAGTAAGATACTTTGATGGAAGCTAACCGGAAGATTTTTAGTGCATTAGTCATATTGGAATCCATGACCTTTGCAATGATAAATGAGCAACAGAAGTGTAGAAGATCTTTCAAGATCCACTGCATTTCAAAATGTATTGCATATTCCACTGCATAATCCAGATATTGATCATTGTGGCTTTTGTGTGTGCTGAATGTTTATTTCACGGGCACCAACCAGTAGGTAGGACCTGGACACCCCAAGGGTGTGTGCACTACAAGTCTGAAGTCCCCAGCTGAGATACTGGAATACTGTACATATGGTTCAATTTGCTATCATATGCAAACTGAGTCCATCACTTTCTGCCTGTACCCAAATGTGAGGAACAGCCTTTCAGATTCTGTACAAAGGAGCCTCCTCTAGTTGGAGGAGGTACTGCCAAATGTGGAACACTCCAGATGCAACTATTGGTGATGATGAATATATGTCTACTAACTAATGGATTCATACCAGCCATGGCTTAGTTTCTAAACCTAGCCTTTGAATGGCAGTGATTTTCAGTCCCTTATAGTGTACAGTGGTGGCAAAGTGAAGAATTGAGTTGAAAGATCCACTGTCCCAGTAGGTCAACTGACCTACATAGGCTTACACTCCGTAGCATTGAAGAAATAACATATAATTTTATCTTACTGCACATTTTTTTCTGGGAAAAAAATCTCTTACCCCCAGGGCCATCAGAAATCCTGTATGGAGTGACTTGGTTGCAGTGTCACTGGGCACAGTGGTGATTCTTGTCACGGCACTGTAGTTAGAGGACCAAGTTGGGAGCCAGGGAAGAACAAAGGTGTTTTAATTATATTTATGGTTATGGACAAAATGCCTGTGGAAGGGATATTCAGGTCATCAGTAATGCTTTGCTACCCAGAGGTTATATTCCATTTACCCAGTCTTCATTGGAAATGTCCTTCACAAATGCATCTTAGGGAAAATGCTACCACATGAATTTGCCCCAGATAATACCTTGCTACGCAAGAAACTACATTAATTTTATATAGCTTGAAGAGTGACATATTTATCTGCACAGAGGTTCAGATTTTTATGCAGAAGACACACTGGAGCCTATTTGAAGAGCAGCTCATTGTGTCACCCACGCTTTAATGTTTCATATAAGCTTTAAGAGGACTCTGAAAGTAAAAGGAATTAATAGAAACCAGAAATATCACAAACATATTCAGACTTACGTTTTTGTGTATGTAATGGTATACTGGAATTCAGTTTGCTACTTATATGTTAGATTAAACTAGATGTGCACTTTGATCTTTGTTGCGATTAGTAAATTTAATTTAGCAATCATTAATCCATGGCTTTATCAAAAAGCACAGGCTATTAATCTGTTTGATCATTATTGAAATGATAATTGAGTTGAGCTGGCATGCACATATTGTAAACTCCGGATCTTTTCATTCAAATTTTTACCTCTGGTTACATTTTTTGGGCTTGTACCTGAATGAGTAATAGTTCTGTTTTACTAGTGCCAGCATGTTTTAATACTTAAAAGCTGTTACCATAACCAAGAAATATGCTGATCTTTTTTCACTCTTCTGGATGTAGAAAGAATGGGGTAGTTAGTTTGAATAGCCTGAACTTTAGTTTGTATTATCTATCTTTTTATTTCATATCACAGATTCAAAGATATTTCTAGAAATACCCCTGTGACCTTTGCCACTGATCCATTAGCAATTTGAATGTGATGCACCATTGATTATCATCTAATATAGATATTTGCAAGAAATAATCAAGTCAGAGGCCTCTTGCTCTCATATATATGATGTATTGAATTTCATTATTGGCATCTTACACTCATTAGTCACAGGTGACTGATTTTTGACTGGAGGTATCACAGTAATGTTATGGTCAAGAATGTATTTGTCCATGTTTTGTGAGGATACAGATGAATAGTAATTGAATAAAAAACATCCAATGATTACTTTATAAGAATTTCAAGTAATTAACATAGCCCCAAAAAAAGGGTAATGATAAATAGAAGTAAATCATAAGAAGCATAAATATGGCTTTACAATTACTAAACCTTAACAGTTCTTTTGTGGCAATGGCAACCAAGCAAAAGACATGGAAAAAAAAAGCTCTGAAGAGACAGAAGGAAGGGTATTACGAATGTAAATATAAATGTATTCAATAACATTAGTACACGTTTTCCTGAGGTCTGAAATGAGGTGCATAATGATGAGCAGTTGTGCCTAAATCAAAGCAAGATGCGCAAGAATCTGTCACTTGTAGAATTATCTGGCATGCAAAACTTCAGACCTTGATTACAGTTCTACTCATGGGTCATCTCAGTGAATATATTAACAGTAGGTCATAGGAATTTCAGAGAAAACTTCTCATTCCTGATGTTGAGCATAGTGAGGCTTGTGAGCATCTTGAAGAGATCATCAGTCTTTTGTGTAGGAGGCTTACTTCTGTAAGTTTGCAAGTTCTGTCAGTTTCTATTGAGATCGGGGGATGATGACAAACTGTCAAGGTGATCTAATAAGTAGATACTCTATAGAACAAATCAAGTGATCTACTAGAGTTCATTCTTCCATTTGGCAGTTTTTCTTACTTCTGTGTTTAACTTTTAAATTCTTAAGATTAGAGTTTATTTTCTTTGTAGCAAACAGATATGAAACTTGATGTGATGGGTTTGGGTCAGCTAGACTTAGCTGCAATGCAAAGAGGACATGCAAACGTAGCCAGTGGTAAGTAATATCTAAATTAAATCTGAGGCTGGTTTAAGTGCAAATGATAACTCACACTAAATGACCTTATAAATAGTGCTTACTGATATGGAATTGCATATTGACTGTTGTTTTGTCATATGACAAGTATAGCTGTGTTTCTGAAGAGCTCTTTCCGAGGTGGTAAATGTGATTCTTTCTCAATGGGAATGAATCATATCATCACAAACTCGATATTGTGACATTTTCAAGTTTTATTCCATCTTATCCTCCTGGCTTACTGTTACACTCTTCAGAGTGTTAGGTGTTGACTGAACTGAATCAGCAAGGTGACATAATCTTGTCTAGATTCGTTTAGAAGGATTGTGGAGCAATAGATCCTTTAGATAATGGAGTGCGATAATGATTTGTTCTACTTAAAAACTTGCTACAAAAAAATATCTCTCCTCACAGAAGAGACTTTTTGATAGCTCTCTCTTATGACCTAAAGAAAGGGCTCCCCTACCTTTCATTACAGCAAGTTTTCTTTGGGGATTAACATGCCTGGATTTCCAATTGGGGACCATTTAACCATAGTTAAAGTGGGTGATTATAGGCACCGTAATTCCTGAATATTCAAATTTAAAACTTAATTTTCTTTCATCTTGCTTGTGCCTCTTTAACAATTCATATCTGTGAACAGCCAAGTGAGATTTACTTGCACAGGCACTCACAGAAAGTGCATCTCAAATTTAAAAGCTAAAAGGTTTGCACTGTAATTGCTACACTTCTTTATTTTAAACTTAGGGCTTAGCTCAGCAGACTAGCAGATTTTTTCAGTCTCCTTCCAGAGACAAGTAAATAAGCCAGCCAGCAACCTGATTATCATCTTTACATGGAATTACTTTATGTCAGTAAGGATTGTGCGGTGCTAAAGGCAATGCACTCTGTATATTTCACAGACAGCATGTTACGGTTTCTAAACCCCTTTGTCAGAATCCAAAATACCTTGCACCTCCTGCAGAAAACTTTGCAAGACTATCGTTTCAGCATAGTTAACGCCCTTGAGTTCTCCTGTGTATTTTCTATAGTTTTAGATGTAGGAGGACTTCAGGGGGTTCTTCATTGGCTGAAATAAATACTTGGGGGGAGATAATTGAATCTACATTTCTTCAAGAAGTTTTTGAAGAATTACCATAGTAATGATGTATTTCTATAATATGATTTGCCTATTAATGGCAGAAATGTTTCAGTGTAAGGCACTGTCACAGCAGAGCAAACATCCACTGCAGCCCATGGAGCAGGGGAAAAGTGTGAGGAGGAAGGAGCAGCAGAGAGGAGCTGTTATGGGCTGACCAGACCTTCCGGTTCCTCATCCCCTTGTGCCACTCCTGGCAGGGGAGGAGAGGGCTCAGAAGTGGAGAACTGAAGATGAACATGAGAAAGGGGTAGGAGAGGTGTAGTTTTAATGTTTGCCTTTTTGTTTCCCAGCACCCAAATTAGTAATTAAATGTCTATTTAATAGTATTAGACATTAAATATTTATCCATAAGTAAATATTAATATTAATATTAAAATTCATTTTCTCCAAGTTGGGACTGGTTTGCCCACTGAATTTAACTTTGAAAAGACAGTTCACAATTCAAATGTTTAGATTCCATACAGACATGTACTGAGGTCATTAGTTTCTTTTTGATTTAAGAACAAGGCTGCATCTTCAAGAAAGGCCTATGACCCTGAATTGGAAGGTGAACACTGATGATTAAACACCTTCATTACTATAACTATTCGCAATATAAATACCCAAGAAGTCATTGAAACTGTCTCTCACAAGAACTTGAAAAATAAACAAGCATGGATTCTGGGGCTGGCACACTTGGAAAGAGGAAAAATGTTTTCCTGTTCCCACTAAATGTAGCCTTTGCACTGTACTTGGTTTTGAGTATTAGTATGTTTTAAAAAGGTCAAGTAGTACTGAGTTTGGAATTTCTTTACAATTGACACTAAATATCTACCAGGATAGGAAAGAATGGTAGATAAGAAATTATTAAGGCCAACATCTCTTAACAATTGTAAAAGATGATGCTGTACCAAGCATAAATATATAAATGTCTATAAACTTATACAATGAGAAAAAATATTAGTGGCTAAGAAGATTCTTTTCAATTCTTTCCCTTCTTCTTTTTTCTACTTCATATTATTTTAAAAAACAGTACTTAGGGGTATATAGTCCCTTTGTTCATCTTTTCCATCTTAACCTACAATAACAGAATTTAATAAAACTTGTGTCCTAGAAAAAAGCATCAAAGCAGAGGCTAAGACTGGCTTTACTGTTTTCACAGGTAAAAACAGATCTCTTAAGAATGACTTATTAATGGAGAAAAAGTTGAACAATTGAGACTTAAAATATTGTCTCTTTTTTTTTTAATTTATTTTATTCCTCCCCCTACACCATCTGTTTCATTAATAAAACACCAAATTGTTGAGATGATATTGTGGATGCTAATGGTGTGATGAGTGGGGCCTGGTCTCTGTTCCAAAAGGCCCTAAATAATGGTGTTTCTAATTAGGCCTGTAAAAAAGTGTATTACACAAATTTTACACTTCTTACAGCTCTGTAAATTGCTGTGAATTTCACAGTTTTGCAGGCAGCTTCAAGGTAACTTATTGCTTCAGTCTGAGATTGCTCAGATCCCTCTTAGTGTTTGCCTTCAAAGACAGCAGATTAGTGTTAAGGAAGCATAAAATTCTGCTCAGTGAGTCTTTCAAATGGCACTATTTGTATGAGAGAGTAGATGCATAACGGCAAGCTAATGATTCTACTGTGTCTATATGTTTGATAAACCAAACTGAGGTTTATATTTAGGCTCTGCATTTAGTCACCAGCGATCTCAGGCTTAGTTTCAATTACTCTGTGTGATCATTTGTATTCTCTTGGTGCCTCTGGTCTCCACTCGGGATTTGGCAGCAGTATTTCTGTAAGCGCTGTATCCTGATGTGGCAACAGGTGATGGCTCTTGTCTGAAGAGGTTTCTTGTTTAAGGAGGGACCGTTCTGTTCTGTTGACAATGAATAATGGCATATGGGAGATGAAAGGGAACATTGCCTTCTCAGGCTTAGTGTTAGCTGAGATTTTAATTGTTCTCTTGTCTTCTGCATTATCAATTATAATGTAGGTTTCTCTGCTCGGGGGAGCAACTATATGTTTTATTGTGAAGCCTGATATTCCCCAGTAAGAAATATGTAATTGGGTACTTTAAAAGAGCATGAAAGAATATTTTGAACTTTTAGTCTGAAATACTGAGTAACACCTGCTTTCATTGCCCGTACTGGGGCTCAATAACCTTCCTAATTGCCTACCACCTTAATGGAACACTGAGGACTAATTACAGGTGTTAAAATATTTCAAAACAACATAGATTAATTAGATTGCACTATACATTTATTGCTACCTTCATATTTACTCTGTCAGGAATTCTTTGCACTGCTTTCTATTTAGTATGATTTGGGTTTGGTTTTGGTGTTATGAAGACTTTTGACAAAGAGAAATATTGGGCAATTCTAGAAATTACTACAAACTGGGTACCTGGATGAGAAATTTCTGCGTGGTTATCTACCTGATTTTTTTTTTTTATTCACACACTGAAAGCTTCTGTCAGCAGCTTCAAAGAGGACTTTGGGATACAGTAAGAAACAGAAACATTTCAAAACAAAATGCAGACTCTTGCAGAATTATTAATTTTTTAAGTGCTATTTCATAGCAGCTGAAAGGGTTATCTTTATTTCACAAGTGCAAATGTGTCAATGGCAATGATGTTTACAATTCAACTCACAGCATTGGTGTATTCAAAATCATATGGAAGATTGCGTATTCATCCCATATTTATGGTTGTATTTTCATTCTCAGGAGTCAATAAGAACTGCTTACAACTCTTTCCAAATTTTGACCTTCATTTGAAGGTGCTGAAATTATCTTTCTGATTGTTGTTTTATTTCCTTTGGGCTTAAAAAAACCCACCTATTTTGAGAATAGAGCAAGGCAAAGAGTGATTTGGTTTTTTTTCTTTTGTTTTCCCCTCCTAAAAGTTTGCCCCTTTGATACCTGGAAATAAATAATTAGGTCTGCTTGTGGATCCATAGGTAATCTTGAAGGGATCTCTACTTTTCTGTGAAGGATGCATGAAAGGGAGATGAGCTTTGTAACATGGAATTTGGCATATCAAATCTGAATCTTCCAGAAGTTTTCATGGTTAGTGAAAGGATACAGAATCAGACACTATGTACTATCACTTTGCTTCAGTACAGCAATTCCTGCATTGTTCTATTTTGTGTAGGCTGAATCAGGGTATCTTTGTGTGTTTTGGCAGATTTATTAAAATTATTTTATCACTTTAAGGGATATTCCATGACAGGTGGTACCTTTCAGCTTCCAATTCATAAACAAGGTAGCACAAAACTATTTTCAGAGTCATCTGTAATTATAAATAGATGATGCCTTCCATTAATACACACTATGAAGTTACAGTCAAACTGTCTAATGTTAATCTGACATCAGAATTTCTTCCATGGACAGGTCCTAACTTCTGGGAAAAGAGAAAAGGAGGGTGCAAAACATATGTGTGTGTTCCATAGTCAAGTTATTGAGAGCAGAAATATCTGGGCCTATTTACATAGACTTCTTTTTCCTATTGAAATTACTTTTTTTCTTTTTTCCTGAATCACTGTGAAATCTACATTTGTCTTCCCAACTATTTCAGACACATCCTGCAGATACAGCTAATTAAGAGCCAACCACTGGTTGGAGTTTCCCTCAGTGCTTTCCACTGATTTGTTTTTGTTTATGATGCGGTTTGTTTGCTTCATTTCTGTGATACATTTGTGCAGTCTTATTTAGCCTTCAGATCATCAAGTTATTGGAGCATCAGTTCACACGGCATGAAAAGAAATGAGTCATTCACCCATTCCCAATCTTTTGTTTCCTCAGCTGATTGAAGGGTTCAATAAATTACTGTGGTTCATAATGACTATAAAAGTTAAACACTATTTTTATCTATTCAGCTGTGTTTTAAATACAGCATTGGGATCTATCATTCTGTCATGGAGAGAGGCTCTGGAAGCATTTGACAACTTATAATCTTGCCTCCTTCACATATTCATGAGAGAGGAAGATTATGCATGCAAGCAATAACTTTACACATTAATTATTGAGTCAGATATCAGGAAGACCGTAACTTCATGAAAGACAATGCATAGAAATACTTCGATTTGAAGAAAAGATAAAGCTCAAGGGAAAAAATTCTGGGGTTTGAATAACAACAGATAATTTCCTGTCCTTCCTCTATCCCTTATCTAAGTTTCAGGCTAGAATATCTATATTATGAAAAGTCCCCAAGGAAGACAGAAGTGAGCAGCAGGAGATACAGCTGTTCATTTGGCTTGTTAATGGGTCTGGGCAATGCCTGATTGGTGCCTATTTCAGGTGGTGTAATGAGATCCATCTCCCAGTGTATCAGTCATATTTCCGAGCGTGCTGCAAGGAGTCAGCAGGGCCATGACCCTATAAATTTCTACACTTTGATATATTACTTTCTTCCCGCAAAGAAGATGGAGCAAGCCAGTTGCCATGCCCAGACCATGCAATGTGAGTGGTGGGCTTCTGGTATATCTTTCTCCCCTCTTTATTGCCTGTTTGACTTAATGAATCATTGTACCCATCTCAAGACATCAAACAACGCTGAGGTAGCCGCTGTATTTATACGTGGTTGGTGACTCAAACTACTAACTCCAAGTATTTCAACTGACTATATTTTGGAAGCCCCTACACTCATTGTTAGACTATTAGTGCCTTTTTGATGCTAGAACTTATAATTCATCCTGGTATTATACAGGAATAATTCACTGAAAGGATTTGTTTGAAAGAGAGAGAGAGAAAAACGCTTCTATTGCCCTTTCATCTACACACTGTAACACAGAAAAAACGCTTGGCAGGAGTTAACCCATGCTCTTGAATAATCTTTTGCAGATTAAAAAATGGAGGCATACTGAGCAATTCTTTTCATTCAAGTGACATTTGGATATGAGGCTTCCCACAGCCCTATTTTTCAGCTAACGTGTACTGGATATGAAATGAATTTAGTGCAGATGAGAGATGGCTATTGCCTTTAACCTGCAGAGTTTCATGGTAAACTCTGTAGACCAGATCCCCTGTGGTTTATGATCATAAATATTCAGTTTCTAGTAATTTTAGCTATTTCTGTGTATTGTATACAATAACGACTAAGCAGTTACAGTTATCTACATAGATGTATGCAAGTAAATGAACACAGTAGCAATGACTCTTGGTGCATAATTTGTTCTCTGTTCAGCTGTAATATATCATGCTATACAAAAGGGGCCCAGATAAGGTGGTCTGATTTGTGTAATGTGGAATTGCCAAGCTTTTGTACTTTTGAGGCTTTATCCTACTGTCACAGTTGTCGTTGTATAAGTGCTTCCTAGAATACATTTTATTTTATTTTATTTTATTTTATTTTATTTTATTTTATTTTATTTTATTTTATTTTATTTTTGATAAGGTGTGCATAGATGTGCTTTGAACCTGTCTTGGTACAAAACAGATATCACTCATAGACTTACACTGACTTTTTGTGTTTCTTCATAGTTGTAGACTTGAAATTATGCTATTCTGAGAACTTTGCTATACATCAGAGTTACTCTCAACGAAGCACAGAAAAATGTGTTGTTTAAAAGATACAGAGCAATCTATTTTTGAAACTTCAGAAATCTCAAGAAAGAGCTTGAGGTTGTTTCAGACCTGTTTTCAATATATGTCATTTGCTTTAGTTAAACGTATTTTCCTTGCAGGCTGCCCTGTTTATGACCATCTTCTAATAGAATTCCTCTTCTAAATTCTTGGCTTAATTTTGAATTCAAGTTGTTGATCTGCTTTTCAGGCTTGCTGTCTTGCTTTGTTGAGCACCATAAGGCTCTTTGTCCTCTTGAATTTCTTTTAATAACCTTTTGTGGTGTTTGGAATTCATTCTAACCTATGCATACACTTACACAACATTCCTGCCATATCCAAGTGCCTTTCAGTTTCCTGCTGAGGAAGAGAGCTACCACCTGAGACATGCTCTTTTTCTCACCCTTTCCCAGTGGAAGAATATTTTGTTTTGGGGAGGCAAATTGATGATTTATGCTAGGAGACATTGAAAAAGAACTAAAACTTGTCCTCAGGACAGAGAATGGCACTGTTTGTGGCAGTCTTCATGCTTTTTAAATTTTTGTTTTCCAATTGCAGACCTGCTCCTGAGGATCTCATTTGGGATTTTACAGTAAGATCTTTTATTTTACAAGATATTTGATTCTTTAATCAAAGAAAACAGAAAAAATAAGTGGAAATTTCATGACAGGACATTTAGGAAGATTAATCCTGTCATAGTTTAGTTTAAAAAATTGACTCATTTCTGATGGGATGTCTTACAAACATTCATCTTCTCTAGGAAATACGTTTACAATAAATGTGGAGCCTGGTTTTGATAGTCTAAGATTGAAAAGCAGATTACTTCTCTCTGCTTTAATGAATGTCACTTCACTTCCAACTCTGAGGTTCTTTCTGAGGACCTAGTAGTGCAAGAAAAGTGTGTCCTTTATAGAAATTTGAAATCTATCACTGTTTTAAAGGCAGCTGGCAAAAGCACACTTTTAAGAATTAATTTCTGTGTTACTTAGCAGTCAGTAAAATATGTCACTGTGTTGATTCTGGTCCTAATTTATGTATTTGGAAAAAGTGTAATCTATTAGTTAAAAATATTACACAGCCTTTAGAAAACAGATACATAATTTCATTTTCAAAGGAGTTCAGGGTGGAGATATTGGATTCTATAAAATATTCCATTTCCCAGATTGTTTCTTTTTTTTTTTTTTTCTGGATCATAAAGTGTTGAGTGTAAATGCATATTGTGTATTTCCACCACAAGCTTCTCAAAAGCTTGTGGTTGTTTTTCCAAAAAAATCTCAATGATCTCTAGTTAATCAATCAACTTTTTAACATTTCTTTGCTTCCTACAGGGGAGGTATTGTAGTAATTTATGTCAAAATTCTGTGATTTTTCTGGGTAATGGAAACCCTGGTGCCACAGTAGATCAGAGGAGAAAAAAACTAATATGAAAAAACAAATTTTTACTGTGAGGGTGGTCACCCACTGGAAGAAGTTGCCTGGAAATTTTGTGTAGTCTTCATCCTTGGCGTCATTCAAAACCCAACTCGATGCAGTCCTGGGCAGCCTGCTGTAGGTCATTCTGCACTGAGCAGAGGAGTTGGACTAGATGATCTCCAAGGGTGTCTTCTCACTTCAACTATTCTGTGATCCCCATTGATTTCACTGCTACTCACATTAGCTGAAAAGACTTTCCCACAAGGACACATAAATTTGTTGAATTTGCAGCATCTCTTCATGTCAACAGTTTAATTTTCCCATCAATACAAATGAATTAATTTCAATTAACGATAAGGTATTGTAGTCCCTTAGAAGTAGGAGACAACAGTACTAGACATGTAGTGCACCTCTTTGCTAATCTAAGATGGTGTGATTTCATGATACTAGCACCTGAGAGTAGCATTGTTATTTTATTCCAATGAAAAGGAAAATCTAAGACACCCATCAGTGTGTGTATCTCTCTAATTTTTTTTTTATGTCTGTGCGGATATTGCTGTTAATTTATGTTGTGTTGTATTATGTTCCCTTTTTCCCTTGTGTAACAAGTACATGAGAATTCAGGGCTCACTGATCACTTAACTACTCTAACTCGATCCCTTGCAGCAGGGAATCCCTGTGGCAGCCTGGGCTTAACTGGGAAGAGAGCACTGATGACAAGAGGAGGGCAAAAGGGGGCAGTTCAGAGAGCTGCTCCTTCTGGGTTTCAGGTTCTGCAGGAATACATCCCTTGCTGGCTAGTTTATAGTTCGCTTCAGCCTTTGTACTAACTAGTGGGTCTTTCCTTTACTGAGATATTTGAAGCCACAGGCATCCTTAAAATTGAGTTTATTTTCATTAAAAATCTATCTGCAGAAGACAAATAGACGAGCTTCCACATGGCCTGAGTTCCAGACACATCTCCCTAGTTACCATGGATCACATCTAATCAAGGGCTTTGTGTGGTATATACAGCTGCCTAGGAGCTAATGAGATTCTTCAGACAAATACACCATTTCATTAGGAACACGGGCCATGGATCAGCTCAAAACTCTTCAGCGTTGCTAAGAGTTTGCCCAGGGGGTCTTCTAAAAAAAGTCCTAAGTTTGTGTTTACTTTGTGGGTACGTTAGCCATGCAGGATGTAGCTCCAGATGTGAAGTCACATTAGTGTAGCTGCGTGCTTGCGCTGTTAAACTCTGCTAAGCATCTGTATTCATGCTGATAACTGAGCGTTGGATCCAGCTTTGTTTGGAAAGACTGTGCAGATCAATCCTTAAAGGTTTTATCTCCTTCCTAGCAGAATCAGAAGGATGAGGTGAAAGCTGACATGTAATTTTTTACCCTTTAGTATAGAAGCAACCAGTAGCTTGTTCTGCATTTGTTTATTTTGGGTGTACTTGTGGAAAATGACAAGAAACACAGAATTGCGCCATTTGACTTGTGAGTGCCTTTCAGGCAGTTACAGATCTGTGTGCATGCTGCAAACTGCACTGTACTGGCCATTCAAATTTTCCTCTGTTTGGAAGTTATTTTAATCTGACATTTTGGGTGGTGTGGGATTATTTTCCCTAGAATTTCATTAATCTTCAGTGGTGTGATTTTGGTGCAGCTTGCTGTGAAGACACAGCATGCGTTAGTTTTTGTACTTGCAAGTGTGAGGTCTTCCAAGAGTTTTGTGTATAGAAGATACTTGTGTCAATCTGTACTACACTTTTTCAGATAAAGGTCTTTTGGAGGGAAAATACCCATGAAAATAATTGCATTTGCAGTATAGAAACAGAAACATAGAATCATAGAATATTTTGGGTTAGAAGGGACCTTTAAAGGTCACCTAGTCCAATCCCTCTGCAATGAGCAGGGAAATCTTCAACTAGATCAAGTTGCTTAGAGCCCCATCCAACCTGACCTTGAATGTTTCCAGGGATGGGGGATCCACCACTTCTCTGGGCAACCTGTTCCAGTGTTTCCTCACCTTCATTGTAAAAAATTTCTTCCCTCTATCTAGTCTGTATCTACCTTTTTATAGTTTAAAGTCATTAACCCTTGTCCTGTCCAAATATTGCACTAGCATGTCTCTTGACATTTGGGATGGGGTTTGTTTGGTTTTATATGCTGATTTTACTGGTCTTCTGAACACTGAACTTCTCCTTAGCAGTGGTGGCTTTTTTAGGGTAAGCCTAGATTGTCTTTCAGATAGATACTAAAAGTGAGGGGGTTTTGCGTGTATGGTTTTATATGTATTTCTTATACTGTATAAACTATTCTGTTTGTAGATAGTTTTCACTTGTGTAGTAAAACTTCTTGGGAAAATACATTTCTTTTTCATTAATTGCAGCTATAAATAAAGTAGTGCAAAAAAAGACAGAGATGGGTGTAATGTTTCCTGTTGTGATCTTTGAGACAGGCTGGATGAATGAGTCATTCATTTAAGTAGCGCTGCTGATAATGAAGGCTTCAAGGAAAATATTAAATTCTGTCATTGTCATCGTCCTGTGCTCAGGCTCCTGATGCCCAGAGCGACAATCCCGGGCTGTCCAGGTCTGCTGCAAGGCAGCCTGCTCGCCTGCTGCTGCTCTGCCTGCTGACCCCTTTCCCCATCATATAGTCTAAAAACCAAACTATGACTGTGCCGGGTGGAGAGACCCGACGTCTGAGGCAGGCAGGGCTGCTGACTTGGGGAAGAACGAAAGAAGTGGCTGACTTTTTCAAGCAAACGCTTCATTTCTGAGAGTGTGCCCGTGTCTGCACACTGCAAGAGTTTTGACGTGTTTTGCATGCTACTGATGTTACGGTACGTGGGGTTGCTGCTTATTTTCAGCTGATGTCTCCACTGCTCTTTTTCCTCTCGCAACTGAGTATCACTTTCTGCCCTTGTCTGAACTACAATTACTGCCCCCTGTAACTTATGCCTCCCACTTTTTTTCTCACAGAAAAATAATGAGTTCTACTGATTATTTTCCTTATTTCTTCCCACTCCCTCAGCACCCAGCCTCACTAGCCTCCCCACTCCAGGAGGGGGAAATGAAAATAGCAACAAAATTACTAATTCTTCTCTGGCAGCCTCTTATTTGCTTCTGTCAGTGCTCTGCCATAACTCAGGTTCCTGGGGAGCAGGGTTAAAACCCAAGCAGTTGCTGGGACCTTGCATCTTCCTGCACAGGAATTTAATAACGCACCAGTTTTTCAAATGCATGGAACTACTGAGAGGAGGCTTCAATAAAATTTTCTTATGACTATATTAGCAAAGAAGAGCCAAGTCACTTTTTAAAATTAAATAAATACTGCTTAGTTTATTATTGCTGCTTGTTAAAAATAAACAAAGCAAAACAAGAGCAAACCTTTATTAGCATAAAAAATAGACCTGCAGACTTAATTGCTTTTTAAGCATAGCATTAAATGGTTGCTTTTATTTGTCTGAGTAATTTGGGATACTTTTCTCTAAAACAGTAATAAAAGTAAGTACCACATTCATGCTGCGTTTAAAGCAATTTTGACAAATTTAAACTAGTAATACCAGGCCTATTTTGTTTCTCTAATAAGACATTTATGGTAAGCATGGAATGCTCCATCTAAGCCCAATTTCCAGCTGAAATCAGGTATCACAGAGCTTGCTTGCCAAACTCATTGTGTTCAATCTGGTTAGCAGCAATTGTTTTTTTTTGTTTTGTTTTGTTTTTTTTTTTATATGCTAAACAGAACTCTGACATTTCCTGGGAAAAGGCGTGTATGAATTTTTGATAGTCTGTAAAAATCCATGTGAGCAAACATGGCTTTAATTCAGGCCATGCTAAAATCAGAGATGGCATCCTAGTGCTGGAACAATGTTTCTCATCGTTTGGATTTGCCTCCTCTCTGCTCTCTCATACCAGTTTAATCCCTCTCAGTGAAAGCCATGAACAACAAATGCTACTTTACACTTGCTGGAAAGCTGCCTGGTTCATCTCCAGTGTTTGTTGCGGACATACAGGTCCAAGCTCAACAGCTGAATTCAGCTCTGGGCACAGCCAGTGTCCAGCAAGGCTGGATCCTGCTGCTGTCAAAAGATGCCCTGGAGCTCAGGGCTCAGCAGGACTCATGAGTGCCTTCTGCCCCAGGCACGGCGATATCTCCACAGGCAGCAGGGCTGATGGACTTCTAAGCACCAAGCTCCTGCGAGCCATCACCTCTCATGCAAACCCAGAGCTGCCAGCTCTTGTGGCTCCTTTAAGTGCAGCAGGAGCCAAGGGCCAGGAGCGCCTGACTCTCACAGCAGCGCAAGGACTCCTGTCAGCCACTGAATGGTATCTCGCAGATGTACAGGGCAGTTCCCCCCACGTTGTCTTTCTCCATCCAGAGATGCTCTTTCCAAATTTCCCCTTCTTGCAAGGTATATGTTGTTAGTTTTTTTTGTTTTGTTTTGTTTTGTTTTTTTTGTTTTGTTTTGTTTTGTTTTTTTTGTAACACCACTGTGCATGCTGACTGCTTTTAATACACTGATTGCTAGTGTTCTGCTCTCGGGTGCTGTAATCCTGCTTCACTCTTGTAGAGCAGAAGGTGGATTGCTACTGATGTGCCTAAATTCAGATCCGTGATGAAACTCAGAAGGTGCAACTGCGCACCGTGATCCCTGGTGCCCTCTCTAATTATAACAAGTAAGCATATAGGAATGTTTGTTTTAACTGAAAGATGGATCTGGCTTGCCTGAACAGCCAAGTGGGAACACTGCTTTTCTTGGTCTCTAAGTCTGCCTCCATGCTTCCCATGTGTTATGGCTATCATTCGATCCTTACAAACTGTGGTGCTTCAGAGGTGGTCTGGTGCCACTGTGTAAGAGGAAAGGTGGCTATAGCAGTGACACAAAAATTGTTCTTAGGCAATAAAAATCAGATGGCAGTTTTTGAACTATGATGCTGCAGGAAATAGTGTTTCTTTCTGTAGATTCAGTGTGTTATGAAATGGATCATTGCTTCATAGTTCAGCAAGGTGAATGTCTTGATTAATCAGAGCTGCCTTCCTATGGAAATGGGGTCTGATTATTTATTATTATGGAAAACGCGTTGGCTCTTTCCATAGATAAAGTCATTTTGACTTGGACAGAAGTACTTTTGCTTTTAGAGCATAGTATAGCTTTTTTGTCCCTTTATACCACTGCTTGAGCTGGCTGTTGTCTTTAATTCTCTTTTAAGGCCACCTTTTTTTCTGCAAATTGGAAAATTTTCCCCGAGGACACCTGGGTTTCCACTTGCTGGAACATCTTCCTCAGAACTGCTTACCCTCACCCCTTTTGCATACCCTTGCATTTTTGAGATTAATCTGCCTTATTTTGCTGAGCGTTAAGTAACATGTCTCCTTATTCCTTTGTTCATTCTTTTGGCAGATCACCTCACTTTCTGTTTTCACACCATCACCCGCTTATTATTCTGTGAGCTCTGATACTTACCTGCCTTCCTGGTCTTTTCCTCAGTGATAGGGAGAGACCTTATCGCGCTCTGCAACTGCCTGAAAGGAGGTTGTAGCAAGGTGGGGCTTGGTCTCTTCTCCCAAGTAGCAAGTGATAGGATGAGAGGAAATGGCCTCAAGTTGCACCAGGGAAGGTTCAGATTGAATATTAGGAAAAATTTCTTCACTGAAAGAGTTGTCAAGCACTGGAATAGACTCTGCAGGGAAATGGTTGACTCACCATCCCTGGAGGTATTTAAAAGCTGTACAGATGTAGCACTTAGGGACATGGTTTAGTGGCGAACTTGGAAGTGTTAGGTTTACAGTTAGACTTGATGATCTTAAGGATCTTTTCCAACCTAAATAATTCTATGATTCTATGATTTGCTCTTCTTTCCTTCCATTTCACATCATCTTTTCTTCATTTTTCAGGGTGTTTGGAGCACTCCAAACTTATCCATCGAGCCTGATTCATCTCTGTTACTGGTTTTGCTTTTTTGTTCTGACTTCCTGGCTAGATGTTTTCCATTCTCTTCGTCTATCAATCTGCTGTCAAAATCTTCTTGTTTCCCTGATTTGCAAGTTTTCAGTATATCCAGCCTTTCCTCTTCTCTCACACCTTTTCATTCCCCATCTAAATTTTGGCTTCATCCTCAGCTGTGGCTTTAGCCTAGAGACCTTTTTTTGGCGGAACCTGTTAGATTACATTTCTTATATGTACATATTCCAGAGTGTACTTACCAAAGTGTAAGCAGTCATTGTAATGGTCTTCTCTTCTCTCCATGTCCCATCTTCTGCTGCCTTGGCAACCACTTAAATAACTTCTCCTACTCCTACCCTTAAATGCAAAAGCATTAAAAAGGAAAGAAAAAGCTCCCAGCAACCTCTCCCACCTTTAAATTCACATGAATCCTTCACTATGTTTCTGCTTTGTTGACTTTGTCACTGGCTATGTTATCAGTGAGCTTTTGTTAAGGCTAAAAAAGTACTGAAATTGACTTTTTCAGGGTTTATTTCACAGGCCTGGTCTATCTGAAGGGTTGAGTTCTTTCTTTCCTCTCCACTGGAATAACCTTGCTCTGAAGTTGCAAAGAACTGCTCCTAAACAACTGGAGTGGGTAGAGAGTTGCATCTACCTTTATATTTCTGTAATAGTGACTACTGTCTCTAGAAACACTATATTCTCCATGTATTCATTGCTGAGGAACAGGCAGTTTTAGTTTACAATGTAGTGGACCGGCTTAGACAAAGTATTTTGGGGGGAGAAAAAGGATACAAATGGCTACAGCAGATGGCTTTGATGCATTCTTTCTCTACCCAGAAAGATAAAACTACTCAGTCCACTGGCTAGGTCCAGATTTCTCTCCTTAGTTGGTGTTTCACTTGGCAGATCTTTTCTTGCTAGAAACTGTTGCAGGGAATATTGCTTTTTCCTTGAAAGGATTGCTATTTTATCCAGCAATCTCATTTCTGATGAATTTTTAAATATTTAATAAAGCAATTGGTCTGTAGAAAGCACTATTTCCATTGTCTTTGTGTTCTTATGTGATGACTGAGGAGATTGACAAAGCAGTACTTTGTGTAATATCTATACTTATTTCCAAAACAGAAGAGGATAGATGTTTTCAATTTAGCATAGAATTCCCTACAGTACTGATCAGGCTTTACAGTCTTAACATTTTTAATCAGTTGTAAAAGATCCTCTTACTCTCTGATTTATATAATAGACCTTAGCTTTTCTATTTTTGCTTCATTTGACTTCAGAATGTTTCTGATGCTATAAAAATTTGACATTTTCTTATTATTATTTTCATCTTAAATATTCCCATGTATCAATGTTGATAAAATTCACACTTTTAAACAGTGACTTCTAAAGACAAAAAAAAAGATTAGCCGTATACTTAAAACAAAAGAGATACAATATTGAATATCAAGCACATTATTGACATTTTATGTGACTATTTTTCCTCAAAATCATATTGACTGACATTTTCAAGGGACTAATGACTGGTCATGTGTTTTGAATTCTTCATCTGCTGAAGAGCTTTTAATGCTTTCTGGGGAACGTCGGACTCTTTCTTCTCTCTCCCTCCCCCTTTTGAGAGAGGAATTATAGGAGGAATTGTGAGTTATATAAACCTTCCCTGGCATTCTCGGAAGTTCATTTTCTGTGGCAGTATAACAGTCCCTGCACTGTTGTGAAAAATGCTTTACTGGTCCTAGTTTCCATTCAGTTTCAAGCACCTCTTTGGCTCGTCTGAGGTGTTCCTTCTCCTGTCCAGTGGGTGACACTGACCAAGGGTTGAGGCTCCACCAGACCTGTTTCCTGGCTGTCAGCATTTTCAGTGGGCTGTCCCAAAGAGAGGAAACACAGAGTAGCTGTTGGCAACGTGGGTCAGGACTGAAATCAGGTAGTAGAGAAGGGATGGGTGGTCGCATGGAGAGACTGCTGTGTTTTGGAACAAAAAAACACCTTAAGCACACGGGTAAATCTGTTGCTTGTGACTGATTGAAAAATGAAGGTCAGCTCCAGTTAAAGCAGAAATCTTGGCAGGAGCATATGACTTATTTAGCAGTGATCTTTCTAGAAATTTTGGGCCTAATGCACACTATAAACCTGATTTCTTGCTCTCAGAACTAGCAATAATATTAATATATGGACAATTGTTTCAGTCTTAGGCTCTTCATAGAAGTTGCTTGAGTTAACATATTAAAATAAAATGCCTTAATTTTACTGCTTCAGACTACTGTTGTATTTGCCAGGAAGGTTTGGAGGCTGATCATAATTCTTTTCTGTGGCAGGCATTGCAGGAATAGTGTGACCTCACCAGTAGGCTTTAATTACTTGTTGCATGTGTTTCAACTAGCTTGAAAACTGTTAACTGTCTTTAATTGCTGGGTTTTATTCAGGTCCTCCAAACAGGAGGCTGAGTATAAATATGTGAACCTCATAATTATATATGTTCTCTCCAAATCACTCTTAACAGGGAGTGCCCAGTGCTCTTACCTGCTCATGGGGTCCTGGCACAGAATTGTAGAATAGTGTGGGGTGGAAGGGGCCTTTAATGGTCATCTAGTTGAACTCCCCTGCAATGAGCAGGGACATATTCAACTAGATCAGGTTGCTCAGAGCCCCATCCAACCCGACCTTGAATGTTTCCAGGGATGGGGCATCTACCACCTCTCTGGGCAACCTGTTCCAGTGTTTCACCATCCTCATAAAAATTTCTTCCGTCTATCTAGTATGAATCTACCCTCTTTTACTTTAAAAATGTTAAGCCTTGTCTTATCGCAACAGGCCCTGCTAAAAATTGTCCCCATCTTTCTTATAAGCCCCCTTTAAGTATTGAAAATATGCAACCAAGTCTGCCTGGAGCCTTCTCTTCTCCAGGCTGAAGAACCCTAGCTGTCTCAACCTGTCCTCATAGGAGAAGTGTTCCAGCCCTCTGAACATTTTTTTGGCCCTCCTCTGGACCCACTCCAACAGGTCCGTGCCTTTCCTGTCCTGAGGACCCCAGAACTGGACACAGTACTCCAGGTGGAGTCTCAGCAGAGCAGAATCTCAGCCTGCTGGCCATGCTTCTTTTGATGCAGCCCAGGATGCGGTTGGTGTTCTGGGCTGCGAGAGCACATTGCCGGCTCATGTTGGCTTCATCCATGAACACTCCCAAGTCCTTCTCAGCAGGGCTGCTCTCAATCCCTTCATCCCACAGCCTGTACTGATACCAAGGGTTGCCCTGACACAGGTGCAGGACCTTGCGCTTGGCCTTGTTGAACCTCATGAGGTTCAACCTCATCAAGACAGATGAGTAATGAGGGTATTAAATTCAAGAAGTTTAAACAAGTAAACCTCTAGGGTGATACATAATGAGCCTGCTAGTATCCTTTGATAACTCTTGGCTTACTGTTTTATGATTTCTATGTACTCTTCCTGAAGTCTGTAAACTCAGGATTAGCTGCAATGAAGAATTTACTACTACTACTTGAAATCAGAGCGTGGGAAAATGAAGGATTGTGTTGTTTTCTAAAGACAAACATTGCATTTAAAAAGCTGTTACAATCATGAATTTAGTTCCCTCATTACGTTACATACTTTTCTTCAGAGCCAACCTTTTTGGGCACTGGGAAGAAGCATTATTTCACAGATGCAATTACATTTGGGACAAAGATTTTAGGAGCCATAAGGCACTGTCTTTACAACAGATTAAATGGAGAGCCTTGTAACGAGAGGCTAGTGCACAATCTGGCCAGTTGGCAACAAAAAGGAAAAATTTGCTTACAAGAGAAGGGTAAGAGCATTTTAACTTTGAGCAACTCAGTAGATCAGTAGATGATGCAGTTGCTAGGTAATGTCTTTCATTTCTGGAAAAAGTCTTGAGGTGAAAGCTAATCAATAAGGTAGATATAGCATGATGTCATTTGTTGCCATGGTTTCTGAACTTAGCAGTCTGTTATCTGCAAATAATATTGATGGTTGCTATGCAGTTGAATCTTTTCATATTGTTGTTTTGCCATTATAAAACTCTTTAATCTTGGCTAAAGCTTCAAAGAGCAGTGTGTCTATGTGTTTAAATGTTGTAATAGATAGGCTTGTATTACAATCCTAAAATATCTTGAAATTTACTACCTAATAAACAACAGGCATCAGCAGGAAGTGAACAAGGTTAACATTTTGGTGATTAAACTTCTACAAAGCAGTTGACATTTTCTAGTAAATTAATCTGCAAATTAAATATCTCTGTGGAATTAGTGCTATGAGTCATTACATGGCAGATCATGTAAAAAAGGGGTAAGCAGTCAATCCTCTGGATGATAAGGCAGTCATATAAAGCTGTAAATGGCTCAAAAGCCATCGCAGCTTCTTGAACAATGTCTTTGTGTTTCATAATTCTTTCACTTTTGGATTGCGCCTCTTTATTATGTTTGGGTTTTGCTAGAAAATATTTTATAGCAGCTTATGCTAAGCATCAGACAGCTGGACATGTTGAAAGGGAAATGAGAATTATTTTTCCTGATAGTTGTCAAGGTGAAGGAAAAGCATTCTCAAGTCAGGTCCTTTAAATCAAACACAATACTTCATTTTTCATATTCTATGGAGAAGATGTTAGTTTTAGTAGAATGCCATGTATCCTTTACTTGATTTATTGGAATCTCTTTACAGTAGTTTTTCTTGATAGGTTGAGTTATTGAAAGCATTTTGGAGGCAAAGAATGAAAATGAGATGAAAGGACAGAGCTCAGTGGAAGCTGCAGAAGGTAACATGGGGTGATCTGAAAGATGAAGTGATTTGTAGAAGTACAAAATGTTCAATACCCAGTGGTGAAACATTTTAAAGGAGGGGAGGGCCCATCCGACAAAGTGGAAAGAGAAAAAAAAGCAAAAAGAAAAGCAGAAAAGCAAGAAGCTGATGGAATAAAGAAGAACTATTTTTATTGGGGTGAGAGAAGAGGGGCAGAGAGGAAGTGTAGAGAAAATCAGATGACAGTTTGCTGAATTCTAGGATTTTTACATCTTTGGAATGACATTTGCCATGCCGTCTAGTTTTTCTCTTTTCATCCAACTGATTCCTCCTCTTCCATTTCCACTGTTCTCTGCCTAACAACACATATCTTTAGAAAGCGTTTTGCCACCTTCTTTCTTGTCTTCTTCACACATCTCTCCTCTGTGTGGTGACACTGACTATCACATTTCTTTCGAACAGAGAAGCAATTGCCTTTGTAGTCCTACTTGTCCCCTTAATATAGTGAGTGAATTGTCAAGGGCATGCTCCCAAGGGGAAACCTGAGGAAGATGTCACCAGGAAAAGTGAGGCATACAGCTAAAATCCTGCTCTTGCAATGTGGGCAAGGGTGTTCTCGATGACTCGTCTCCTGGAACTCCTCTAGAAATTCCCTGTTGGCTGTGCAGAAACACAATAGCAGCCTTCAAGGAGTGTGTCCTCAAAGCACTGCTACTGAGAGGAGGCAGATGGAGGAGACATGCCGGCTTGATGATGATAGCAGATGTCAACAAGTTAACAATCTGAAAAGGAAACTAGCAGCACAGCAGTGCTTCTTACCCAAATGTATAAAGAGAGAGAGGAGGGAAAAAAAAAAAATGTAAAGCAACGTGGTAAAGAAGATACAAATCAGTAGCGCTGATCAGCAAGAGCTGTAAAAGACTATCTGACGCTAAATCTGTAAAGTGGTGCTGTTGAGTGGATTTGTCTAAAGAAGTATTTCACTACTAGGCTGTCACAAAGGAAGAGCATTTACTTCAGATGCCATATGCCAACTGTGCAATTAGGCTTCCAGTCATACATGCCGTGTGTACTAAAGCGGGGGGGCAAGTCTCAGCCATTTGCAATTGCTGTTGCGTAATGCTTGCTTTTACAATCCTGGATATTCGGTTTCCTGTGCTGTTGTGAGACTCTTCTGTTGTTTGGGACAACATACTTATCTTTTATTTCTCCACGGTTTTTATCTTAGGGATATTTGTTTTCTGTGGTGTTTTGGTTTTTTTTTCCCTTAAGGTAAAACTAAATTGTCAGACCTTTTTCATATTATAGAGCAATTCAATTTTAAACAGATTAAAAGAAACACACATTTTCTGTCTGAGAACAACCCCCCCACACCTTATTATATGAGGAACAGCTTAGTACCCCGTACTAGTGAACAATCTCACAAAGCATACACACAGTAGTGGAAAGTCTCAGGCAACTTTAACAAGAATGTCTTACTTTGTGAATTTCTGCTGTTTTTCTCAGGCCAAATTTTTATACCACAGCCATTGCAAGACACTGAGTGTCGGTGATGGGCAGACATGGACTTTAGGTACCTTCTCTTAAAGGAAAAGAATAAGAGAAGCTGTACATAGCAAAGTCCCCAGAGCCACCGTGACACTCCCTGCATCGCACACACCTTGTGAAGCCTTTCAACCTGTTCCCAGCCCTTTCACATGGGGCTATGATGTTCTGTGCAACAGTGTATGGCCCAGTGTCACTGAACACTTAAGACAGATTTGGAGTAGGTTTTCCAAGCATGGTATGGAAATTAAAATAAAACAGGTGTATCAACATAAGCAATTAGTGAAGGTATCCTGGCCTTTGAAGCCACGTATGAGCCTAAGGTGAAATAGTGCAACCTGGAACAAAAAGTTATCAGCTATAGACACAAGACTTGTAAGTGTGTGATATAGTTATATGATAATAGTTGATTACAGTTACTTCAGCCCTGCTGATGGTGCTGACTGTAGTTATTGCAGTTGAAACATGGCTAGTAAAACTAAGGAAAATACAGATATTTAACCCAATTACATGCTTTAGCTACTGTTGTTATTTAAATAAAGCACTCAGAGCTTGCTGCTAAAAGTTTGCTTTGGTATACAGAATTCTTGAAAAAAAAGGTAGTGCAAAAATCTGAAGTTTGGAAATCAGATTTATTAAAGCAATTTTCATTTCATTTTATATCTGTATGATTCAGCTGAGCTCTTCTCTGGAGCTGTTACATCTTTAGTTGAGGTCTTGGGTCAGTCATGCTGCAAGTAATCTCTTTTTATGAGTAGACTTAAGGCATGTTTTTTTTTTGTGTATTGATTTAGAAAAAGAAAGTTAGTTCCTAACCTGAATCTGAACAAGTAGTTGTTCTTGTAATAGTTGCAGCATATTTTGTCTTGTGTATGAAGAGATAAATGCACGATTTTATTTTTCACTATGTACTGCAGAAAAAAAAAGTGCTTGTTGTTTGAACCTTGTGAGTTTCCTCACAATTCCTTCCCAGTTTTCAGCAGAAGATGTCCACAAAAACAAGCCCCCAACCCCAAACCTCCAACAGCCTAATAGAGTAATCCTGTGCATACTAAGAAAAGAAATTCTTTGTGGTTCTTGTAAAACAAAAACATCAGTATTCCCTCCTGATGTTTCAAATGCAAGGCTTGGGCACATGGAGGACACAGAGATGATTCAAGATAGCCAGCATGGCTTTACTAGGGGCAGGTCCTGCCTGACTAACCTAGTTGCCTTCTATGATAGAGTGACTAGGTCCGTAGATAAGGGACGACCTATGGATGTGATCTATCTGGTCTTCAGTAAGGTCTTTGACACAGTCCCTCACGAGATCCTGCTTGTCAAATTGGAGGGATACGGATTCGATGGGTGGACTGTTCAGTGGATAAGGAATTGGCTGGACGGTCGCATCCAGAGGGTGATACTCAATGGCTTGAACTCCAGATGGAGTGCGGTGACAAGTGGTGTCCCTCAGGGGTCCGTGCAGGGACCGGTACTATTTAACATTTTTATCAATGACACAGACAGAGGGATTGAGAGCACCATCAGCAAGTTTGTGGATGACACCAAGCTGTGTGGTGTTGTCGATACACCAGAGGGATGGGATTTCATTCAGAAGGACCTGGACAGGCTGGAGAGGTGGGCCCAGGTGAACCTCATGAGGTTCAACAAAAGCAAGTGCAGGGTTTTGCACCTGGGCCGGAACAATCCTCGGTATCAATACAGAGTAGGGGATGAGGTATTAGAAAGCAGCCCTGAGGAAAGAGACTTGGGGGTGCTGATGGATGAGAAGCTGGACATGAGCAGACAGTGCGCACTTGCAGCCCAGAAGGCCAATCGCATCCTGGGATGTATCAAAAGAAGTGTTGCTAGCAGATCCAGAGAGCTGATTCTGCCACTTTACTCTGCTCCGGTGACATCTCACCTGGAGTGCTCTGTGCAGGTCTGGAACCCTCAATATAGGAAGGACAAGGACCTGATGGAGTGGGTCCAGAGGAGGGCCACTAAAATGATCAGGGGGTTGGAGCAGCTCTGCTACGAGGACAGGCTGAGGGAGATGGGGTTGTTCAGCCTGGAGAAGAGCAGGGTCCGGGGAGGCCTAATAGCGGCCTTCCAGTACCTGAGGGGAGCCTAAAGGAAGACTTGGGAGAGTCTGTTTACAAAGGCCTGCAGTGACAGGACGAGGGGCAATGGCTTTAAATTGGGAAAGGGCAGATTTAGATTGGGTATTTGGAAAAAGTTCTTTACTATGAGGGTGGTGAAACACTGGAACAGGTTGCCTGGGGAGGTGGTTGAGGCCCTTCCCTGGAGATATTCAAGGTGAGGCTCGACGAGGCCGTGGGCAACCTTGTCTAGTTGGGGGAGTCCCTGCTGACTGCGGGGAGGTCAGACTAGATGACCTTTGGAGGTCCCTCCTGGCCTGGACCATTATATGATTCTATGAAGTGGTTGTGAAGATGTCCTCTCCTGGGCTGTTGACTTTCTATCTTTCCTGCAAAGACTCATGAGGTGCAGGGCACACCAGAGCCGGGACACCACGCCGCTGATGCATCTCATACACATCTCTGCTCCCATCACTGTGTCCCTCACCAGGAACAAACTAACATTGGTATCTCTGATAGAGGTTGGCATGTTGTGATGAGCAGCACACTGCACCTTCCTCACTCTGCAGCTACAGCTGAGCACTCTGTGCAGAGGACAAAACACATTTAAGGGCTATGTTCTTCATTTCTCTGAGATGGTAAAATATCGTTTCAGTGCAGAAAGAAGTGTTAAAGCGCAGCAGGAAAATTCATTTTTTTCATATAGATGAAATTTATATTTTATTTATTTTATTTATATTTCACCTTTTGCTGAAGAGGTAGCACCAGCATTATGCCAGGCCATCTATCTGTTTTGTCACAAATCTTCAGACGTGTTGGAACACTGGAGAAAAATAGGACTGTACTGGTATAAGTTGATAAAGCTTTTTTTTTAGAAGAGGAAAACTTTTCCCAACATTACTAGGGGTTGCAGATGATGTTGTTCATAAATTACAAGTAGAACATTGCTCCTACTTGCTCAAAATCCTTGTAAGAAGATAATCTCTGGATTTTCATAGTTTATGTGAGATCAACCAGATGTTCAGGTGTTGAAAGAGGTTACAAATATACTTTTGCACATACTAAAGACTCTTCCAAAGCTTCCCTTTTTCTGGCACCTTATGAACCACCCACCCAACCAGATCCAAGAATTTCCAGCATGGTAAAATCCAGGGATCCCTCCATGTATAAGACAGAATTATTTTTTGTCTAACCAATACAATATTTGTATATGAAAAAATATTTTTTTACTGATGAAAAAACATTCTAAGTGTGGGAAGTCATTTCAGGCCATTTTGGAAATAGGACGTGCTAAATAAGGTATGTGTGCCCACTGAGAAGTCTGTAGTTGTTTTCTGCTTGAGTCTATAAATTTTTCCACATTGATCAAGCTCAGCTGGATTGTACTGCTCTTAACGCCTCAGACTGAACAAGGTATGATGAGACCACAAAATCACAGAATATTCATGGTTGGAAGGGACTTTTGACATAGTCCATCCCATTTTCAGCAAGTGTTGCATTTTTTTTTTGCCCATTTTGTGGTACTATTTATTCTCTTTCCTGGTCCTTTTTTCCTTCCACCACTTAGTGAATTTTCCTTTTCCTTACCTGAAGCTGCTACATGTTATCTATTACTTCCTTAAGTCACATCTGCTTCCCCCCACCCACTATGTCCCCTGAAACTTTGTGCTCTTCTGTACAAATCTTCCCCTCCCCCTTCTCTTATTTGCCATTTCTGAACATTATTTTAGATCGCCTGCTCCCATCCACCATGAAATGGGTTCTGCTAGCAGAAAGACACAGCAGTTTTACTGAACGTGCTCAGGTTGCCTGAGATTGCTTGATAACAAATTGCCAATTTCTGATGGGTAATGCTTTCAGATGTTAAGCCTGGGTCAGCTTTGGGGCAGAAACATCCTTCCTAAAGGCACACTCTCTTCCATTTACCACTAGCACCTCTTTCCCGGGTACCAATGAACCTGGTTTACTTTTACCACAGTCTCAGCACAATTTGGCGCTGTATTCCTTACACATTAAAAAAAACAAAAAAAAAAGTATTAGAAATTACTTCATTTATTTGTTTTCATTTAGAAGATAAAAATTCAGCAGCATGCACAGAAAAATCGTTTATGTTGTAGAGTTATAGACAGGAAAATACAATGAAGTACATCTTATTATGTTCAGTGTTTATTTTTATATTGAAAACTGTTGCTGTTTCTTCCTGATATTTTTGGCAATAACAGAGTAAAAATGTTTTATTACGCAAATTATATAGTTCTAGCACAGTGTCTTAAAAAGAAAATTACCTGTATAAAAGAGACTTTCAGTCAGTCTATACAAGCAGCTGGAAATTGGTTGGAATGCATGCAGCTAATGGTCACAGCAATTTGCATGGGAGCAGGTTTAATGTAAGACTAGGCACTATTTACTTTAGTTATGCTTTTATAAATGTTGGACAAGAGGAATGAAGAAACGCTACAGTAAATGGTGAATAAAGTCAAAAGCTAAATGCTTAAGGCATGGATTTTTGGAATTCTAGTCAGTTATCTAACAAAGCTATGTGTTTTAATGAGATGTGGCACTTCAATTCCTTTTAAAAACAAAAAAACCCTACCCTAAGCTGGTCTTTTTTCAGTCTTCAAGTAATAACAATTACTGGTAATAAGTTAATACTCCTATTGACATTAATGGGAGGAAAGCTGGTGAAGAAGTATTAAGACTGTAGACAAATAAATGTCTTGTATAATTATTCTATTTTTGGAATCTTGCATTGTAATAAGTAGGTTAAGCTTTTCAATGCAAATAGCTAATACAACCTCCATCATAAAGCTTCCTTCATCTGAAGTCATCAGACGATGAAATTTACTCTTCCTGTTTAGTGAGGAGGAAAAGAAGCCGCTTGCTATAAAATATCTGAGGTGAACTTGTTTCTTTTTACTCATAAAGTGTAGCTCTTGCACAAACATTTGAGAAGGTGCAGAATGTTATAGTAATCCTGTTTTTAATTGTTTCTGTATGCCCTGGAATTTAAAGAGAATTTGAGGATGTGTTTGGCAGTAGCTTTCCCTCTATAATCGGGTTGCTATGGCAAACCTATTATTCTAGACAAAGAAAGAGTATGTTTAGTATAGTGCTGATGCCTTTTCAGTATAATGTCAGCTTCAAATTACTTTTGAATGATTGGATTTGTATGGTAAGTATTTTATCACAATAACTAAGAGAAGAAAGTCACAGAATAGGGTGTGGCTTCTGTTAACTTCAGTAGCAGATACATCTGACTACGTAGGATGGCTGAAGCAAGCTTACCCTGCAAATACCTTATCCTGGTTTTCCCAGGGAAGTAACCCCAAATTTATTGCTCCAGAATGCTATTAATTTTTGTGTTTATTATATGGTGATAAACTGAGCCTTTGAAGTTGCTACATCCTATGTAGTTAGCTGTTCAGAAGCAAAAGGGCTTTAATTCTGATAAATTAACTCCACAAAGCAAGCCTACCTTACATAATCTAACCAAAATCTCAGTACTTTTGGAGGTAAAATATGCTTTTAAAGCCAGTACAAAGTTGCAATTATTTAGTGCTACCACTATATTTGTTTCTTGTGTTCCTTGTGCTGATTTTGTCTACTTTTGTAAAAGAACTAATGAACTAATAATTTGAGTATCAATTTAAGCAGCAGTGTACTATTACTATAACTGTAGCTTTGAATATTTAAAAGTAAAGAAATAGCTCAGAGAAATAATTTTCCAGAACACTTACTCACTGAGGTTTGTGTCCATTTTGAAGACCCTTTCAATTCTGCTGATGTCCTCAGTCAGATGATTAAATCATACCCTGAGCTTAGGTAGGAGCCATACAAAATAAATTTGAAGCAATGAGATAAATGAGGGATTTGGACTTTTTGAATATATGTGTTGGTGTTTTATTCATCAGATAAAATGAGAAGATTGAGACAGTAGGGTCTAAATCCCCTCTGGGCTTGATTTTGAGAAGACATCCTGAGCTTGTATCTTTTCCATGACAAAAATGGGCCTTTCTGCCTGGGGATGGGATATTCCCCCCTTTTTTTTTTTTTTTTTTTTTTTTTTTTCCATGAAACTGTTGCACATTAACTTCAATGAATAAATATTAGTTGCAGCAGGGACAGAGAGGTACCTGTTCCCATTCCAGTGCAAGCAGCCAGCTACTGGGCTCTCAGGTCATTCTGACTTATTAAATTAAGCATTACAGAAGGTAATGCTTAATTACAGAACATACAGGAGCCTCATTACAGAACCTTCCTTTGCTTGTCCCTCTGGAGGATTTTCCATCTCTGTTGACTCCTCTCTTCAAAGCAACTTGCTTAAACTGATTTTACTGTCCTTCAGGCATTCTCCTTCTTATAGCTATAGCTGGCCAGGATACCACTGTTAAAGATGGTTCTTTTGTTTACTTTATAGAGTCTTAACAACAGATGGATCCTGGTCATCAGGTACCTGTCAGCCTACGGGTGACTGTACATTGGGACAGTGATGTGACATTTTTGTAAAAGTAGCCAGGTTGGCTGAGGTGGATGCATAGAAAGAGAGTCCCAAGTAGTGACAAGTCAGACTCATCAAAAGTATCTCTCTGTTTAAGTACTAATAATTTACTTTGGAATAAAGTTGGTAATGTAACTGTCCTTGGCAAATAATCATAGCTTAGAGAATGTACGGAAATAACATCAATCATTCTGTAGACAATCATATCTTAAATATTGATATGATTACCAAATACAACTGTATTCGTGATATGGCAGATGTACTTCCTAGAATAAGCTTCTTTCTGGAATCAATATCCTCATATAATTGTCCATGCAACCAAGTTTTAAAACTATATATATTACAAAGGTATCATGAAATATTTGCTGTTAATTCTCTCGAGCAGCATGTCTTTTTTAAGATTCTTGCCCTTTCAGTTGATCATAAAATTACTGTCTAAACTGAATTCGGGCACATGGAATGTCAGCTTGAGACTGCAATGTACATTGATAGTTGGGAAGATGAAGAGTACGGCAACTGTAAAATGAATTGGGAATTTTTCCATTAGTAGTAAGATTCCTCCTACTCCAGCCTAATTAGACGGGATATTTTGAAAGCCTAATGCAACTAATTTAGGATAGAAGTTGGAAAAGAAATAGATTAATGATGATGACAGTATGTTGGCTTAAAAGGTTTTATTGTCACAAAACCTACAGTTAGAAAAGTTCCACTAAGGTTCTCCTTAACAGTCCTTTCCCACTCTGTAAAATATTTCAGTAAACACTGGAGAAATATTGTGCATGATGAACAGTTTGGTTACATAATAAAAGGCTGCACTTGAAGGATTTTTTTGCTTTGTAGCTATAGTTGCTCCTACTGTGAATTTGGGTTCTGCAGTCAGTAGAGCGGTGTCCAGGCCCAGGCTGAGTCTCACGGCTGCTGTGATTAAATTAGATGGAGAGGAGCAGGCTTTTCTGCATCCTGATCCATGTCTGTGGACATGCAATATCTTTTCCCAAGCCCATCAAATTTATTACTTTGATCCAGTTTGTGTCATTTTTACAGCATTTTTGCAGTATCATTTCATTAAAACAATTTGAGAAATATAAAGGAAATAATAGGAATAGGAAATATAGGAAATAAGAAAACCAAATTTTCTCTGAACTGAGCCGGTCTCATATGCACAATGTAAGACTGTCCTTGATCTTTTTTTTCTTTGTTTTGTTTTTTCACATCTGACCATTTAAAACTCACTGCTCTGAGGGCTTTCGAGTGGAAGATCCATGGGAGTTTGGCTGACTCTGTTCCCCCTTTAAGCTCTGGGGAGTTTTGTGAACAAATTGATGGAAAGGAAGACTCCGACAGAGGCTGTGCTTTCAACTTGTATTTCCTCAGGTCTAGACAAGAAAAATTATAGGGATTTTTGCTTTCCAAGTGCCTGACAGAATATTTGAAGAGTTATGTTTCTACATGAATAGATAGTATCTTAGGCAGCTCTGTGCATAGAGTATTTAATTTTAATCACATTCATTTTGGAGTTTCTAGAAGTATGCGCTAAATATTTTATATCAGAGAGGTTAATTATGCAGTTCAACATGTGCCACTTCTCTGTTATGCAAAGTCAAGATATGAAAAACATACAACGCCAATGATTACTTCTTGTTGCTGTTTCCACCAAGACATAACAGTGATATACTTTGCTTCTGGTTGCCATGGAGCAGAGATAGTTTTGTGTAGTTTTTTCAATAATGTTTATGTGCATACTTTAATTAATACAGAGTGACTTGTAGTTTGTCTTTGGTGGGTGGAGTGTAGAATAAATTTGGGGTTTTATTTCCCTTATCTTTACTGAAATCATGACATGAAAACAATTGTTTATTCTTACAGGGAGATGTGAATGTGGCCAATGCACTTGTTTTCCTCCAGGAGACAACAGAGTTTATGGCAAAAACTGTGAATGTGACGACCGGCAGTGTGAAAATGCGGATGGCGATGTTTGTGGGGGTATGCTTTCACTTAATATAATTAATATAAATCCTGACAATTTACAACTTTCTATTTCCCCCTGGTTTTATTACATACTGTCACTATAGACTATTAACATTATTGATTAATTATAATAGATTATCAATTTTTGTAAGAAACAAGCTATAAAAATATTGAATAAGTTAGGGAATATTTATTTTAAAACTTCAGAAACACTAAAACCAAAGTAGGTTAGATACAATTAACAGGAATAAATGTGAGTGCTGTAGCATATCCCAAATTTCAACAGTGTTCATTAAAGAAGAATACAGATACTTAAAGGAAAACTGAAAAAATTAGGTAATTACTTTGTGTTTAGTACAGTTCATGTTTTACTGAGAATGTTGTATTTTTTCTAAAGTTAATAATGACCAGCAACACTTCTGAGTATTTCCTATTCACTGACAATAATATATCTGTTTTCTAAAAATGTAATAAAAATATATTTTGAAAGAATCCAAAATGCTTGAGGTATATTATAGTAATCGTACATGCAGATGGTTCATTTTAATGTTGACAACAAGAACCTCACTTGTTTGTTAAGCAATATTTCAAGTTAGTTTTAGATATGTAAATGCATACATAATTTATGATATCTGAAAAACAGGTGAGTAGTATTTGTCCTAAATGCTCTTATTTTTAGATTTTTTTTGCTTTATTTGTAAAATTACTCCTTGATTCTTAATATTAACAAAGTAGTTGGTATGAACAATTACACATTTCATTATATTTATTAATTCTGGGTAAGAAAAAGATGTATTGCTTAATAATCTTTGTGTACGTAAAAAATTCTGACTACAGGAAATATTTGTTCAAGGTATCTGCCATGCAGAAGTAGGCATATATGGAAAATTGTAGTTCAAATGTCTGACCAGCCATAATAATAATTTAACAAATTCAGTTTAATTCAAAAATATGAATGTGTAGATAAGCAATAATTTGAAATTTAATTTTTTGAAGGACATGAAAGCAGATAAAAGAACTGAAAATTTAGTTGATNAAATTTAATTTTTTGAAGGACATGAAAGCAGATAAAAGAACTGAAAATTTAGTTGATGTTTGCTATAAATTAAGTAGTTGGGTACCAAAATTCATCATCTTTCATGGTTAAAAATATCTTTCCCATTTGTGTCATTCATAATTTGTACTCTTTCATGACAATTCTTTAATGTTAATACTGCTAATTATATTATACATTTTGGAAATTATAGACAAAAAAATCAATTCTTTCTTATTAGGAAAGATACAGTGATAATTTTAATTTTTTTTTTTTGCTGGCTAGGGCACCTCACACTTAAATGAACAATCACCTTAACATGAGCGAGTGTACAAGTTTTTACTGTGCAGGAGACACTCTAGATCACACTATTACCTGAATAAACTCTCCCCTTTAGCCTTAATAGGTTTGTCCAAAGAGAATAGCAGAAATTAGTTAATTATTTTAAAGCCATATACTGCAAGCTTATATTCCAAATTTTGAAAAAACAAATAGAAAGGAAAGCCAGCTCATGAACTTATGAATCAGTTGCACTCTCAAGCAAGCTCAACTTCTCCACCTTCTTGCAAGCCACTAGTTTAGTTATTAATGATTCACTGCAGATGAAATTAATTATATGAGAAAATGCAATTCAAATGAATTTGAAATTGCACTGCACAGCATCTGTTGACAGGACTTCAGAAGGCCTACACTGTGAATTTTGGCTGTTCCAGGGAGCTGAGCTTATTCCTAATCTTTTCCCTAAAATAATAGCATAAGTGCCAAATCACGAATCCTGTTGTCCTGGGCTTTCTTGTAAGTAAAGCGAGAGAAGGAAGCCCAACGTAAGGTGATGATTAAATCCACCAGGATCTGAGCTGACCTCTGAAATGCCTTTAGGGAGTCTGGAGCATCTTTGCTCACTCACAGCTGTCTAAACTTGGTGAGGTGAAGCCAGTCTCTAGAGTTTTAGTCTTCCCAATTAGAACTCCTGCTACCACTAATACTGTTCTCTAAAAATTGTTGGATTTCTGTAGTAAATCTGTTGGGAATCCAGTGGTTAATAATTGGCAGATTTTTTTTTTTCATATTCTTGATATTTTAATTCTTGTTTGCTTTATTATATTTCTAAATATAATTTGAAATATTTTTAAATTATTCTGGATTTGGTTGTAATTTACTCCTTGAAGCACGTTCCTATATTATTATTATTATTGTTAATTCCATCCACTCTTGTTCTTTTACAGCCATGAATTAGTTTTCCCTTCCTCTCTTTCTGTTCTCATGACACACAGCTGTTTGTTTCCACCTGTCTGGTTCTTCCTTGTGAAGTGCTCTCAGATTCAAATTAACAAACATAGATGTCTTACTAATTTCTCAGTTCTCTTCCACACACAGCTTTTGCTTCTTTTGGCTGCTGGAGCTCTGGAGTGGCTTCTTCCCATATTTACCCTCTCTCTCCCTCTCTTTCCTTCATTTTTTTTCTTTTTTTTTTCTTTTTTTCCCATCACACCCCCCCCCCCCCCCCGCCTTTGTTTTATTTTTCACTGCTGGCAGATCCCAAAACTTTATTTTCTTTGGGCATCCAGTGTCAATCTCATCTTCTGATCCACCTGCCTTAAGAAGTCATCCCCCACCCCAATAACTTAAGGCAGCACCTATTTAGATATAAGTACTAAGTACAGGAATGTTTAACTTCCAAGAGTCCCTATCCTATCAATTGCAGCTTTCTGTTCACTCACCATTTAGCAACTAAATTCCTCTCATCATCACCCCTCACCTTCCAACTCAAAAGA
>JAHREE010000279.1:10700036-10791574 GCA_033628505.1 Tringa tobata | reverse complement strand
AAAAACAGTTAGGAGCCTTCTACCATTAGGCAGATTTCCAGTTGTCCTTTTGGTAACTTTTTCCAGTGCAAAGGAAATTCAAATGGGGTTTCCAGCCTGGCCTTTTTCTGTATTGTCGCTTATTAGGATTCTCCCCCACCACACCATTTTATTTTGGTGTTGTCATGTTCCCTGCTCTCTCCTTCCCCCCTCCTCCCACCCCCCGTCCTGTTTTCACAATGTCATAGAAAATGGGAAAGTTGCACTGTTTCTGTACTGTTTCCAGAAGACGTGGCTATCTTTAAATTAGTGTCTATGTAAGAGGATGATGAGTTACTGGAGAAACAGAGTTGCTCTGCTTTACTGCAGAAGTTAATTTTTCTACTCTTAGTCTTGGTCCCCCTGTCATTTTTTATATAAACTAGAAGGTGAGCGAATACGCTTAAAATAAATACACTATAAAAGATTCTAAAAAAATATAAACGTGACAAATTATGTTGAATTTTAAAACATTTGTGTTATCTGCCACCCATTTGTAAGGATGGCTGAGTGCTATTTATTTCAGCCTGTGGGTCTTGCTAGGAGAACAATTAGGTTTGAGCACATATATCAGGGCTTAAATTTACTTTGAGGCTTTGGAGGCAGACAATCTGGCAGGAATTTGCAGAGGCATTGAAGATTTGCTTCCCTCTGTTCCCTCTGTTGGCTATGATCCTAAGGGGCTGGTTTGGGGTCTGGTCACTGATGTAGGTTGGAGCACCCTGAAAGTTGCTCTAGGTTATAACCAGCTGCGGGCAGGTTGTGCTTTTAAACCTGACCGCATGAATGGAGGCTCCAAAAGCCCAGATTTTCTAAGGTAGCAGTGCACTGTTGAACAGCGTTTGCTTTCTATGGGAATTACAAACCTGACCCTAAATCCATATTCAGCAACACTGGTGGGATTTTTTTTAAAAGTTTCTTTGGCCTCCAAGCACAGGTGAGCTTCTAATGTGATGGAAGGTTGCCTTGAGGATAGTTGATATGATAAAGGTGTGTCAAATTAGATGCTACAGCAGCTTTATTGTGGGAACAGCTGGTCATATGTAAGTGCTTGTCCCACTAGAGAAATACCTACATAATGTAACTTCTAGAGGTGTGAACATCCAAGGAGGCTACTAGGTTCTGTGCTTAGCTTCCCCCCCCCCCCCGGCTTTTTTTCTTTTCTTTTCTCTTTTTTTTTTTTTTTAATGGCAAATCTATTCTTGATGCTTAAATATGTCAAGACGTGATGTAGAAATCATGTCTTACTAGGTACCCATACTTTAAAATGTTGCTCATAGCAAGTGTGACTGGAACTATCCAGAGGCCAAAATGACAAATTGTTCTTAATTATTCTTTCTGGTTCATTACACTGAGCAATAAGTAACCATTACTGGTCAAATAAAAGGGAATTTTGAACCTGTGCACTAATGGTGGTCATTCTGTCTTTGCTGGAAACTTAGCCAAGATATGCAAGCTCTATAATGGATTAAGGGAGCCTTAATTTCTGTATGTAGCATTTAATAGACTCTAAGGAGTCCTGGTTTTCAGCAGATAACTGCTGAACACTTCCAAAAAATTACACTCTGTTAACGTGAGCAAAGTTGGACATCCACATTCCCAGGCTCTTTTCAAAATCTTGGCTCGCTGGCTGTGCCACCTGTAGTAAAAGCTCTTCCCAAGGAAAACAGCAACACCCACCACGCTGCTGCCTCCCTGCCAGTAAATGTAGGGCTGCAGATGGCTACTGTAATGGTGCAGGACGCAGGCTAGGTAATGAGCCAAATCCCATCCGAGAGGATCTGGCCGGGATCCCAGGGAACACCCTGCAACTCATTAGACTCATTTTAATTAAACTGAGGAGCCTCCCAGAGCAGCATGCTCTGTTCAGGGAAAAGACTTGATACATTCATTCTCCCTAACACATTTTACATTATGGAGCCTGATCTTCCTTGGTTGACTTGGTGTTAAATTTACTGTATCTTCTGCAAAATAGTTTTAAAAATTGTGGGTATCCCTCAGTAGCAGCATCAGTGCTTGCTTATGCAGAATCACTTCAGGCTTCTCACAATGTCATGCTCTTATTAACTGCTTTAATTTCACTAAGTCTCATACTATTCATCATTATTTTCAGCTGTCAGTACCTTATATTTTGTATAAACAGAGACGTTCATTTTAAATTACCCTCAAGTATGTCTTAGTGTATCTCTTACACAGCAACCGTGCAATATGTATGCTCTCCTCCACTGCCTCTTTATACAATGGCATTTTTTATCCTTGTAGGGAATGCCAGTGGCATTTTCCATGCCGGTGGCTCCGTAAGCAATACTCAGAACTCACAGAAAAAGTAGATGCTTAACCAAATACTCCCATCCCCAAATGTTCCAATCACTAGCTCTTCCTGTATATATTTATATGCTCCATATGTTACAAGTTAAAACAGCATTTCTCTAAAATTAGGCAATAAATTAATTTTTGTTAACGTACAGTAAACACTTAATTACTTACATTTTTAATAAAAACTAGTTACTCTGCTGAGGCTGTTCTAAAGTTTTGAAAAATTAAGTTTTCCTGATCAGAGACACTTCAGTATTTATGGGAAAAAACTAGGGAAAATTGGTTGATATCGACAGATTCACATTTTTAAAAAAAATGTGTATTTGAATTTTTACTATGGATTTTATTCAGAGGTCACTGAAAAGAGTGGAAAGATGGAAAAACCTCATTTTATACACTTTGGTTGAGGCTGAAGTGTATAAAAAGTTGGCTCAGGCCAAATGATGAATTCTGTTTAGGTTATATTCTGACATAACCAAACTTAGTTCTATATTTTGCTTTAATATTGCATTACAGACATAGGTGTCTTTTCTGGAATAGTTCTGGAAATATTGCAAGAGCAACAGCATCTAACTCATTTATAAGTATGTTCTGTTAAAGGTTAACAGCTTCTTTGGTGACTATTTTTTTTTAAACTCCGCCTCCCATAATTGACAACTACGTGTGTATTCTTTGGCATCTTTTATTTGGTTTTTGAGCTTTTTGTGTTGACTGGTGCTGCAACCAGTTCTTAGGGCTAGGTCCACAAAGGGATTTTTGCTTGGCAGTTAAGCGCTCCACCTTGGCATTTAAGTGCCTGAACTCTGTGTGGGGTCAGGCAGCTGAGGATGGGCCCTGTGAGAGCCAAGTGTCTTCAGATGGGTGCTGGAGTCAGTCAAGAGGATGTACCATCTCCCAGTGACATTTCCAGTTGCAGAAAAGGCTCTTTCACACCCTTCTCAGGCTACAAGCTTCCTGACGTGTGGTTGCCTGGGGGAAACTGTCCTTTTACAGGATTCAGAGCCGTGAGCCTTCTCCTGAAGGTAGGGATGTCTCCAAGTCTTCCCTTAAAGAGACATTTCTGGTGATTGGTGGGTACATTGGACATTTACATCACCCAAATGTCACCATAAAGTCCCTCCTTTGCCTGTGGGGGTGTGACCTGACATCCCTGTGGAGGAGGAGAGCTGCTTATCCCAACGAGGGGCATTGGGGTACTCTGCAGGAATAAGCAAACTGCTGAACCCCCATTCAGCCCTAGAATGAACATTTAGTAATTCCATGGGAGATGGAGCAGCTTCATCCGTGGTGACGAGGATTTTGACAGTCTTAAATGCTAGTCTTAGGTGCCTTTGGTCTTTTGAGGACTCTTCCCTAAAGACTTCAGATGAGGAGGGCCATTTTCTTCCTGGGTACAATTTTATTGCCTTCAGTAACAGTGGGTCAGGGACAATTTAAGCTTTTCTAGACAAAAAAAAGGAACAGTTTTTGGGAAGAGTAGCCCTGATTGTAGGTCTCTGAAACCAAAGGAAAGCTTCAAATTGTGAGTCTTGATTAAGTGAAATAGCAGAATCAAAGCATTAGTAGTAACGTCCCACATACTCCATCTCACCCCAAAAGAATCCTTTTATTCAAAAAGATTTTTGCTTGATTATTTTCTTTTGTGCAATAGCTGTTTAGGCAGCAATTTTGTGCATATGCACACGTGTGTGTGTGTGTGTGTGTGTGCATGTGTGTGTCTGGGGATGTTATTTTCTAGTCTGAAAATGCCAGCGCTCTTTGACTGTGAGTAATAATTTTTTTGTGATTTCAGGTTCCTGCCACTGTGGAAAGTGCATCTGCTCACCACAGGAATGGTACATTTCAGGCGATTTTTGTGAATGTGATGACAGAGACTGTGACAAACATGATGGTCTCATTTGCACAGGTGCAGTACTAAGGCTAACACTTAATTGCTCTAAGAAACAAACTGTGTTGATGGGAATTGTGTCAGACAAAGCCCAGCTTCTTCTTTCTCCAGTGATGGAGGAAGTGCATTTGCTGGTTATTCAAACCTGCTATAATTGTTTCTTCGTGCAGCGTGATAATCAACTTAAGGTTTCAAAACAACAGTCGAAAGCCTGAGTATGAATTTAAATTAGTGAGCCAGCCATGAAATCCTTCAACAATTTTCACTGCAATAGACTACAAGATGCTGCTTTTTGGCAAAGGATGTGCAGTGTCAGCATTGTGATCATGAGATTTCTCTGTCTTTTGTTCTCTTACTGGACTTTCTATGTCCGTAATCAATCTAAGAAGTAGACAAAATTTACTTGTCTGATGATCTTTGGTAGGTGAGAGGCATAGCTGCGTGGGTTAACAGAGCTTCCTGGCAATCAGACAATTCTCAGTGGGAGGCTGAAATACCGGACAGTTTTTCTTGTGACGTGATGGCTGGTGATGAAAGCGGCTTCACCTTTACATTGTCTGGGAGTTCAGGCGGCAGATGCGGGTGGAAGTGGGCAGGCTGCCAACAAACCCTCATGACAAATCTAGTGACAAGAACCAACATGGGAATCATTAAATTAACTCACTGGCTGCTTCCTGTTACAAATCTTAATTTTAGAAAATCTTTGCTGAGCAATTATTAGATGTGGAGGAAATCTGCAAGCCGATTAGAGTGAGAGTGGGAGGGCTGACACTAGTAAATTGTGTCTTCCAGCAAGCCCTATTAGCAAGGGTCCTTTCGTGGGGGCAAGAAGCCAGTATAGAGGCAAGAGGAGCCTTTTCTTTCACTGCAGCAACTATTCATGGATCTTCATAATGTCAGTAGGAAGAGGAACTCAAATTTGAAACCCAGGCTGTAGAGGTCTCAAGCTGAGCATCCTGGTGTCATAAAAAATATTGAAATAATACGAAAATGTGGATCTCAGTACTTTAGTCATCTCATAGAGAGTTCATGATATTATTCATTTGCATTACCCTTCTGAGAATTTGGGTTTAAAGTTTTTCATGTTCAAAGTGAAGTTTTTTATTGCTATTTTGTTTGTAACTTTTACTAACCTTTTCTTTTTGCATAAAAGTTAAAAATAATCTTGTTTTTCCTTCTACCTGGAGGTACAATGTGAACACGGATCCGCAACAGTTGGGTACAAATAGCAGCGGCATAATTACAATATTTGCAATTCTGCTGATGGAGTTATTGAGAGAATGCTATTAATCCTTTGTAAAGTGTAGGTTTGGGGTGGCTTCTTAATGCAATGGTACAGTAATTGCTTCCTTCCAAAGGAAAAAAAAAAATGGGTGGGGGGAACAATAAAGGAACAATGCAGCTACTTTAGCATGGCTTTTTCCTTCCCATGGAACACTTTTTAATGTAGTACATTTCAATTATGATAATTTCCCTTTATTCATTTCGTTCTAGGCAATGGTGTTTGTAACTGTGGAAACTGCGAGTGCTGGGAAGGATGGAATGGAAATGCTTGTGAAATCTGGCTGGGGAGAGAATACCCTTAACAAAGGACATCAGAGAATGAGGAGGTTTTTTGTTTGTTTTTCTTTAGGCTGCTAGAACATTTAATTTCAGAAGTACTCAGTGTGTGGGTGTGAATGCATGCACACGTACATGGGCATAAATCCTTTAGAACACTCATTTGAGGGCCTGCTCCTTAAGGAAATGCAGGACAAAACTGAAAGAAAAAAAAATGAAAAATGCCTTTGGAGCAGGACAGTCCACGCTCTAAAAGGTGAAGTCATAAAATACTGGCCCTGTGGATCTTCTCCAGAGTTTTTTGGTAAATACAGTGGGACTGAGATTACATTCATAATGCCTCTTTCTTAAGCAACCTCTGGAAAAGGTGTAAGAAAGCCTTTTTTTTTTTTAACATTATGTACTTGGTTGTCACCTCTCCATATCAGTACGCAACAATGTTCCTGTAGAACAGTAGCACTAGTTGCATATTTGTCAAAATATTAATTTGATTATTTTTATGGTGTTTGACAAATACATTGTTTGGCCCTCTTTTCTTTCTAAGAATAGTGATTACGCACCAGCTTATAAACTGAGAGAAGCTGTAAAGGAGCTTATTAAAATATTAGTCATATTTTATCTGGTCAAAGAATTGTATTTATATAACTGAGGTCCAATTACCTGACAACCATAGACTGAAGACCTAAAACATTCAAACAGACCCTTGCCCACAAGAGAACTTCTTGGTTTCTGTGGTTAATGTGTCAGTGAGTTGGTTATCTGTTCTACATACTGCAATACTTTCAAATGCATAACCTTTAGGAGTATAAGGAATGAAACTAATAAAGATATAAATGTATGATTGCCTATTCTGAGTATGTATCCTGCAACTCATATGTACTTTCATCATACTATTCTATATATGTACAGTTGCCTAGTCTCTTAAAAGTAAAGCAAATGAAAATTGTTATACTAGTAACTTTTAGGATGACAATTCTGTATGCTATTAGAAATCACTGTTTGGAACAGATTGCACTGTCACACATAGTATTCATTGAATTTAACTCCTTTTATAGAAGTGGGGAGCCTGAAGGTCAACTGGCTTGAAAAATCAGCTATGCTATGCAGTAGCCTGGTCTCAGCCAAAGATGTTCAGACAATGGCAGCAAAGTAATTAAAGTTTTAATGCAGTAAATACAAACAAAGCAGTGGTATGAACAAAAATTTTATTTTCCAATGGTGAAATGCTGCTCAGTGTGAAATTCACATTGAGTTATGAACGATGCACAACTATTGGGACTTCCCTAACTTATTTACATATGAGTCTCTTATTTTTTGTACATGTAGATTTGGCAGCCCTTGAATTCTTTAGAGCAAAAAAAGATACATACATTTTAGTTTCAAAATTGTTTACATTTTGTGAAACCATGATTGAGCAAGAAATTGCTTAGATGGCTGGAAAATATTTATTTTTAATACCAAACTGGAACATTGTGGTTTAGGTGCCAAGGTCCTGATTTTTAAAGAGGTACATGATTCAGAAATAAGGGAACTATATATCAAGGAAAAAAGGTATTTCCATTATTAGTCTAGAAATTAGTTTTCTTTTCCAAAGGACAATCTTGAAATAGGAAAATACAATGGTACAGAACATGGAATAGAATGTAAAAAAATTTGAATGAATTTATTTTATCACTTTTATTATCCCCCTTCCCACGTAGCTTGCTCTTTCTCTTACCCATTTTTTTTTCCTTAACATGGATTCTTTCTTTCTAAAAATGAAGCTTGTGAAACCCATGTTCTCAGGGAGTATAATCACCAAACATCTATGCATAACTTATATAGAAGGTATGCAGATAAATAATGAGACATACATCCCAAAGCTGCTAGCTGCTCTGTTTTCATAAAACCAAAATACCAGGCAGAGTTCTAAAATGTATTGATACAGTATAAAGAATCTTCTATGTAAAATTCAGCTTGAAATTATAGTTTATATTTTACACTTGTAACCCTTAAACTCCATACAACTTAACAGGAATATTTTCTTAAATTTTAAAATATAAGCATTTTGTCAGCCCTGGTGTCTGGAGAGCACAGATTCTTGGTTTTATTTATATTTATGAATACCGCTGACCTGGATCATCTTATAATTAATTATTTTTTTTCTGCTGAATCAGAGTGCAAACAATGAAAGATACAAAATTTTCCTTGATTTCCTTCCATTTGTACTTAGTACTGTAATAAGAAAATACTAGATAATCAAAACTCGTATCTAGGTTCAGTAGATGCTTTTGTCTTGTTTCGTGGCATGATAAGCAGATTTATATATGCTGTAGATCAGCCGCAGTATTTCAGGTATTCTTATTCATAGACAAAAGAACATTTTTTAGAGGGTGGCAATGTCGTATTGAATGCATTTTACTTTGTAATTTGCTTTCATTTTAAATTTATATACTTAAAAAGTGTAAGATGATTCTGATTTCTATTTAGAACTTTTTAAAAAAACAATCTACTCCAATATTTTGGCTACTGGATGGATCACATGTCCATAACATTTCAAGAAGTGTTATCCGAGTTGTTTGTTAAGATATATGTGGAAAAATACTAGAATGTTCTAAAACAGATACTATCAGTGGTTTATTAAAATGTAAATTATTTAACAAAATGGTGCTATTTCTACAAACCTTAAAGTATTAACTAAGACTACTAAAATATAATGGATACATAAATTCCTTTCTTACTTTCACTCTGTTTCTTATAATGTTGCTTAAACATTCCCCCTGCTCTTCATGCTGAGGTAACTGGTGATGTAACTCCCAGCAGATCTGTTTTGTGGCTCATTTCCTCACTAGAAAAATGTGGTCAGAATAAGATTATTATTCCACATTTGCAAAAAAATTAGCTGTATTAATAAATAGTGATTTTGCACCTCATACCCTGCGATGGGAATTCCAGCTACATAAAGTGTAAAAGCAGGAAGAGGTGTGAGGGAGTGAAAGTTAATGCTTGGTTCCTCCATACCTAGGGACAGTAAGAACTTTCTGCCAGACCTGTGGCAAAAGGCAGTTCTCAGTGTATCTGGCCCAAACCACAACATAGGTGGTAAAACCAAATTGGATAAATGGGGATTTCATACTGGCTGGATTGATAAACCTTATAAACAAAAGATACTACAGCCTTGCTTTCTCCTTACGAGAGAAAGAACACAATCCAGAAGTGGGCCAAATGCTTCTGCAATAGACTTGAGGGATTATGCCTAATGTATATAACATATCTGTAATATCACCTATAAAACAGCTGTGGATTGATTTGTTTGTATAAATTGTTAACTTGTGACCCTTCTTTCTCCCACTCTTGTGACCCAGAGTGGACATACTCTGTTTTAAAAACACATTGATGAATGTTTATGTACCTGCTCTGACAAATTTCTGATGCTCTGCCCTTGGTTCTTTACAGAATGACATCTCACTTTGTAGCTAAGTGATACTGGGATGAAGAAAGCTAAATTGAATATTTCTGTGACTAGGTAATAGAACAGAAATTTTATTACATTTTTAAAAATAAGTCATAGCATTTGCATTAGTCACCACAAAAAATCTCCCTGTTATTAGATGTTTTAAAATGCATTGCAAAGAATATGAGTTTATCTAAGGAGGCATTTAAAAGAAAGATAATCTCCTTACTTAGTCTAATTTTACTTGCATTCCCATTTGAATCGAGCTGAATAATTTCTTCTTTATACCAATAAACAGATGGATCAGCAAGACACACTTTTAATGCATGGACCAAACTGCCTGCTTTCATACCTCATTGTTTACAGTGGTTTTAAAGCAAGAGAAAAAGTTTCCCAATATATATTAAAAAGTTGGAGTTCTTAGTGTTTTTCAGGTGTAAACCATAGTTAAAGTGAATTTTACTTTGTATTTGGGGGGTGTTTTTTTGTTAAGAACCAACCTGACTCTACACAACTTAAAGTTTATGAAAATTATAGTATATTGAAAAAGTATTTGAGAGTGGCTAAAACCCCAGCAAATTAAGCAAAAGCTGTGTTATGTCAACTACAAAGCACTTAAAAGCTACAGACACCTTTCTATAGGCTCTACCGTGTGAGCAATCTCATAAAGATTCTTGTGTATTCATAACATTTCTGAAGTACAACAAAATGGTGCTTTGTTGAAGTAGTTCATATCTACTTAAAACTAGATTTCTAAAACTGTGCAGGTGTGACTGATTTCGCCAGATAGAACTGTAGCTAAAATACAGATTAAAAAAAAAAAAAAAAGGAAAGAGCTAATGACAATGTGCAGTGTTAACATACGAAATGGTAAGATGAGGTTGGATTGCTGTCCAAACAGTCTCTCAGAGATTAGATAACACCCAGAAGAAGAACAAAATGCAAAGCAAGCATGCAAAAGACCTCGAACGCTGTAGATTCACAGACAGCTGGATGTGTAAGTACAAAACCCCCAATCTGTAAATACAAATTGATTCCATCAGGTTTACTATACAGTACTTTAGTAGTAACAGACAGTTGAAAACAGATTTCACTCAACAGCAAAATTAATCTTAGAGGGAAGAAAATGGTGAAGTCTCATCCTGGAGAACAGCAAGAGAGGTATTATATTAAGGAGCTAAAATTTTCTTTGGCATGGTAAAAGGGGAGAACTGAGTTTGCCAACCTATTTACATGAAGTTTCACCATCCTGTGGCCAGTGCAATGATGTTTTTTGCACAGTCTACGTCTTACATAAACTTTTTTGTTGTCTTCCGGTATGCCTTCATATAAATGTTTTATTCATCATGTTGAATCTGTGTATACAACAAATAAGAATAAACACAAACCATACAATGCAGACAAACTCTTTGCATATATGTATGTAAATTTAGTAATACAGACCAACAATTCTTTGATAGACACAACCTACTACATGCAGTTCATCCTTGCCATCCTTTTCCCATGCAACAGATGAGACAAGAGACAAAATTAAAGGGACGAAACAAAGCACTAAGACCCCTTTGCTGTGTTTAAACGTATTGTAGAAAAAATATTTTTTAGGACATCTATTAATTGGATTAAACACACATATGGACTTAGCCCATAGAAACAAAATCAGAAAATAATAAAAAGAAATGCTGTATTTCCAGTATGTACTAACTGGTTACAAAAATTTAATCTGGACTGAATTATAGCCCCCCAAACTATTTTGCAGATCAAAAAGTTTAATGTTGAAAACAATAATTGTAACATCAGGCCATGAATCAGAACCTCCTTGCACGGTTCAGCCAGGTCTCCAGCCCTGTCTCTCCTCAGGCTTTTACACCGAGAGAGTAAAAAGACAGCTGGATAGAACAGGAACATATGTCTTCCCTCCTCATGATCTCTAATGAAATACATAAGCTGAGAGATAAAGAGAATGTAGCCTTCATCTTACTCAAAATATTGTGAAGTGCTCCTCTTATAGTTTTAGGAAAGCCTGGGGCCTCCTCTGGGACCCAGCAGACAGTACAACGTCAAGGCTGCTGCCTCCCATGGGTCCTCCAGATGCAGAGCAAGCTCCCAGCTCACCACGTGAGTTGCTTTGGTTTGGTTTTGTTTTCTCAGGGATGGTGCACACATCCCACTGGACCAGATGGGATGAGAAAGGGGCACCTAAGTTTTTTAATAAAGTGTTGCTTTTCCCACACACATGTTTAGTGCTAGCAGGCAAGGACACAGTCTAAGTCAATGTTTCTTTGCATTTTTATCACAGTATTAGAGTAGGTTTGTTTTTGTGTTTTTTTTCTCTACATGGATAGTGGGCTTCATGCTTTACTCATTCCCTCCCTAGAAAGACCCAACATTGTGTTAGCTTGCTGTTCTCATGTTACATTTATAAACAAGGAAGTCTGGCCTACAGAAAAAAAAAAAAAGTTTATCTAAAATTTAGCAGCTTTACAGTAGCGTTCTTGAAGAGTGCACTAAATGTTGCTTATAAAAACAGAACACATCTGAAAATTAGCATGAAGAGTTGCTTCAGACTGAATCAGTTGTTCAGCTGAGCAGACGGGGAGTTTGAAATAACCAGTGGTCTCTGTTAGGGACTTCAGCACAAAGATGTGATAAAACAAATTGCCAGAAATAACAAAGCTAAAAAAGGCCTGGATGATTTCCTTTTTTTTTTTTTTGTTGTCTATAAATATCAAGGTAACATCAAGAGGCCAAGAGAGCGTTGCCACACAGTTTTCCAGCCTGAGGTACAGTTTGGTCCTTGTTACCCTTTCTGAGAAACAAATACCTTCTTCAGCATACAGAGAGTACCCATATTTTTAGCCTTCTGAAAGCCTGTGACTAAGTGTGCAACACTTCAGTGGCATCTCTGTGGCATTCTCTAAATCTTCCCCCCTTTCCCTCCTCCCACATTGGTTTAATTGTTCACAAGTGACAAACTCAAAGTGTTGATGGTGTTTCTGGTAATATGATCCAAGGCTTCAATTTTATGATGTTTCTTGTAGGTTCATGTAGGAGAAAGTACAGTATACAGAGATCAAGGCAAGGCACCTTCAATCTAGCAATTTGGTGGGCATATTATCCTAGGAAGCTGGGTGGAGGTACGTACTGGGATATCAGTGAGATACATAGGACCGAACTTTGCATGCTTAGCTAAAAATAAAAATAAAGTTTTGTAATATGTCCAGTTTTAAAACTTTTTTTTTTTTTTAAAACACCAGAAATATTAAACTATAATTTGTAACTACCCTTTGCATTGGTGCTGCAAAAAAGAACACAACAACATCCTTGCCCATGCTTTGCTAAGTAGGTGTGGGATTCAGCCAAAAATAACAATGGCATTAAGTTCAGTTCCTTAAAAACAGGAAAGGATTATATTTGAAATGAATTTAGGTAGCGCAATTCTGGTTAGTCTTATTTATTTTTTTTCTGTTATTGGTGGTGGTTGTTTTTCAAACAATGAAGATTTAGGAGATGAAAAAATGAGCCTTAATTCAGGCCTACAAGGCCTACAAAATTCTTTGGACCCACTTTCCCAAAAATGAGTGGGTCTTGCTCGCTGGGCAAGGCAAATGTTACCATTACCAGTAAGCCTGTGATATGTATAAAACACACACACAAAAAGAAACTGTAGGGGGATGCCAAACACTCGTTTCAGAAAACTTCCCGTTGGCTGTGTTTGACACTCTTCCCTCCACTATAACGCCAACCTCAGAAGCACAGTATCTGTTACTAAAGAGTATTCACATTTAATCAATATTGTAAGCCAGAGACGACAATCCTATTCTTTATAGATATAATTTGTAATAATAGATTTTTGAAGGCTTCCTGATTCCCTGATTGCTTTCAAAACTAAGCCACCGGCAACAATTAAGTTATAGAGAAACACAATCCCTGCAAAAGGTCACAGACAGTGGAGCGAGCAGCCTTATAAAAAAGGGAAGAAGAGAAATCCATAAATAGCACAGGTTTACAGCATCTAACTAGAAATTACTTGATTATTTGTGTGCTACAAAATAGAACTTAAACACATGGATTTTGCTGAAACTGGACTCAAAAAGGGATTATGGGCAATTGTCAGCAGGCAAGGTATCAAGTGTACTTGTGAAGTATGTCATTCACATGAAGTGTCACAGTCACAGAAAAGATATTAAAAAGGCATTCCAATATCTGGTAGGGCATTCCATGGTCTGAGTTTAGCTGGTTCATCCAGGTGTCTTCTTGTTGTGGGTAGAGCTACACGTTGAGCTTTATCCGCTTGCAACAACTCAGTTCAGAAAACAGCAGCGGGCGCGTCGGCGACGTGCCGCAAGCTGATCCACGGACACTGCAGAGGGGAAGTCTGGCAAGGATAAACCGCTCAACCGTACTCGGGACTCAGTAAGTCACAACACCTGTGAGGATCTGGCTATGTCGTCTTACTCTTGGTGACTGGTTTGCCGCCATTCATTATTGCAGATGCACTTGTGCTTTTACTTGGAGTTACCCCAGCCTTTGGCACTGTTTCTCCAATATCATGCAAAGATGGTTCTCGGTACATGGCAACTGCAGGGAGAAAAGAGAAAAGGAGAGACGTTTTAAAGAATGCATCTCATTTAAGAGCTCATCTCAAATAGGACTAATTTTCTAAATAATGGTACTGTAATATCATCCGTGTAATATAATCCCTCACTGCATGTGAGGGAAACTATTTACTTTAACAGACACTTGTTTTGCATGACTTAGAGCTTTCATGGACCCTTCAAATCTCTTACTTCTTCCGTATCTGACTTAAAAACACAGTAGAAAACTGTATGTTTGCTTGTTTAATGGAAATTAGAGAAGCCTTGGAAATGGAAAACTACTGTTCTATTTTTGCATGATATATATACGCACACATATATATATGTACCCCCCTTAAAGAAGTATTCTGCAAATTTTTACAAGTAAAATAAGATGCGATAAGACAGATGGTTTTTAACAAACGGGATCATACAATCCAGTTGTCTAGACTTAAGTAAGTTTTTTTCAGTCCTGTGTTGCAAGACTAGGCTTGGGGCCAGTTCTACAAAGTTATTTGTATGCCCCTCTCCCAAATCTGAGGAGCTCGGCCGTGATATCTTCAGGTTTGTACTGAAGAAATCTCCAGGACGGTGCTGCAGAGAGTACACAAGAAGTTTGGGGTTTTTGATTCCTCCTTTCCAAAAACCTATGCAGTAGCCACTGATCTCCACTGAATGTAGAAGTGCAGAAAACTACAAATTAAACTATTAACTGAATTCTTAGAGGAATTAAAAGTTTGGCTCTGGGCTTCAGTCCCTATCTAACCAGTTTAAATCCTTTGAGGAAAATACATGTCTTCAATTACACAGTTCCAGCATTAAACTGCCTTAATGATTAATGCTCTTGGATAATTCAATTTCATTTTCCATGTCACTGAATCAGGTAATATTTCCACTTATACCTAACTTCAGCAGCATTTATTTATATCAGAGCAACATTAAAAGAGATGTCAAAGCAGTCAAAGGAATTAATCATCACACGATGATTTCGGGACTGGCTGTGTGCTGCCATAGAGAGCACAATCCCTTCATCCCTTGGCTAATTAGAGTAGGAGGCAGGAGCATCAAAGTACTGACCTTGATCTTCAATGGTGTGAAGTTTCATAATAAATATGAAGGGCCCCACAGCATCATTAACTAATCAAATACTTGTTCTAACATTTCCAATGACATAATCTAAATCCTTTTTATGGCTTCTGAAAGTCTGAAATTAAACATCTTCTCTAGAGTACATAAGACTGGTTATGATCTATGCCTTCAGAGTGAGCCCCCCATAACTGTGTTTAGGACACTTTGCTGATTGATTAAAGAAGCTTGATGAAATAACACTGTGACATACAAAAACATTAAGTTGAATAACATGAGATAGAACTGTAAAGTAAGGAATGATATAGCAGAGTTGTCATATTTGGTGACTCCATAGTTATTTCTAAGCTTTGTCTAGGCTATTTTGACAGAGTCTGACCATCCAAATATTAATACAAAAGTCACTTATTTCCTAATCCATATGAACTGATGTTGCTGGCTTTCCCTCCCTACAATTCTTATAAATTAACATAAAGGGATTGACACATAAAGTGTCAATACTGTTGGAAGCTCCTGAAAATTCCATAAGCTTTTGCAAGATGTGGGAAACACAAAGGCATCAACCTGAGTTCAAATATGAAGTCAAAACATAGGATTATTTAGATTCTCTCCTTATGATGAAGCTCTCAAACATTTAAGAAACTGATTCTTTAATAAAAAAATTTAAGTTAAAATGTTAAAAGAAATAGGATTGCTAACTAAAGCATTTCTCCAATATATGTTTTCAGATGTTAAGTAATGAGATACTTTTCAGAATAACTGAGGCAATGTATAGCAATAATACCAATGAGATTTGGACTGTCATCAGGACAAGAAGCAAAAAGAGGCATAGGTTTATAAAAGCCTACAGATAACCCAAAAGTTCCAAGACATAAATGAATGTATTTATTTCATTCACTATGAAGACATGCTGAGACAGTTGGGATTGTTCAGCCTGGAGAAGAGAAGGCTCCAGGGAGACTCATTATGGCCTTTCAGTAATTAAAGGGGGATTACAAAAAAGATAGAAACAAACTTTTTAGCAGGGGCCATTGCAATTCGCCAAAGGGTAATGGTTTTAAACTAAAAGAAGGAAGATTTAGACTAGATAGAAGGAAGAAATTTTTTATGCTGAGAGTGGTGAAACACTGGAATAGGTTGCCCAGAGAGGTGGCAGATATTCCACCCCTGGAAAGATTCAAGGTCAGGTTGGATGGGGCTCTGAGCAACTGCTTTAATTGAAGACCTCCCTGTTCTTTGCAGGGGAGGTTGGACTAGATGACCTTTAAAGGTCCCTTTGAACTATTCTATGATTTTTCAGAGAAAGAGTGACGTCATTTTAGTGTATAAGGTTAGTATGACTTTTATTCGCTTCTATCTGGGTTTAAAGGCCAATTTACACAAGTTACGTGCATTACATCAACTGACCAAGTAGTACAGTATGATTTATTTTATAAAAAGACCTTTTTTGTGTTTTGTATTAGAAAGCTTTTACTTTGAAATTCTGACATTTCATCCATTCCCTTTATAACTCCCAATTATCCTACAATATCCATTATTTCATTCTGCTTAATGAAAGAACTATTTTCTCACTGCCAGACTCACAACAGCTTTTGAACCTACCGAGAGAATATTTTAAAAACAACAAAATGCATTTCCACAAAAGATTTCTTTTCTTGCAAAACGACCTCTTAATCCCCAGAAAAAATGTTTTTACAAATGCCCTTTCTAGCATCACTATGCCGAAGCACAAAACTGCTCCATGAATCCTGGGGACTGTCATTTGGAATGGCCCCTGTGCAGGGCACGTACATTCACAAAGGGTATTTTAGAAACCATTCCCTCTTCTTCCTACCACATTTATTGGAGGATCTTCCAGCGACAGACTGAGCCTTACCTTCCAATGGCTTGGGTAGAAAATGAGCTGCTGGTTTTGTTTTCTTCACTCTGTTTCCTTTCATGACCTGCCCTTCTTTGTTCAGCCCCAAGAACCAGGCCCTTCCAGACTCCTGTTGTCTGTAGAGCATGGATGAGTAGATTACATAATAATTTTCAAAAACAGACTCCTTGAATTTGCACTCCGGTGTAAAAAGTTCCTGTAGGAGGAAAAGTAAATGTTAAATGATTATCTCTAAAGTGCGACTTCTGTTTTGTTAATTTACAAATATCGCCTGATAAGTTTAATATATGACTTATAATAAGGTTCTGCTTGGAGACCAGGAGATCTGTCTTCCTCTAGATGGTATCCAGGTGAAGTTATTTCACCTCCCATGGATGCCTCTGTTTTCCCATCTGTGCAACAGGGAAAGCGTATTTTCAAATTACAGAGGAAGCAACACAGGTATAAAACTACTATTTAAAACACAGGAATAGTTATTATTGTGCTGATTTTTCTGATAGGATATTCTTGTAAAGAATAAGAAAGTCTATGATAAAATAGCATTGATGAGAAAGCAGTTGTTCGGTTTTACCTAATGTTATGGGGTACACAGTATTTGTATTGCCATGGCTTATGTTACCACCTGTAAGCAAAGCTGCCTGATGGATACCAGGCATACTACTTGCTTTCTCAATTAGGGAGCAACTTTTAACCTCAAATAAAAAGATTTGGTGTATTTTATCCAGCAACAGACAAAAAGCAGCTACTGCAGAAACTGGGAAATAATTTGTGAACCTGCCTTAAACCAGGTTGCTTTGTCTGTGAGAGCAAGCACACTTAGTGTCTGTAGGTCACACTCATTTACAGCACGGAAAACATATTCTCTGATGTGTGCAATGGCCATCTTTTTGCACTACTGCTTCTTTACCACCTATGTGCACGGCTGTATTTATTATATACACATGCAGAAATGCAGGTACAGTCTGTACTAGAGGCACCAAAAGCTAATGACAGGCAACACCTTAACTGCACCTTCTCCTTTGCAGCAGGGCCTTTTTCTCTCTCTGTTCCAAGACTTTAAGACATCTGTTGTTTGTGTTACTCTCCTTTCTCCTCCACTGATTTCAAATCACAGTAGGGCTCAAGGAGACTCAAAATAAAACCAGGAGGCAGGGTGGCATGCTGGAGGGAATGCCTGTTAAAGCCTAGCACAAGCATTTTACATTCAAGTCATGTTCCTCGGCTGTTGAAACAGCAGATGCTAATCAGGAAATGCCTACACAGCTCTCCTTATTACCTGCTTCACTGCAAACGCTACCCCCTGTGTTCCCCACTAAGTTTTACTTCCTTGTAAAGCTCAATTAGCATAAACACTACTTCTTAGCCAATATTCACTTTTTTTTTTTTGACTATAAACAAAAAGTTGTTTGTCATTCCATGCTCCTCCGTACTAGAGGTGGTTGACTGCCTGCAAACCCTATTTGTATGTTTTCCCAAACAATATCCATTAGGATACTGAACAAGATTCCTTCAAATCCTATCGCTCCTCTGAATCAACTTGGCTCTTTCGTCTCCCATTTCTTTGGCACTTACAGTAGTTTTCTGACAGTGCACAGCATATGAAGTCGTAGGTATTTACCAAGTCAAAAAAAAGGATGATGCCAACACAATTACTTGGTTACTCCTGGATGCAGACAGATAGACTGGTCAAACTGGCATCATTACTATTTCTTAGTTATGAAAAGCATAGAAATAATCTACTAACTCTTTTTGGCATATGAGGAAGGCCAAACCTGAATGCTGTATTCTGCCTAAAAGTACTGCAGCTACCCAGATGTCTGGGTAGTGTAACAGCTTTGGACAGGGTTTGCTTTGATGCAGTGTATTAGGATGCAATTCTGCCTGGGATAAACTCTCAGCCAAAAGGTCACTTAAATATATGTTACTTTAAAGCAGGCTAATAGTTCCACTGATGTGGGAAGTACTCATGAATGAAAATTAGGCAACTGATGACGACTATGCTGAACTACAGTCACCAGTTCCTCTGAGGAAAGAATTACTCAGAAATGGGTGCCTTCCCTGGGGCTCAGGTGGAAACTGAATGTTTCTAAGTTAAGAGTGATGTCTAAAGCCTTGCCTCAGACACCATCTCAGCTGGCTGAAAAGCTGTAGGCACCTATATTTTCTCCAGTAAAGGAGCCATGACACCTAAAATGCTGTCTCTGCATGTACTTAGGGCAAATCTAGATCTGTATACCTAAAACTCAACCCAGTAAGAACTCTCAAAAAATGACTAATGTGCTAACAGCTCCGACTCAAAAAAAAAAAGGCATCCACAGACTCTATTCAAATCCATTGCTGGAGGGAAAGGCAGTACAACAGCATTTTGTAAGAGAAACTCAGTGGTGAGGGTTACTCCCCTAGGCTACCCGCCTATCTGTATCCGATCTGAAGGAATCCAAATCTGCATCTGGCTGACATGAATCACTTACATCTTCCCTGCAAGAATGAATTTTTGGGTTTTGATCCCAGGACATTTTGTATTAGGAAGTGAATGAATAAATTGCAAAACCAGACATGACTTGCAAACAATAATTTGTTTTCAGGATTTCTCTTCCAAGGTCAGTGCCCAGATTTAACCTATAGTCTTATGTAAAAAGTGGTTTCTCCTGTCAAAGCAACATTTGAAAAATAAAATATATACCAGTTGCCAATTTCCAAAACCCCAGGAGTGGGTTTTGGCTGCAAACTGCAATCTGATACAGCTTCCTGGGTCCTAGAGAAGTGAAAGATGTATTAAATTGTACCTTGCTGAGAAGAATTTTCACTTGGATATTTTTGCCAGCTTTCCATCAAGCTTTTCCTTGATGTGAGTCCTATTTGGAGACTTTTTAATTCTCCTGGTTGCTCTAGCATTTATAACTATCACAACACACAGGTTGTGGGTTCAACCTCTTGCAATCACAAAGTTCTGTCACTGGGAAGCTCTCGGTTTTGGGATCCCCACCAGTGTCTCCAAAACTCAGCATTGTAGTGTTACATTATAATAATGGAGCCTTAGCTCATGGAGCCATGCGGGGGTGTCAGCATCTACTTTCATTTAAGAACAAAACACAAATGCAATAAAGTGAATAGAGGCATTATCCACCTCTCAAACATAGGAGTGCATGAATGAAGGATCTCAGGTTACCTGTGTTGTCAAGATGGAGATATAAGGATTGCTGGAAAGCAATTGAGATGATAACTGAGATGAACTCCCTACCAAGCAATGTCTTTCTGTCAATCAGAGGCTGAAGTCTGATACGATGAAGCAAGGTCTCTACGCTTAATCAATAATATGGCACAGTAACAAATGACTGTAGTTCAAAATCGAAGTATAGCAAACTTTTCTGTCCCACAGGTCATTGAGTAAATGAAAATATTTGAATGAGTTATCAGTCCAATTACTGGGCTTTCACAATTTAATCTGCAATTTAACTAGCTTTAATGAAGTTGCATGTACCTGTTTGTAGCCACGGTCTTTCACTTAAAATAATCCCCAGAAAGCATGGAGTTTTTCTAGTAAAGCTCTCAGAAAGAAGAAATAATTATGCAGCTATGGGCAAGACACCTACTCTGCAAAACACAGAGTTGCAAAGTAGAAACTAGCCTGACAACACAGCTAGCCATATAGCTTCTAGATATTGCTTAAAAATTACATGGACACCAGCAATATTAAACTGTATCTCTCTTCAGTAAGGCAATCAATAATGAACTGTTGAGGCTGCACAAAAAGTAATCTTCCACTGCACACCATGAGGGACAGTGCAAGACCAGAGCTCTGCCACGGTCATCAAAACAGCCAGTTCCAAGGACAAGGGCTTCCACAAAAGTATCCTACCTTCTACTCCCGAACCCTCAAGCCTCTTTAAATTTGTGTTTTATTCTGAAATATAGGAAAGGACGGTATCGTTCTAGTCTCAGCTCACAGAAGTGATATAGCTAGCAGTCAGCCGCTTGAATTGTAGCCAGCAGCAAATAAGGAGGCAGTGGATTCCCCTGGAGATGGGCTCAACGGGACTCATTCATCACACCAGGCAGCAAAAGCACAGCTACAGGCTAAACTTGCTACAGCTTCTTCTTGGCGCCAAACAGAAAACAAAACCGCAAGACAAACTCAAAGCGGTTGCTGGGCAAGGAACAGCCACTCTCATCAAGCACTGCAAAGAAACCCGATACTATTAATTATTTGCACTTAGAAGTCTGGGTCATGGAACAGGACCTTGGGGCTTTGGAAGTACAGACCAAGTGGAGTCTGCTTGATGTGAACACATTTTCAATCCAAATAGCGATTGATACAGGGCAAAAAAAACCCCAAAACATCCAAGCCATGGTACCAGCATGCTAGTAGTTAGTTATTGAACATTTTTTTGTAGGAATGATGACAAAGGATTTTCAAGGAGAGACTGAAAAAAGGACAACACTAGCTCTGTGGAGGCTCCTGGGACACTTCTGTGCAGTGAGAAAAGCAACAGAGTCAGCACAAGGGTATTTTGGGGGTTTAAGGCTAGAAACACGGGAATCAAAAGAAGGAAGTGACATTTTAATAGTGGATAGAAAGGTTGAAAATGACTCATGAAGAAGGGCCTTAAAATTGAAGAGAAGCAGTCTGTGTTTAATGAGGAGAAGGCACTCAGAAGAGAAGAGAAATACAGTTAAAATAATGAAGCTGGTAAATTAACCGTGTGGCAGGTTTCTGAACTGAGACCGCGGGGCTGGCACTGTATTTCTCAGTGCAGGAGGGGAAGATTCCGGAGTAATCGAGGTGTGAAATGATGAGAACCCAGAAAACAGCTGCAGTGCTGTAGAAGGGCAAAAGGCCATATCATAGACATATTTATGCAAGAAGAACCTGTAAGATCTGGAGGTTTCACCTGTACATGAGAACTGGAAAATACCTAAATTGGTATTTCTCTGACTTGCTGCACATTGAATTAGGCAAGTTAGACTACCTTCATACAGTATACCACTTTGACAAACGCTGCTGTAAAAGAATAAAAGTTACTCAAGGTTTCCCATCTACAGCACCAAATTTTTCCAACTCTTAATCTGGCCAAAAGGTTACAGTTCAGAATGATTTTTCTCAAGAGTTCCTCTTCAAATGGCAGAAAACCCAGCAACACATAGTTTATGTGTTATAGGTTAAAGAGAAACTGGGTTCCCTGTATGTTCAGCAGACGTTTAGCTGATCTGGGCCTAAAACCCCCTTTATAGAAACGTAATTTTTAAACAGAAAAACAAGAACAAGCAAAGTTGGCAGAATTTTCTGTGTGCAAACTGGTCAACTAAGATACCAAGGAACAGGAGGCTTTAGCTGCCATACTGCAAATCTTGCAGTGACTTTACTAACAAAGCTTCAAAACAAAAAGCAATAATAGCTGAACCTGCCAAACCTACAGATGCCCCATGAAAGCAGCAAATGCTCAGAAATCCATTCACATACTTTCCACAGTCTTCTGACAGAAAATTTCCTTAATAGACAACAACAGTCAAAGAACACCATTATTGGCTCTTCAGAGCTAGTGTCATTTCTGTTCTCTGGAAGATTCCTAAGCATGTAGAGTTTAAAAAAATTATTTTTTTAAAAAAAGCAGGACTTGATGTCATGCAGGTAAAAAACAGGCATGATTCTTACTTGTCAAAGAATCACTGAGAATGCAGTAAGGATGTCAGTGTGTAAAAGTAAAACTTTGAGCTATAATTCCTGTCTCTGATTTTATACCTTTTAAAAGACCTAAAGATATGAATATCACTACTTGTAAAGAAACAAAACACAACTCTGGACTAAATTTAGGCAAAAGTAAATGTAAATCAATGCTATTGCAAATATTAGCACTTACTTATTCATGTACATTCATGAGCACCCAAAATAAGGTCATGAATAAAACTCATATAGCATCCATAAAGACAAACTAATAAAAATAGCCTGGACATATTTCTGTGTGTTTAAGATGGTATTGATTGCAGCCTGAATTTGGCTTCATTTTCTGGCCAGATTGAAAGAGAACATAAAACAGCTTGGATTACAAAAAATTCCTTGTTTCGTAACAGAAGGGTTGCTTTGCTTACAACCAGTCATATCAAACTAGAATTTATTAAAGGCAATAATATTTTGTATGGAAGGCAGAACACATACTCATCACTTCCATAAACTTAACCATTTGCAAGACTAAACAATGACATCAGATAAAAGCATATTTTAAATAATAACGTCAAGAAAGATCCCAAATTACTACTTGTATATGCTAGCCAGGAGAAGTCTTATATATATGTCTCCTCATCCACATAGAAGTTAGTATTATATCACAAGCAGTGCTCAGGTATTTATGTTCTTTTGATGGATACCTACAATTCAAAGTCATCAACTCAGTGGGACATGGATGAAATAGAACAATTTTTTCTTGATATAAGTGTTTCTGATATATATTATTTAAGGTTGTACAGTTCGACTCCAGAAGTGAACTAATGTTTTTGAAATGAAGCCCATCATGCAGATGTGAATCATGACCCTCTCATTAGTAGTGAGTGAATCAAGGTTGTTTAAATTCAAAAGAAGGTTTGGGGGAGTAGCCTGGAAAAGCTTACTAATTTTTAAAACTTTCTTTATGGCATTTATATGCCAAAAGTAGAATACTTCAACAAAAGCTCAGAGAAGAACTCCTAAAAAAGTGTTGCCTCACCTGAATAGAAGAAGCAAAATGAATTTAAGAAATATTAGCAATAAGCCAAATTTGTAACTATGGGTTTAGAACGGGCTGGAGCACACTGATGGCCATCACCCGATATAGCATATGGTCAAGTATATCCTCCCTCATCCCCACAGACATATAAAGGAAAGTGAAGTCATTTTTCTGCTTCAGTCCCACTTTGAAGTTTCACAGAAATGTGTATTTTTTGGCTTGAGTACATCTTTGGCTTTAAAGGAAATGCAGCCAGAATCCTTGTACCAGTGAAATGAGATATTCTTTCTGCAAGAGCACAATATCCTCCCCACCTAATCCTCAGCACCTAGCTTCCCTTAAGATTTAAATTTACAGTAAAAATCTGTTTTAAGTCTTCAGCTTAAACACCAACTAAAACTCCTTGCTGTACCAACACAAAAAGGCATCTTTTATCTCCCATACAGCATCTGTGATAAAAGAAATCTAGTATCAATAAGAAAGGCACACACCCCAAGGCATGACTAAGAGAAATTTCGTGCATTGTAGGGAATATTTTCTTCCATTACTGCTATGGGACAGTGAGGAGAAGAACATGAGTAAACCAGCCTGTCTTTACTGGTCGCTTTTACTCAGAACAGCCATAATTCATCAGCTTGTAGACAGCACCAGGTTCTCAGCTAGAAAAGGTCAGTGCTGAGGGAAAAATGGGACAGCACTAAATTAAGAGACTGAAAGGAAGGATTTAACAACATAGCTGTTGAAACAAACCACGATGGGCTAGGGAAGAAATTCTCATCCAGTCGCCCATCAATCCACTGTTCTGTTCCTGGATGAATAATGCAGGAGGAATAGAGAGTACTCTCAGATATAGACCGAACCTTTCCAAATGACAGTGGAATCTTTTGACACAATTTTATACAGACACTTACAGCCATTACTGTAGACAACCTTCTGGAATCCAAATGCCTCATATAATATAAACTATCAAGAAAAGAAGCAAAATAGTTATTGAAATGACCAAGTACCCAAAAAGGACCAAGGAGGATCACTTTTTCTTACAATTTACCGCTAATGAAATCTCTGCTCCTCTGCAATACACTGAAATGTTTTTGCCACAGCATGACTGATACATTAGCATTAATTAGCTACTATTGTGCAATATCAGATAGGATAGTATATTTTCATATATATGGTGTTGTACATGACATTTGCAGACCTCCCTGAGTATGATAGTATGACATGTCTATAACTATCTACAAACATAAAAGTAAACACAAATAGTTGCAAATTCAGAGGTATTTTTTAAGGTATACTTCAGACTCTTTCAGTTCTACATGTTCCTTCTAGAAGATGTGTGAATTTATGAAAGTTTTAAATGGGTGTCATTTACAAGCTGAGAAGCTAGAAAAAGTCGCAAGAACACTCAAATTATAAGAAGTGGCCTACTTCAGTGTACTCTTTTTTACTTCTTTTTTCTTTACAGTTGTAAGCTTTTCAGCTTGCAGCTCTTTTTATGACCTCTCAGTGCATGCATTATACCACCTAGAGAACTGACTATTATAAAGACAGGGGCTGGAATGAATAAAAGTCAGTTAGGGTAGGTCAATTATATGAACATCTTGCTAATGTCTCTGTCATCCTTTTGCTGTTTTACACTGGGAGTCCATAAAAAGAACATGAGAGGTAAGCCCAGAGGAATGTCAGTCTGAGGAGACTAATACAAGGCAAAACCATTCTGTAATGAATGCAATCAGTTCTCTGAGAAGATGCATTAGGTATGTCTTCTCTTAGTTTCATGGCTCAAATAAGCTGCAGTTGACCACCGAAGGCTGTGAAGCAAAGGGAACAGAGACCAGTTTCAGATGTTTGTAACTTAACTCTTGTTATACAGCAAGTACATATTTTAGGAGAAAAAAAAGCAGTTCTTTGCTTCTTTCACTGTGCATCTTCTTGCCCAGCTTTGTTCTTCAGCCACGGAGGCACTGCTGTCAGTATTCAACAGGTTTTCTCCATTTCCTCCCAAGGTAGCTTTCATACATGAAGACAAAGGACCCTAAATCTGTTCTCTGTTCTGCTTCTGCCTCTTCTTTTCCAATAAGAAGGTAGAAGATGTTGGATGTCAAATCTTAAAGATGTCCAAAACCTGACAGGCTGACAGGCTCTTAAATATTCTGTACAGTTTCCTGTTATGCTTTTTCATTCTTTCATAGAGATGGATGTCTACAACACTGTTTCACTTAAACATAAAAAGTCAACGCACATATGATGGGACACTCAACACATACGTCACACCCCACAGAATGTCTGTCCAGAAAAGATATACAAGAGTACAAGTAATACAAGAGCAAAGTTGCCTGAAATTATTCCACTCATGAGTTTAAACAAAAATTCTAAATTTCTTGCTAATATTTTGAAATGCAAGTGCAGTAAATATTTATATATATATATCATGCAACGAGTAGTTTTCACTTAATATATTTCAGTTTATCCAGTGATCTAAAAATATTTTTCTCTCTTATTTAATTTTCACAGCATCTGTTATTTCAAGAATTCATTATCAGAAGAACCTTAAAGTATAGAGATTCACATGTAAACATTCAAAGGCTGAATAGTGAATCATTACCAAAGACAAAAGAAAATCCATTCTTTCTCCTGTTTTGGCTAAACAATTAATGGGAAATAAAATGTCAGCCACTAAAAGGTATTTTTGGAATGGCATCACACTGTTAACCAGTCAGAAGTGGTGAAAGGAAACAAGTTAGACGTTTTGCATTTATCATTATATGTTAAAAAAGCAGAAACTTAATGTATCTCATTAAATAGGAGATGATTACATGGAACTCGTAACACACTCAGCAGCGATGCTTGTTGTTGTTATGGATGGGTAACAGCAGGATGATTATAGATACATCCTGACGCTCAGATAAAATTCCTCTTTTAGCAACAAGCTTATAAAGGTTCATTATGAACAATGTGAATATATAGATGTCTGGCAAAACCCATAAAGGCATAAAAATCAGAGTGGTAGCGAAGGATTAGGGCTTTTTATTTCTCTCTGTTATAATATGCATTGCAGAACTAAAAAAAATATTTGGAGGTATTTTTACCAAATAGCATTCATAACAACAAGATTTTTTTCCATAGCTGTTGACAACTAAGGGATAATCAATGCCAAGGTGTTAGATAACTGACAATTTCCCATAAAATCAGTTAGCCCCTTGCTCTCAAGCCTTTACCTAACTCATTGTCTATTATAGCATGTTCCTATAGCTGTCCTGTGGAAAGTCAAAGCTTAATATTGCATGGATAACAGCATATTGATCCTAGAGCAGCTTCAGTTTATTCATGAACAATCCTGATGAATGAGATATAGATCCAACTTTTAACCCTTCTGATCTGCACCTGAGGAATGCAGATTGCAGAAGGAAAAAAAAAATTTTTTTTTTTGGCATCTACAGTACTCTAATGGGAAGACTGACTCCTCTATATCCTATTGCTTTCCAGCAGAATTCATTATACGCACAACAGTTTTTGCAAAGAGGCTCAGCTGTTGTGAATACATTTCAAAGAAAGCAATGAGGTTTTATTTAAGATTACAGTTGCTTGGAAGTGAATTTACATCACCTATGTTCCTGAGAAAGGAAGGATCTTCTTCTCTGCCAACATGGCATAAAAAATGCATTATCTATTGACTTGAGTGGCTAATTGCAAAGATAAACTGAGCTAGAAAACATGTATCACTATTGAGCTGTTTATAGAAAAAATTGGAGGTACAGGGCCAGGGTCCAAACTACAACCTATTCAAAAGAATAGGTTCGATCTGTAACCCGTCTTCGACTGGCAAAGAAAACACAATTAATACACCTATTAAGTCATTCCCTAGGTGTTCCCAGTAAAATTACTGAAAAGAAAATTGGTTCTTTTTTAGCTCAAACGCAAACATCACATCATCTGTAAGAAGCAGGAGCAAACTGCTGAATGCAAATAAAAGACTGTTTTAAGGTCTTGCTTATTATTGATTTCTAAAGAAAAAAAACATGGAGAACACATCTGGTATTTTGATTTCCAAGTCTGTTGGAAACACAATTCTTCACTGGTTCACCAAAGTTGAGGACAGTTTTTCATATCTTTCTTTCACAAGAAAGGTATGCATGAAGCCAAACTGCGCACAAATGCTGAACTATAAGGCATAATTTAGAAAGGCTGTAAACAGGCTAAACTTCAGCCAGTCACTTGGTTACCCCCAGCTGATGCCTGGTGATGCCTCTGAAGTTACCTTGACCTCAGTTGCCTTCTCAAAGAGCAATTACTTTATCTGTGGGTTATGAGCACTAATTTATCACTTAGTTCCTGGCCCTGTAGACTCAAGTGGTCCTTGATAACTGACAAAACTTCCATCTTACACCTTTTCTTGTTGCTTATAATTTACCTGAAGAGCTTTGAAGGTTATTTCCTGTATTGAAACTCCTGTACGCTCCTTAGCCAGGGCGGTAAACCTATGCTTAAGACTGTGCTTATACCACAAGAAGTTATTTCTTGTGGCCTCAATGTCTTCCTCACCCTTCATGATCATATGCCGTCTCCGGCTCCAGCCAGGAGCAGGGAAATTCGGACAAGAGGATGCATGCATTCACTCATACTCGCATCCTCTCACTTTACAAACTTAATTGAAAACTTCAGTGTTGTGGCCAATGGCAATGGAGAGATATCCCTAGATTACCTGCCCATGGAACAACTTTGCCAAAATTTCTGTACTTGGTTTTCAGATTATATCCTTTTCTGTCATTCCTTCCCACTGGTTCTTTTATTATTTTTGTTGTTGTTGTTTTTGTTGTTAATATGTATTTACATGGCTGTGTTCTTTTCTGTGCATTCCCAGGTCTCATAGACATAAAGAAAATCCATCAAAGCAAAATAAAAAATAAAAATCAAACTAAAAGAATCAAAAATATCTAGAAAGTTTTATTCTGAGAGAAGTTTGGAAGGGAAAAAAAGAAAAAAATCTCAGTAAGGAAAAGAAAAATGTGTCCTACCACCAGATCATGTCTTAATTCCTCCAGAACAAAGTTCCTTGTATTTTCCCTTGCTGTGCGAACTCAGTCATTGACTGTTGTCACATTGTCAAGTACTGGCTATGCTTTTCTAAGACTGTGCCTCCTTGCACACAAGATTGTGGTTTGTTTTTTTTTTTTTTATTTGTTGATCTATGTTCCATTTTTCTTTCCATTTCTTTCAAGCCTTTCAAGAACTTTTGTACTGTATTTTCTCTTTTGTTCTCCCACAATAGTCAAACCATCAGCATATTCAAAATGTTGCTACGGGCCATATGAACTCCTTTTTCCTGAGAATGTCACAATAACTGCATGTCTGTTCCCATGCCCATATACGCTGAGGAACGTATCTGTTTACCTTGACCTTAAACTGACATTGAATAGGGCACAGATTTGACTTCTGGCTTAGACTTTCATCCTTTGAGCTATAAGCACACAAATCTCTCATCCTCAGCTTTATCTAGTTTTCCAGTTTCTCCCACTGTGTCCCAAAGACATTGCACGGCACGCATTTGTAAAATGTATCAAAACTGCATATATGTTTTGCTTTTCTTCCTATTGAATTAGTTCAGAAAGTTCTTAAAATTAAGTGAAGATGCCGATAAAGCACCTATGTTTAGACCTAAATTTCTGTTGCATTTGTTTACATTTCTTTTAGCATCCACCTTTCACGTTTGTCCAGACAGATGCAAGCAGTCCCATGTAAGCCTGTGTTTAAGAGTCTATTTTTCAATACTTTATTCATTATAACAGAATTTGGTCCTCATGATTGCTTAAATACAGAAATACACATGGATGTGTCATTTTCTCCCTGAAAATTCCCTGTGTGGCTCCATTTGTATAGTCAACAGGTGATTTTATTTTTCTTGCTGCTCATAATTCCTGACAAAACATGATTTTCAAATATATCCTCATCAAAAGGAAAATTAAAACAAGCAGACTCGAAACAGGCAACCAGAAAAGGAGACATCGGATTTGTGGGATTTTTTTTTTCTTTGTTTTCTCTTTGTTTTTCACAAAAGCTGTATCTGTTTAGAGGGGGCAGGGGGTGAAAAATAAACACCATACATATGATTCACAAATATGTTCCACCATATGGAAAGAAAGACGGACCAGAGAAAAGGGGACTTGTTTTTCCTGTTCTACAGTATTTTTTAATTTCTTTTCAATAGAGCTGAAATATGTCTCTCATTTGCAGAAGACATGACAACACAAGATGTCATTCAATACATACATTCAAGACCTAAATAAATACAGTACATGATCTTGAGAATGAAGGAATTGTGCATATCTGTATAATAGAAATGCATTTCTTTTATATGGAAGCAGAATACATCAACTGTTGTGGTAGCCTTTAACTCAGAGGTTTAAATAAACAAGCTCCACTGAATTGGCCAGCAAATATGACTTTTTCACTGGGACTGAAGCAGTTGATTAGAATTACAGAAAAGAATCATAAAATCATAGAATGGTTTGTGTTGGGAGGGTTCTTAAAGATCATGGAGTTCCAACTCCCCTGCCATGGGCAGGGACACCTCCCACTAGACCAGGTTGCTCAAAGCCCCATCCAGCCTGGCCTTGAACGCTTCCAGGGATGGGGCATCCGCAGCTTCTCTGGGCAACCTGTTCCAGTGTCTCGCCACCCTCACAGTAAAAAATTTCTTCCTAATATCTAATCTGAATCTCCAGTCTTTCAGTTTGAAACCACAACCCCTTGTCCTATTGCCCCACTGCCTGATAAAGAGTCCCTCCAACTCAACAAATGTCAGAATCGATCTCATCTGTGTTAACTCACGGTAGCCCAGAGGGACTGCCTGACTATCGCATCTCTAACCATACTCTCTGCTGCACTGGCACACTCCTTATAACAAGGGGCAAGCCTACAGAAGTGGCTGTCTCTGCGGTGGAATAACATGTACATGAGAAACATTCTTTCTCTGTCCATGACCTCCTAGTGCCAGAGTAAGGACAGAATACAGACACAGTTTAAAATGCATAAAAACAACAATTTGTGGAAGAACAAATGAAAGAGTGGACAAAGAAAGGGATCTTCGAATGCATTAAATGGGAGATTTTTCTAAACTATTTCTTGTGTTATGCTGCCTTGTTTTCTTTCTTCTTTTTAATTATATATATTTAATTTTTTATAGAGAAATTTAACTGCGAGTTTTAACCTGTCATCAGTGGTATTTCCTCAGGACTTTGATCGTGCCCCTTCCATTCCTTTGCAGGTGTCTTTGACAGCTACTGATAGAACCCACTGAGTTTAGGGACTATTACCTATTATTCTGTTCAAATATCTGTTATCTATAATGGGTTTAGTATAGAGATGTGGGAAAATAATAGTTAGGAGAACAATTCTACTCATCGAGGGTTTCAGCTGCTGTATTTCAAGCATGGAAATTGAGATTGCCGAGGCATTATAGGAGAAATGAACCAACAGAACATGCAATTGATAGCATAAAATTTGCAGCAGATAACACCCCCTCTTCATTTTGCCTGTAATGTCTTTTTAAATGCCTAACTAAAAGTAAAGAAACAAGCACAAAAAGCCAAAACAGCTGCCTATTTTGGAAATGTGAGCAACTTTCTACTATATATTTTACAGTATTTTAGTACAGATATATCACTTGGCTAATCCAGGGTTAGTTCTTTGTATAGCAAAGGTCTCAAACAGGTAGAAAAGAAGATAATTCTTATGCGTCCTTTTTGACTAATTAACAGATCTATTAGTGCTTAAAACAATATGACAGCAGCAATTGTATTGTGGTTTTTTTAATCAATCACATACGCTCTTAAGAGTAAAAAACAAAATTAAAATAATTTATTTTTAAATTGACATTTGAAAGGAACTTGGCTTGTGGTATAGTTTGTTTGGATTCCTGACAATGTAAATCACCCTGATATTTGGGAAATCTCAGGGTACAGAGCAGGTAGTTCGGCTGCCAGTAACATGCTGGGAGAAAGGAGAGACCCCCTTCTTCAGGTTGTGGACTGATAGGATGGATGCTCTGTCAGCGATGCCAAGGAGACTGCTGCTGCTGGGAGCTGCCCCTGCGTGTGTGTGTGTGTGTGTGTGCGGGTGTGTCACTCCCGCTGCTTCTGGAAAACCGTCAGCTTGGGAACTGAACTCTCCCGTGGATAAAAAGCAGCAATTTAAACAATGCCACCAGAACATTTAAAATCGGAGGCGTTGGATATATCTGCCCCCACCAGTCACCAGTTTCAGAGAATAAACTTTAATTCTCTTATCTCCTTGCATGAGATCAACAGTTAGAAAAAACAGAGCCACTGTGAATTGCCTTTACAGTTTCTGCAAGAGGTGATCAGTCCCCAGCAGTCAGAAGAACATGCTGTTTACATTGTGCATGATTTACACCAATAACAAAATTGGTATTTCACAAAAAGACAAACAGAAACCCATTTTTCTTTCTTCTCATTTCTGTCAAGCTTTATATCTTCAAAGGTCTGTACTAGTAATTCCACCCACCATTGCCAGTGAACAGGTTGGAAAAAACCTTAAGAGTACATGTTATCCCTAGAAAAACCTGGGAAATTGAGATTAAAGCCAACATTCTTAAAAGAAGTCTCTGATTTTGAGATTATTGTGTTAGCAGTGATACCTGCAAGCCAGACGTTCAGCTGGGCAGTGCTGGGCAGCCCCTGCTCCACGCTCAGCAGCCTCACCTCTTCAGTCCAGGAGTTTAGGTGCCCAAAATATACAACTGTGGAAACCTACTCATAAATGATCTTCCCCAAACTTGCAAAATCAGTCCCATTTTTTCAAGCCAGCTAAAATGCACTGCTTGCCAATGTTAAGCCTCTTCAGGAAGCCTTGGGAGTGGGCAGGGGCTGTTTCATCACAGATTGTCAGTGTTATCCCTGTGCTGTCCCATCTATACACACTGCACAACACTCAACACAGAAGTAGGTATTTTGTTATCTAACTTGAAACCAGCCCACATTTAAACACCTATGCAGATCAAACGCAGTGTTGTAGTTGCAAATCAACAGAGATACTGACCCCAAGAATATGCCCCAGGATAATACAAATGTCCCTGCTCTGCTAGCCCTCTTCCCAAACTGTGGACCTTTGGACCTATGCAGGGCACGCAGCTCGATCTGGGAAGTGAAAGCGTAAATTCACAGGGCAGCTAAGTTATCAGAGATGTTTTGGAGCCTGTGACAATAAAGGTAGGCAGAATTCTGTACAAACCACTTTTTCAGAGCTCCAAAGTGAGCAGTGTATTTGCTCATGATGATATCCAGGGGAGTACCATCCGCCCCTGGCCTCAGCCGATCAATTCGTGTTAGCAAAGCTATTTTAGAAACTGAAATTAAGTAAATAGAATCATGCTCACAGAGGAGAAAAAAAACTCCTCTGCTTTATTTTTCTAACCTATCACTGCCTCCAGAACACTATTGCAGGTATTTCATTATTTGCTCTTATCAATAATAACAAAGGGGTGCAATATTTGAGAAAAAAATTATCCTTTCTCTACCCACACTGTGTCTGTCTCCTACCTGACACTTCTCAGGCTCATGACTTGTACAACACCTACAGTCTGCATACCTTTTACTGAAGAGTTATCTGATGCTGCAGCGTGTGTATCTATTAAACATAAGACTGACTCAAACCTAATTTACATTGGGTTACAAAGTAGAGGTAAAATTTCGAACTGTAGGAGTGAAGACTAACAGTGTGACACAGGTAGTGAAAATATAAACCTTGCCTGATTCACTTAACACTCACTTCCTTGGACTTTTTAAGGGGCCTCAGAGCATGGGCTTGGAAGGCCCTTTAGTCAGTTAAAGCCCTGAGTTTCCGCACAGATGACAATCTGAGGACATTACAGGGAAGTCATTAAAGGTAATTTCCAAGGGACCAGCCTGGTTCCTGCTGGGGATGGGGCTCTCCAGTGTGGAGGAAGAAGGAGGATGGAGATGGGGCAGGGAGGTGACAGCCAGACCCTGGGTTTTGGGGGATGCACAAGCAGACCCTGGGTTATGGGGTCTGGTTGGAGGTGGCCACAGCGTGTGGTAGCAGTAAGTCATGTCCTGAGCCTCCCAGACCAACCATCAAGCTGCAATGGACACTCAACACTTTTTTGCTTTTGTACTCTTCCAGGCAAGCCCATCAGCTGGGTGGGCAGGTGCTCCTGACCAGGTCACGGCTCAATTTATGAAAATTAAAATTGACTCTCTCTCCCTTCACTGAAACTCAGCGGATACACAGGCTTTCATTACCTCAGCCATTTTTCTTTCTTCTCATTTCTGTCAAGCTTTATATCTTCAAAGGTCTGTACTAGTAATTCCACCCACCATTGCCAGTGAACAGGTTGGAAAAAGCCTTTGGAGTACATGTTATCCCTAGAAAAACCTGGGAAATTGAGATTAAAGCCAACATTCTCAAAAGCAGTCTTCCTGCCTGGGTTTCCAGGCAAGCCCAGGTGCTGGGTGGGAAGCTGCTCCTGACCAGGTCACGGCTCAATTTATGAAAATTAAAATTGACTCTCTCTCCCTTCACTGAAACTCAGCGGATACGCAGGCTTTCATTACCTCAGCCATTTTTTATTATGCTTTTATTAGATTTTGCTTCTAAAATCATGTCCTCGAGCAATTGAATTTTTACATCTTTTTAACTTATGGGGAATATGTTTTGCTCATACGTCACTCCTTGTTTACATCTCAGGGTAAAGGCCTTCTGTAGGTATCACCATAGTTAAAAGTAAATAAATTGCCACTTATAATTAATGAAACGTATTTTTCTTTCCTGATAATTCACTAGTTCTAAAGGAAAGCAAAAACAGTAAATGGACAAAAAGGGGGAAATTATACTTTAATAATATTCTGGTTTACGTGCTTTTAAATGAAACACTAAACACTTTGCAAAAATTACAACATTAGCATAATCTTCTCTATTTTAATGGCATGAACACTTTTCTGACTTGCTGAAACCTCTACCAGGAGTCAATCCTCAGGGCCAATGAGCAGAATGGCAAATAGACAGAGTATATTTCAAAGCTGAGTAAAAGTACCCTTGAATAATTTATAATCATCAATGTTTTATTTGTCTAAATATAATATTTATGCCCTCATTTATGAAATTACTTAATGAAACATAAAATGTTATGAGCTATAATTTATTTTATTAAAATGAAAATTAGGAACATTCAATTACTGGTATGGAGAATCTCAGCTGAATTGAATCTTTATTGCTGGGCACTCTCTAATTCTTTCTAAGGCTCAGAAGCTGCAGATACATTACTTACAGAATAACGGCTCTTCGTGAAGAATAGAGAGCCCCTACAGCACCCAGCATTGTTATATTTATTTTACATGGAATAAAAGAGCAGTCTTAAAAACATTCAAGTGCCATGGATAACAAAGCCCCAATGTGCAAACAATTACAAATATTAATAACCATCATTACCTGACGTTAGGAGGATATTCATGTATTTAAACTAAAATATATAATTAAATTTAATTAATAACATAATTATTTAAAAAGAGGTACTCTGTGAAGCATTCCAGGTATTTATCGATGTGAGTTCCTTTAAACAGAGATGGGGATGACCTCATCTATACTTGCAACTGATAAAACCACAGTTGAAAACTGGCAAAACACAAAAATCTATAATCTAGAGATTTGAAGCCTAATCTAAACAAAATGGCTGGATTGGAATACATTTCTGTGAGCTGAGATATTTATTCCAAAGTGATAGCTGAATTCAGAAAATACTACTCTGCATGAGTAAGTTAGCTGCACATGATGTGAGTGATAGTGATGGGAACTAGGTCAGCTATGTTGTTAAAAAAAATAGAGATTACAGCAGCTATTCTAAAACCAGAACACAAATAATAAAGTTTTGAAAAGGGTCATGAAAAACCAGATTCCTGGTTATTTATTCCATTTGATTTATTACAGAGGAAGGATTATCACCTGCTTCAGTAAGTCAATACATTTAAAAGTCTGTTCTGGCAAAATAACCAGCACTTTTTCCATAGTTAAAATTACATATCTCCTTGAATAAAATCCTGTGCTAAAACATTCCTTTCTCTTCTCTAAGTATTGCTGATACCAGGTTCAGCATCACTGCCCTGTCTTTCTGAGCTTATCTGAAATCTGAATTAGACATGGTTCTTCCTCCAGAGATGTTGATGTGCTTTGCTTCTTGTGCATCCCCCTTACAAAAACACAGAGATATTTTGGGTCGGGACACAGTCTATTGTCATATGAATCTAAATATACAAGAAACTGCAAGAGACCAAAACTACAGGATACCAGGAACTAACCTTAAGAAATTATTAATTTTAAGTTCCAGTTCATGAAACTGATTTATAAGTGCTCATTGAAAGATATGTGAAACTCCTGAAGTGAAACAGGCAGTAACTAACCCACCCAACCCAGAAAACTCCGTGCTGTTTATCATTAAGAATTTCAGATCCCCTGAGCGATGCTGTCTTTGGATTTTTAATGCCTCAGTGCTTAAACAACCAGTGATATAAAAGGCAGGCAGAGATAACAGTTTTGGGCCCCTCACTATAAGAAAGACATTGAGGTGATGGAGCGGGTCCAGAGAAGTGCAACGAAGCTGGTGAGGTGTCTGGAGAACAAGTCTTATGAGGAGCAGCTGAGGGAACTAGGATTGTTCAGCCTGTAGAAAAGGAAGCTGAGGGGAGACCTTATCGCTCTCTACAACTGCCTGAAAGGAGGTTGTGGTGAGGTGGGGGTTGGTCTCTGCTCCAGAGTAACAGGCAACAGGACAAGAAAAAACAGCCTCAAGTTGTGACAGGGGAGGTTCAGATTGGATATTAGGAATAATTTTTGCACTGAAAGGATTATTAAGCATTGGAATGGGCTGCCCAGGGAAGTGGTGGAGGCACCATCCCTGGAGGTATTTAAAAGGCATGTAGATGCAGCACTTAGGGACATGGTTTAGTGGTAACTTGATAGTGTTGGGTTGATGTTTGGACTCAATGATCTGAAAGATCCCTTCCAACCTAGGAAATTCTATGATTCTATTATTCTATTAATGGGAGATAGAGATGCTACTACTTCTATCTAGCTCAGAAGATGGCACTAAACTGTAAAAGGTAAGGCCAGGCTTCACTGAGCAAACTGTAAGCACCATGCCGTTATTCAGTCATTTGGTGCCCCTTCTTCCAAATGTGAACATTCAAAACCACAATGATCACTGCCTCTGGATGAGCATGGAATAACATTAAAATCATCATTAAAAATATTTGAGATGCTTTACATTTTACCTTTGTTTTTTTAAAAATCTCATTATTAATCTATAACAGGCTTCTATTATCTCTCTGCAAGGGAGAAAATTACAAAATGAACCTTTATTTTTAATCACAAGGTTAAAGACACTTGGGTTTGAAGAAAACCAGCATAGCAACCATACGTTCACTCAAATGCTCCTTGATCTTTTATTTGCCCAAACCCCTCATCTTTAGTGTCACTCCTTAGCCAGACTAAGCAGATAGTTGAACGGTCACATGCAATTCCCTACAATGGAAGAACTGGTAAAAGTCTCGTGGCAGAGCAGTCTCATGAACCAGCCTGAATCACCAACAGCTACACAGCGCAAATACATACCAAGGACCCAACAAAAACCACATTTCTGTCATTGCAGATGTTCTTTCTTAACAGACGATGAACACAATTAGTACCAAGGATGAACACAGTGCAGGGCCATGAGTCCTAATACTCTATTATTTTTTAATCCTATAACAGATTGCTATAATTTCAAGACATTATTTAACACCCATGGAGGTAAATTCCTGTGGAGTATAGTTTTATTGCAAAGTTTTGCTTAGAGCTACCTGTGCAGAAGAGCCAAACAACAGAAGGGCTGTGTGGAGCAGAAAGAAGAACGATGAAGGTATGTCCTCTCCCATTCAACCCTTAATGTTTACTATAGCTCTGAAAGTAAGTGAAATAATGAGTTTCCCCATTCTTTTCCAGAGGGGACGAAGACACGGTCGTGATTTCCAGAAATGGAGGCAGGTAAGGCTGGCCTTGTTGCTTGCACCAAGTCACTGGCTGTGTGTTAGACCAGTGGCCCAGCTACTTGGGACTTGTCAGGTTCTGCTTGGGCTTGTCCTGTTCTGCCTGGAGCTTGCTAGAGCTTGTTTAGCTGTAGCAGCAACTGTCACAGACTTCCACTGTAACTCAGGTCAAAAGAGACCTCAGAAGGTCCACCCTCCTGCTTGAAGCAGAGTCAGCTATGAGGGGAGGCTGCTCAGGGTTTTTTTCTGCTATTAGTTTACTTTCTACATTGGTGGAAAGCAATTACTGGAGAATTTCAACTCTTCTGTAATAAAATGTTTTAGTTTCCAAAGCTGTTAAAAATACTCTGAACAGGCAGACACATAGTGCTTTGAAAGCAAAAGAAAATTAAATTAAACTTGATATTTGCTATCTGCTTGCAGATATCACAATTTTTAAATCAGTGGTTGCTGACAACTTGGGAGGAACAGTGCAGTACTGTACCAGAGAAAAAGCTGTTACACATTAAAAACTTTCTAAGGCATTTCCAACTCAGCCATATATAAATCAGTTTTATCAGATGATAATTACTGTACTGCAAACCCAAACTCTCTAAATTCCAAGTGTTCCCTTTAAAACATGTGAAATTTCCTCCTCGTTAAGGATCTCCTCTTAATTGACTTAAAAAAAAAAAAAGGAAAAGCTAGGAAGACTATCAAACAGGATCAATCAATCACAGAGGTCAACTATTATATTCTCAGTGAAACCAATGCCAAACAGTACTAAAGTTAATTAAGAAACTGAATATTACTTATTTTAGTGGCAATCCGTATACTCTGCATGTCTGCAGATGTGTCTTCAGTCTACTTCTGAAGAAAATCAGAAGCCAAAATCTCAGCCAAAAAAAGACATGCCACCATTTTTTTCCAGATTAATTTTATAGCTGCAGAAAGAAATTATTATTTTAAAAATATTTAATTAGTAGAAAGAATAGTAAATAATTAATTTTCTGTACGTTGCACTTAGTTTTGATTTGCAAAAACTTTGCATCATATCAACCTTAAGACTCCTACTCACCATATTGTTAATACCCTTTATAGTAGCATAAGAAATAGAGACAGAATTAACCTACTGTTCCACTTCCAATCACTTACTACTTTTAAAACAACATATGGCTGAGGTTGAATACATTACTGAGAATTCTGTTTGTTTAGCAAAATTTAATAGCAGCTTAAATTAATCTTTGCTTTAAATTCTATCAATATTACACTTGAATGTATCAGTAGTATTCTAATGCATTTCAATCAGAAATGTGTAACACCAAGGCAGGTTTTTGTGTTATATGTTATCAACTGCTTTGCAGAACTGAGCAAATGCTTCTATTCCCATCTTCCTGATGGAACAAAAGCAAAGGCAGAGCCCGAGATTAACAACCCTGTGACAAGTAAAAAAGCAAAGGCATATTTGCATCTTCCAAAACACCCACCCAGAAAAAGCTCTCTAAGCCTGACGAACACTCTGTGCTTACCTTTTCTTATCTACTCTTTTCTCCATATCACTCTTTTAAGTGCCTGCACCACCTCCCAACCTGTGCTCATCACATGCCTTAATGCCACTTCCAACATTCTGCACCTCTACAGGTCTGGGTGAGGGCATCAGCTGGCTCTAGAGCAAGGGAGAGACAGGCAGCCTCCCGCGCCTCCTGGGCCCTGGTTTCATCAGCCACATGAAATATGCTTCGCCTCAGGGGGAGGATTAGCTTTTGCCCACTTTTAGTCAGCAGTACAAATGCAGCCCTAGCTATATTGCAGATTTCCATGGTTCTCAGAAAAATTTCCTTACTGTTAAATAACTTTTTTTTTTACCCATAGCAATTCTCAACAATAAAATGGATTGGACAACACAGACTTCTCACCTATCCATCACTTTGTCCAGACAGCAGCAAATATATTGAAACAATAGGACAGACAGGTGTGGGACCCTTCCTGACATCTCTTCCACAGCCAAAAACCTAAATGTTCACTGTGATAATTTTTGAGCCTGGGATATGAAATCTGTCAAGGATTTTGCAGCATATGTGCAGCATTTCCAGTACATAGAGAAGCTTTGTAATGACTTACAGTCAGAGACTAGGACTCTTGCCAATCTTTATTATAATTTTTCAGTGCAGAAAAATGACTGTTTTGGAGGCAATCACCTCACAACACTTGAGAGCAGATTTAGCTACCAAAAAAACCCCCAAAACCAGGACAAAGCGGTAAAGTTGTTTTTCTGAAAGTGTAGGAGGGAGCAAATGAGCATCTTTTTGTGGAGCACATAAGGAGAAAATTCTCAGGTCAGAAGCAAACCAGAGTGCAGATGTATACAATTTACAGTTAGGGAAATAAAAGAACAGCGGGCTAGTGTAAAAACAGAGCCACTCTTAGCCAAAGTACCTAAACAGCACAGTGAGGTTTCTGTCCTGCAAATTTCTGAGCTCTCCCGGACTAACCTATAATGAATGTAAGTGGATAATACTCTGCTAACTCCACAGAGACATAAAATTGGTCCCCTCCTGGGGCTTTCGGACAGTTTCAAAGTGCATTCTGCAAGAATAACAATCCTGTGTGTGCTTCACCGTGCTAAAGATCATTCAGATCTCACTCTTGGTGGACAAGGGTAAATAACTCAAGTGAAAATTATTGCTCGGACCCTAAGAGCAGCAAACGAACCGCTGCACTACCCAGCAGGCTTCCTGCTGGTCTTAGTCAAACAATTTCACAAATTCAAAATGCGAACTTTGGAAAGGATCAGCATCTTCACCCTGCATCACGGTGCAGATGAGTCCAGCCCCCAGATGAAAGAGTCGGTCCCTCAGGTGCACCGGGCGCCCCTGCGGCTGCGCGCTGAGCGGTGCTTTAGTGAAACTCCTGGAGCAACGCATCGCACACTGACACATTTTGCGAGCTGCCCTATATTCTCAAGAGTAGTGGTGACAAGACAAAAGTGTCTCATCGTTTGACTTTTTCCCCGCGTGAATCCACACTGTTTGGCCAACCAGTGTGAAACCGAGTAGCTGATAGCATTTTTTAATGTGAAATAAAAGCCCAGATCTGGGTGTTTGCAGGACTGTGGAAGCGCTCCAAGAGGCTTTCTGATGAGTCATTATCCAGCTGTCTGAAGCTCTTAGCAGCAAAGACATCAAAAACATATTACGACTGCACAGCTTTTGCTCTGGGTCCTTGTTCCAAATGATTGTTTTGCCTCTATGTACTGCTAACTACATTCTTTGCAGGATATTTATTCATGTACCGCTAACTACAATCATCACAGGATATTTAGTCACTTAGTATTCTGCTTATCCCACAATATTAGACAGCCGTTGGGTGGCCGTAGCTGGTGCTATTCAACAATAGTGGTTGTAAATGTCACATTTCCTCAGACTACCTCGGCCTCAGCCAAATTTTCCTGCTTGTCATTTTTTCCACGGATGCCCCGAGGAAGAGTTTCATCCCAGGCGATGACCTACATGAAGGCAGGCTGGCTGCTGCAGCCGAGGGCAGCACCTTTTAGTGCTGTTTCTGCCTCCCCCCTGCTGCGCTCCAACTCTGATGCTGTTTCTCATGCAAAGTCTCCTGCAGCCCTCCAGTCTTCCAGGAAATATATATATATATATATATAATCCTTGGGAATTATTCAGAAAGGATTTAGTTACATTATAATAGTTGTCACTGAAAAATCATAGAATCATAGAATCATCTAGGTTGGAAGAGACCCTTGGGATCATCAAGTCCAACCATCTACCCTACTCTACATAGTCCTCCCCTACACCATATCCCTCAGCACCACATCTAATCGTCTCTTAAACACATCCAGGGATGGTGACTCAGCCACCTCCCTGGGCAGCCTATTCCAATGCCCGACCACTCTTTCCGTGAAGAATTCTTTCCTAATGTTTAGTCTAAACCTACCCTGTTGGAGCTTGAAGCCATTCCCTCTCATTCTGTCATTAATTACCTGTGAGAAGAGACCAGCACCAACCTCTCTACAGTGTCCTTAAAATGCTCCACTCATGCCAGACAGACAAAAAAAAAGCCAAAGCAAGGGTGCATACACTAATATATGTACATGTCTGGTTAGGGTGCAACTACTACAAGTGTACACTGCTGGCACATAGGGTGTATACTCTACTCTACAGTACATATATCCAGTAGCAACGGATATATGTGATCTCTTCTATGTAACTTTAATTATCAAGTCTTCTTACATAACTAGTTGAGAGAAAGATGTACCTTTACGGAGTGACCCTGTGCAACCTATGATGCTGAAAATAAGTAGGATTAATTGCCCTCTTAAGGTGTTACTTCTCTTACACTGGTCAAAAAGTACATCTAGGAGACTGATCCCATGCTAGTTGCTGAAGTCCAGAAAAAAAACTGAAGCCACTGGGTGCAGAAAAAATACTGAATAGTAAATATATGCCCAAGTGTTATGACTGTAAGCTGCATGCCCTTTAATAAATTATACAAATTAACTTCTCTTATTTTCGGTATAGTTCCACAGGGATCTATACTACCAGCCACCCAATAGTACCCAGCAGATATACCTCTCCATAAAAAAAAAATGCTGGGTGTACACCTGAACACAATTAGCATTGAAGAACCTCAGCATCTGAAGTGGTGCTGGTGTTTACTACTCAGCTTCACAAAGCGCACACTGCAACAGAGGAAAAAACAAAACTATTCCTATACATTGGAATAAATTAATTATTAAAAAAATCACATTTAACTATCAATCATTGGCTAGTGTTCCAAATTGTGTTCATATAGAGGGACCGTAGGGTCCACTCAAACCTCATGGGTACAGCCTATGTGGCTTCGGTTGCAGGATTAGGGCTAATACAGTTTGTAAAAGAGGAAAAAAAAATAAGCCGACAAATGACAGTTGTTTGGTTTGTAAAAAGTGAAGTTTAAAAGGTGATTGGCTAGTATTGCTCAGGCAATCTATCTACATCTCCGTACTATATCTATCACCATAGCAACTGCAGCCTGGGTGGTGTTTCCAAGACTCTAAGAGCAATTAATTTTCCAGGAGATGTAAAACAATATCCCTATTCTTTTGTAAAGGAGTTAGATGGAATGCACCAAATACCCCAAGAGCCCAAATGTGATGGTAAACACAATTTATTTCTTAGGTTTATTTCTTCAAGGTTAGGATAGTTATTCAATAATATGTTACATGCACACAACTGTAAATTTTAAGAAGGTGGTGAAGAAGAACACACTTGGTCCACAAGGACTAGAAACCTGTGAGCTGGTCTAAGGTAAATACGAGGGGCTGACCAGCAGCCTGGTCACTGCTTGCGGGTGATGGATAAAGGAGATGGTGTCTGCTCCCAGCGGCACACTGACTGGAAGAGGTCTATGCTAACAGGTCTATACTCACCTTCCCAACCTGTGGCATATTGGCTATCTAAAGAAAATCTAAAGAAATCATTAGCTGCCAGAACCAAAAGCTTGCTCCACAGTCATACGGCAACACTAATACTTTCCCTTATGTGCAGTAACCAAACAGGAACTGATACTACTAATTTTTCTGCTCTGGGAGCTGAAGACCACTCTAACGTGTCACTGGCTTTAATAACAACTAGGGCTGTCCCTGCAAAAAATCATATTAATGGAACACAACATCCTATTAATCATCACCCCAGGCTGCACAGTATTTCGGAAACCAACACATTTGAGCAAGTGTGTTAAGAGGGCCGTAAGATGCTTCATCAGAAGACTGCTTCTTTCCAGACAGAGAAGAACCTTCTAGATCTAACAGTAAATAACACAATGGTCATAAATTAATTTTATTAAGTACATTTTAAAGTATACATGTGGTTTTCTAGAGACTGAGATTTAGTGTCCAATCCAAGTATCTCATGAAAATCCAAATGTGGAGGAAACTCCCTCCTCATCAGTCTCCCTTCACTACTGGTGCTCTCTGTGCCGCACAGAGAGCGTTTTATCAAAAAATGCATGCTCTTCATCTACACCTCGTTCCTGGGTCACAGCCATCTAACTGGGAAACCAGAGCTACCAGTGAAACTTTACACAGAACATCGCCCTTCTTCAGCATGCATTCCTGCAGTAAAATACAGACAGAAATGGCAATGTACATAAAGCCAACTCATGCATGTTCTGGAAGAAGGGCAGCTCCTAAAGGCCGAGGCACTGACCAGTCTTGCAAACACCTGAGATGGCATCAACAGAAACAAGTGCTGGTTTTGTCTCAAACAGCCTGCCATCATCCTGCATCAATCCAACTGCAGTCTTCCTGCAAGCAGTATTTCACCTGACATCTCATCATCATTAGTCATTGCTTTCATTACTGGTGACTCCTTCTCCCTTCCTGCCTTGCAGTTTTCAGACCCAACCACTTGAGGAACTTCTGATTATCATCATTTCCTCTTTGCAGACCCTGGTAATCTGGTCCTAAATTTATCGTGGTGTTTTGCTAGTGTTAGTCTCACTCACCTCAGTTGGTGTTCTTTTATCCTTTTAATCTCTTTGGGCAGGCAGTTATCACCACACACTTAGTACTTTACCACTATCATCAGTCTTTTCTTAAATGTTATTTTTCAATGTGAAAATACTGGAAAGGTCACAATAATAGCAAGTGTTATAAGCAGACTGGTGGGACTACACTGAAGCAGCAATCAAGAAGCCCACTTCAATTGACTACTTGCATTAGAAAAACATTTCTGTTCACCTCAGCATTTCATTAAGAAGGGACGAGGTTGGATAAAGATTTTGAAGCCAAACATAGAAAAGCATCTGACTCTTGGGCCAGCTGCTCAGACCACAGGTGAGGGCAGCCCAGATGCAAAAATCCTCCTGGTCACAGTGTAAAACCATCACAGCCTCACCTGACAAATTCCATACTAATCTCAGAGTAGGCTTAGCTGGAAATTGCAACCCCTGTATGAAAATTTAAGAAGCACATCCTTGATTAATCCATTATAAGAGATTTTCCCAGGAGCTGAGAATGGTTCAGTGACCCAGGATCAATGCATAGCAGTGCTATTTACATTGATACTAGACAAACTGGTTTGGGTGCTCCCACGTACACTGTCCATGCATACTGACAAACAGGGGAGAATAGCATCTTTATACAGCAGTGCTAGATCAAATTACAAAGTCATTTATCTTGATTGAAATAATTTACAGATTTGGCATTTTAGATTTTCTACAGCAAATGCTTTGCTACTTCAGAGTTGGCACACTAGGGAAACACCTCCAACTCACGTAAACCAAGTGACCTCCAGCTGGCTGAGAAACAGAGACAAAGGGGAATTTGAGACCCCATTCACTTTCAGCTTATTCATCTACCTTAAAGTAAAACCTAGGGAATTGAAAACAAGGGGAAGAGAAAATAAAGCAACTCGTTTGATCTGTGGGTTACACACAGAAGGAAGACTGGCAACATTTGCACAAATAGTTACACACATGAAAGCACACTGACCCTCTGCTTGGTTGCACTGCAACTCCAAACAATTTTTGAAACAGGGGAATAAACAATCTAAACTGTTTTTAGCCAGCTGCAACCTAACAAAAAGTATGCGCAAGTTGCCCCCACCTACATATACAATCTTGCATGGGGTCATCCTTTTTTCTTTTTGTACATCACTTGAGATGAGTCATGTCTGTGAGGCTGTCACTTCATTTTTCTACAAGAAGCTCTTACGAACCCCTTGATCTAATGTCTTGTTTGTAAATGTTTGTTCTAGTTTGATCATGCAATTTCTAGCAAGTCCGAAAGTGAACCAATACCTTTTTTTTTTGTTGAAGGAATCTTTCAATCTGTAAAACAGAGTGGGCACTAGTTAAAGGAGAAGACAAGGCTGTGTTAATTCCATCAATTTCCAGCTGATAGGCAACATAATTCTCTCCCTTTTACCAACTCTCATACAACACTCAGTTTAACTGCCTAAGAAAGACTAATTCATGCCAAATAAAAACAACTAGGCCTTCCCTTGATGGAGAAGTATACCAGCAGATTCCCAAACTAGAGTGCCAAAAAGCTCCTTTATCAAAGTGGGAAGACTCTTTCCGGTGATATGGCCGGTCAGCAAAGGATGTTCCTGTGATGAGGCTGAAGAACACTGTTTAAAACAGACTGGGCAAATACTTCATGAAGGCATGAATTATAATAAGGATTATTATAAATGCTAGTGAGTAACAAACTGATTTATGTAGTGCCATTATAGTGAAGTATTTTAAGAGTAGCCAAACCACATAGGATTTCAAATATTGCATTATTATTTTCCAATAAAGTTGTTTCTGCATTACAAATTATAATTTATCTTATAGCTAATTGTGCAAAAGTAGTCCATGTTTTCCAAAACAAAGCAAACAGCAAAAAAATGGGAGCAATATAATGTTAGGAAATTGTTATAGTGCAAAAGTATATAGTTACTGACAAGACTGGAAACCAGGGCGAGGATAAAAATATATGGCCAAGATTCCCACCAGTGACTAGAAATACAAACGTCCAGACTCAGGTGTGATGCTTTGATGAACTATCTGTAACTGGTTGTCTGAATGCTGCCCATCCTCCTCGCCTTTGGCTACAGCAGCAGACAGGGTACAGTGGTCTGGAACAGTAAACTCTTAAATTTAGACACAATGTAGGCTTTAATGTGTCTTGGCACCTTTCGTGGGCAGTTCATACAGGGACCTGAGCCCTGCCCCCTATCTATAGTAGTCACTGTTTTAGATAACACAACAAGTTTGGTACCCACCTCCAGCCTATAGCAGCAGGAGTGTGTACATTAATCTAAAGATGCAGTCAGTGAGGAATAATTACATTTTCTCTAAGTACATGCTGCTAAGGGCATATAATTTTTGCTAGCAGAGATTACAGTGGCGGGAGTGGGCTATTTCTGCTTTCTGTGGAGGACCATTTCACCTGCCTGATCTGAGCACACTGTGACAGACTGTGGTGCATAAACACGGGCACACATTTTAAAAGACACATGGACAGAGCTCTCTTCCCCATCGTTGGTTCAGATTTTCAGCTGCAGGCCTCTGCATTTACTAGCTATGAGAGTTAAAGCTGATATTTTTACTTAGATCATCTGAGAGTTACCTGTGGAAAGCAGGAAGGGGCTCTACTGTATAATTAGCAAATGGAAAGCAATGTCAGTAAATGGAAACATTACAAAGAAAGTATTTTTTGTTTATGAATTATGAGCATTTCCACTTTGCATATCTCAAGTGTTCTATAGCATGTAAGCTTTTCAGAAATGCTTCCTTAGTAGATATACCTATGAACAAAAAAAGCGTTATGTTTTCCTTGCAGTAATTTTCATTACAGCACAGCACTGTCAAAGATGCTTATTTAAAATAATTTGATAATTTAACATCTCTGCTTAAAAAAAAATAATTAAAATCCCCATAGTTCACTGGCAATTCAAAAGACAGCCAGGAAAACTTACAGCTCTCAAGCTGCTACAAACCCTCACACAACTGGAGACAGGAATGAGGACTTCAAGTCCCTGAATTTGGAGACTTTCTGAAGAACAGTTTAGCTTAAACTAACCTAAATGTTGTCCAGCAGCTCTGGGGCCTACTGTACGTCACAGCAGCTTCTCCCAAAGCCACTATAGCTCAGTGATAAAAATAAACGGCAGGGAGATCAGTTCCAGCTTGATGCCAGTAAGTGTTGCTGTTAAGTGGAAAACCACCCAGTTCAATATAGATAAACTTCATTTGCAGACACTGTTTGTCATTAGAGCAGGGCAAAAGAGCTTGAGTAGGAGCCAATTATACTTTTCCTGTATGTGAAATGTCCTGTAACTATTTGGAATAAATGACATTATCATAGCAGTGAGAAGTCTGGGACATGCAGTCACTTCCACCCTTTTCATGAGAGCAAGGACTTTGTCTTCCTTCTTCATCTCTCTCTCAAACACAATATAACCCAATTAATACTATATCTAACCCTTATCAGCACCTTCTTCAAAGGACTTCTGGAAAGGAAATGAGAAAACATGTTCAGCTGTGTATAATGAGGAAGTTAAATAGTACAGAGTATTTTTCTATTATTAGTGGGAAATAATTGGTAGTTTAAAAAGATTATTTCTCTCCAGATACATGCAGGTACACTCATTGATGAAAAACATTTGTGTAAACATATATATGCCCATCTCTACACAAATAGAAAAATGGTTCTCAGGGCTACACTGCATTAAAGAACGTATTGCATTTTTAAACATAAGTGTGATGCACTGCCCTTAATTTATAGGTACTCCAAAAGATGTGCCCAGAAAAAAACCAACCCAAATCAGCTTTATATTAGAATTATCAAATGTATGCTGTTCAGAAACAGGACATTTGGGAGAAAGTTTGACCACTACTAATCCAAATTTCTGCTGTGCTAAGCTTTAGAAAGAAATAAAGTATGCACTCCAGGGGAGTAAGACTACAAAAATTCTAACAAAACTGTATATTTTGTGCTTAGAAATCTCTTTATCACCAGAAATTAAATCTATTGCAGCTATTTCCCAATATTGTTTTCTTTGTGCATACTAAAATTCATCAGGAGCCTAACTCTTTGAAAAGTTTCTGTAAACACTGAAAAATGTTGAGAAGCACTTGTCCTGTGGATGCAGAGGTAGCCCTCTCTGAACACATGGTGTTTCAAGGGAAGAGGCATGTCCAAACACAAAAGGAGCCAAAAGCCATATTCAATCTTGTGGGCAAGCTTTCCAGCTACCTCGCTACATACAAATGATATGCGATGCTGGTGACCCCACCAATAGGTTTGTAAAGAATGAGCCCAAACCTGCTAGGCTCTTGTCCTCACAGAGAAGGCAGATCAGATCTCAAAAAGACACAGATAATCGTTCTTTAAATTATTACTTTCATTTGGTGTCAGTGGAGAGAGAAATTTTACTTAAATGAAGCAGACCAGTACTACAGAGGTCTTTTTTTTTTGTTCCTTTCTTTTCTGAACTAAAAGAAACCACTTTAAATTTGAGTTTGCTCCTTGCTATCCCAGGGTTTGCTGTCAAGAATATAAGCACATCCACAATTTGGACAGGTACTGTGTATCTCATCCTGTGAATCAAAACCCCTTAACAATGATCAGCTTTAAGTTCTGCTCCATTTCACAAAAATTACCTCTGCTCTAATCCTTCAAATTTCTTTTTCAAAGGAGACCTTTTTCCTTTTTCCACTTTAATGAAAATTTCAAGGCAGTTTGCAAGGAGCTTGACTGCCATGTTTGATTGCCTGGGCTTCATCATTTGGTTAGAACGACACTGCAATTTTTAAGGACTTTTGATTACTTGAACTTATTTCATTCTACAGAAGAGTCAGCAGAAGCAACATCTGACTGGCTATCTGGGTGAGGAGGAGTGCTTCAGGCCCCCTGGGGCACCCAGGCTGCTGCCCACCCAGTATGTTGCCCAGGGCTTCTGCTTACAGTGGTATGGGGGTGCTGCTAGCAAAGGTGGTCTATTGTGAAAGGCTTGAGAAGACTTCAAAATCTTTGCGTAAGTTAGGAAGAAAACCATATGTAGATGTCTCTTGAAGCAGAGCTCTAGATATTATGTAGCTAAACACCCTTCCCTTTAAAGTCTTTGCTAACTCACTTTGCATTTTGCAATAACAATTCACAGGTACCCTTGTTTCCAAAGGTGTGTTTTCAAGGTAACAAGTCAGGCTGATTTTACTCTGTGGTTTCAGTCATAGTTTTGCTTCAGCAATGGTGGGTTTTAAATATTTAAGGTGCATTTCTGTTGTGATCCTAGAACTGCAGCAATAATTCAAAGCAGAAATTATTTTTGTCATGGACAAGTGAAGGGGACAAATCTGGGAAATGTAAAATGTCTAACAGGCTCCTGGCTGTGAATACAAAAATTGAAAATTGCCTGTAATTGGAAATTACAGATTTCCATCTGTAAATTTATGCTATTGAACAATAACTTTTCTTCTGTTTTCCAAAGTGAAAGGAAAACTCTCAAGCTCTAAGAATACTGTTAAAGAAAGCATATATAATTAAGCTAACTGAGTGGTGTGCTACTATGATTCTTGCTGTGAGGAAGAGTGAGCACAGTACTCAATAAGCAAGAAAGGAAAGATACTTTTTTATATTTGGAATAATGTTATCTCCAAATGAATTGGATGCTGAACTGTCATTCTTTTATTTTATTCAAACTATTCGAATAATTAATTTTGGAGGATTCCACAACACCATGCCTACTTGACAATTTTTTCACCATTGTCTGGAATTCATGACAGTCCGCCTTTCTTTTAACACTAACTCAAGAGTGCCTCAAAAATATTATAAGAAATCTGAGAAACATTTGTCCTGATGAAATAAGGGGCTCTACAGATGACACTGAAATCTGTGAATAGTTAGGAAGTTAATTACAAAAATAATTAAAAAAAAAAAGAGAAACTCAGACAAACATACTCTGCAAGATGACTGCCCAAAGGGTGAGATTTCAGTCTCAAGCAGGATATACAAAGATTACAGCTGGAGGAGCTGGAAGACATCTTAGGTACCTTTATCCTACCTTTACCCTCTCCAGAATGACATTTCCAGCATTTAAAGACATGGTGAAAGGAACAGAAGTCTGTTTACTCATTAGACTTCCTGGCTGATGAGCAAATGAACACGTATTTCCCATGTCTTTATTGACTGACTGTATTCACAGTTCATAGCACACGGAGCTCGTGTGTGTACCTTCACCTGTAGAATCTGGCTTCACTTTCAGATATTGTGGGTTTCTGAGGTGAAGCCAAAATCTCCAGCACGTTTCAAACATCAATGATTTGCAGTTGTAGGTCTGTAATTAAAAGCTGTGTTTGACATCTGAATTAAACTGACACCGATATATATGTCTTTAGGCCGGTCTCCACTGCAGTTGTGGTTTGTATAACATTAATTGAAATGCTTTCCTTGAAGGGAAACTTTCTGACAGCTAAGGGAGTAAACAGCTTGGATTCTAGTTCCCTTCAATCACTCTATTGATGTGACACAGTAGGAAGTGATTTTAAATCTAAACTGTCACTAAAGATCAAACCTCAAGGTTAAAAATAAGAAAGAAACAGATATATGAATTTTTTTACAGGACAAAAAAAAAAGGTTTATGCAGAACCGTGTTCTAGTTATGCCTACTTTGAAACAGATCGAATCAATAACAGGTTGTATGCTACAGAGATGCAAAGGCAGGAAAACAAAGTTAAATAGACTGAGGTACCCTCAAAAAAAACCCTGGAAAATGCCCTTACCACCAAATGTGTTCACTAAACTATGACTTGTGTTATGAATGTTGTAGATTTGGACAAGAGAGTTGGAACCAGGTTAGCAAGAGCTCTTACTTACTAAATCTGAATTGAACAGATATGTTGAAATCCAGCTACAGTTGTCACAGTCATTGTTAACTAAGGACAATTCACAAGATAATTTCTTGGTGCATCAAAAGCCTTTTGCATTTCACTGCTTTCACTTTTTACTAAGCAAATTGAGGAAAGAATTGGTTGAAATGTCTGGCTGCATAAAAAGCTCAGATAAAATCCTTAGGTTAGGAACTAGCCCCACAGTTTCCCCTCTGCCCATGGTAGCCCAGAACATCCCTGACAGTCAGGGTGCAGGCCTGACTCCCCCAGGGAAGCCAATGCCTCCCCAGTCCCTGGGCAAGGGCAGGATTTTGTGGACCAGAGGAGAACAGCTTTTAGGGGTGCTAAGGTTATATATTTCAGAAATGTCAAAATAGACATTGGGCTGCTCAGTATGTTTCAGTTCTGCTTCAAGAGCATGAAATATAACAAGCCATTTCATACACCACCCCAAAAATTATCTCCTTATTACGCAAGAACAATGCATGAAATTATTTGCCTGCGCAGTAATTTGTGGTTCTGTTCCCCATGTCTAGCCTTTGCCAGGATAGAATCATTCTAGCATTTTGTTAACAAGATGTTCACATACAAACTTCATCTAAGACTCCTGTGGTTCAAAATATGAAGGATTTATTTTAGATTTGAAGGTCATGTATGACTGTAGCTGTTACAGTAAAGCTATCAGAAACCAGATTACCTTTAGTCAGTTTTTATCTTGTACATCAGTTTTGTTGATAAATTCATGGCATAATTTGTTTTTCAAGTATAAGGAAGGGATTTCTTTCTACATTACTTAAGTTACATTGAAGGAAATAGTTGCATTGGATTGTTGTAACTGATTTACAAATCAGAAGAGAAGTACAGATAGTATTTTGAGCAGAAGACAGTCTTAACTAGAAGCACATGAAATGCAAGTGGAAAAACTCTTTTATGCAAAGTATTACTTTAAATTCAATTGAGAAAAGTTCTTTTTCAGAATATATGTCCTATGCATTATATGCTGTGAAGTATATTTTAATGAAACTTATATACTTCATGTCAAAAGATTTTCATTAGACAGATGTCTCCATCTACAGCCAAAGCACTGGAGCAAGACAACCACTTCTCTTTTTTTTCACACATCAGAAATCAACCCTGCAGTGTGTCTCCACAGAAGCTCACCTACCTCACTGCGCTGAATGATTTACATCCTAATGACAACTGAAGCCGAAAACAGGGAACACCAGATTTTCACTTACATTTTTAATTGAAAGGTAGCTATAAAATTAAACTAAGCATCACACTGCACAAATCTGAGGCCTAAAAGAAACTTTTTTTTTCTTTTTTAAATCAGCTTGTACATATAGAAAGGCTTAGACAGATACAAGATTTGCCCCAAAACAACTGCTGACATGACTTCTCAGACACTTCCACAGTAAATACTTCACTGCACACACAGCTAAAATCACTATTTCCACCCTAGGGGGACTTCAAAATAAATCTTACAGTTATCAGCCTTCATCTGAAAGGTATCGTTCACATTAACCCTGGAACAGATTGGTGACAAATCACCAAATTTTGAAAGGACAAGAAGAGCTTTCTGTGTTCAAAGCTTTTCTCCCTAGCCTATAACTAGAAATTTCCTCAAGAACTACTAGCACTAGGGTACACAGAACAGCAGGAAAATACACAAAAATGAGAGAACAGAAACATACTGCTGCTTTCTCAAAATGAAATCAATGTCTCTTGCTTCCTTAACTGGTAGTAAAATTCATAGCCGTCCCAGTATTTGACTTTAAGTTATGGGGACATTGCCTGTTTTGATTTGCAACATGTTGACTTCTTCAGTTACATCACCAAGGGGGACAATAAAGCAACACTTCTTTATTATTTTGTAGGCATTGCCATCTATCTTATTTTAATCAGTCTGAGCACTATTTCAGGAATGACCACTACTATAACTCAGAAGCAATGCACCAGCACTTTGACCCTTTCAAAGCCTAGACTCTATCTCAAATGCCTTTGCCTTTCAGAACAAAGATTCCTTACTGGGTGAACCAAAAAATCCTTACCATTCAGCAAGGAAGGTGCAGAAATGTACTTCCACTGTTCTTTCTCCTTACTGACCAGGGAAATCTTTATTATTGAAAATTTATGGAGAGGCTATTACAGAACTTGAGATAAGACTGAAAATAAGTGATTTTTATATATATATATATATAATAAAAGCTATTTAGGTTTACATTGCTAGCTGACAGATCATCTGTTGAGAATGGAAGTGAATAAGCCTACAAGAAAAATTGCACAGTAACACACCAGGAATAATTTGTGTCTGAGATGATGCCTTCCAACGTGACTGGTTCAGATGAACAATAATAAAAGTTTCTTTTCATGCTTAAAAGCTTAATTCAAGCTTTGACAACCAAAAAATTACCCAACAAGTTGCACAGTATAGAATGAATGTAGTTACTGGGAAGCTTTTTTATATATATAATAACAGACCCTTTAGTTTAACAAGTCACTGGAATAAACATATGTCATACCACAAAGAAAAGAAATGAAAAATTCTTCCCATTATCTTCTCTCTCTCCCCTATTCAACTACAAGAATATTAATTGCAGATGGCAAAGAAAAATGTCTTCTTTTCTGTGCACAGTTGCATAGTTATGTGGTGAACTTCAGATACAAAGTAAAACTCAAAAAGTCATGATTCAATAAGTAACAACCTTCTCTGCTGCATGAACAGATTTTAAACCACAGAAATAAACACATGAAAAAATGCTTTTTAGATTAAAAATCATAAAGAACTTTCTTCCACTTCAGCACAACACTTGCTCAAAGTCCCAGAGCAAATCTCTTTCTCTATAAAGTTTATTTGTGCTTCCCCTTACCTCCTACCCAAGGGAACCTTGGAAAGGGCTTTAGTCGAAGCACTGGCAGGAGTATGTTCACTGAAATACTGCTTGGTACGGTGATTTATACATCTGGCTGAAATATCCAACCACTGGATGTCACTGTTACTCCACATGAAGTAAGCACATACAGCCATGAGACCACCACCACCATTGAGTAGCTGTCTACTGCTAACTCCTGCAGAAAAAAAACCCAAGCTTTGAAAAGTACAGTGAATTTAAAATTCAGAAGGAGTGCAAGGGACAACCAGGCTTGGAAAAAAAAGTCTTAGGGAGTTCACAGTGCAAATGCTGGTCAAAGGTGGCCTATGCTACTGTGCCAAATTTTGGCTTTGAAAGAAACTGAAGGAAAGTTGGCTTTTCCTTCAGAGTGGGAGAACAAGTCCGCCTTCAAGCCTCTTCTATTTCTGAGTTCGGGGAATGCAGACTGGTTTCCAACCGATGCTGATTACCTATAGCCATTGTTCTGTAGGCACTTTCCCAGTTAGAAGACTGACTGACATGACTCATTTAGGTAGCACCACAAAGACACACATGCACACACTCGAAAAATCGCCATCAGTCCTCAGCTGGGTATCTTAACAGTGAATGGCTTTCAGTTCCATTAGTTTTCCCACAAGTAAGTTGGTTGTCTAGTTGTAAAGGGTTGTAAGCTGCTGTAAGCTTTTTCACAATGCATTGTATATGGTATATGGAAATTTCAATATACTTAAAAAAAGAAAAGAGAAGGTGAAAAAAAAAGGTATGTTCATCTTCTCTCTAAAATGCACAAAAACCCTTTTTGACCCCAAGTGATTTTCTCTGCACCAGCCTTGAACATGAAACTGTTTCGATCTACTGGATAAGGCGAAAACCTATTTATTTTTCCTTTTCCTTTTGTATATCATGCTTCACCAAGTAATTGTTTTATCCTTATTTTAACCTCCTCACCTGGCTGTCTCTACTATTGCCAGGAGCCCTTGAAAATACAGAAATAACTCAGCTTGCTTTTTCCAACATCACCTCCAAGAAGCAATATGAGGATTTCCATAGAATATGAAAAAAGACATTATTTAAATTTAATGTACAACTAGTTGCTTAACCAAAAAGCATGCTTCTAGTAAATATGAAGTCTGTACTTTAAAAGCAAAGTAGTCCTCATTTGTAAATAGTTATGATTTATTCTCAAAAAGTTCAAGATACTTCTTTACAATAATTTCAACTTCCGTTTCAAACTTCATCTGATGACTTTTGAGACTCTCATTTCTTTCAAATTAAAAGTAAGTGTTAGGAATGAAAATCAAAACAGAAGTTCATAATGAGAGTTTGAAATGTGTCTAAAATATGCAATCATAAATAAGGAAATTCCGTCCCTAAGTATCCTTAATTATAGTACCTAATTTCACCTCGTGTATGTGATAACACAGCAGAAAAAGAACTTTTAAAAGTCATCCACACACTTTTCAGTTTTGCTTTGCAGGTAAATATATACATATTACTGAATTTATTCAGCCTTGTTAAAATAGGATCTCTATAATATCAACATTAACTATGGGGAAACCAACTCACTGAGATACAGATTCAAATTTAGTATAGTACCTATATTTCCAGTCAATATATGAATTCGTTAGTATAGTTAGATGTTATATGATTTTGTGGTGTTGCTGCTCATGTACTATAATTTGTTATGCTTCTAATTAAACCTAAAGCTGTAGAAAAGCTTAGAAACGTGGAATCTGTGTAATCATGACGACAAGAATGCCTGGGACTCAAACACAGAAAAAGCATATAGAATGCCTTAAAAATTATGTGCTCATTTATTAAAATGCAGTGGAAAATGCCATTTTAATGATACAAATCTGGTATTTCCAGAGAACTAAAAAAGTGGAGACCATACATATTTTTAACTATAAAATGCAGCACTGATATCATATTTTTACATGACAGAAAAAAAAAAAGGTGTGGGCCAGGAATTAAATGAGATTGAATAGTCATGGAAGTTCTTTAAAAGTCAGAGGCATGAGAAATAAATAGCCACGGTGAAAATATTTCAACCAAACACGGTTTTTGAACCACCTTGCTAGCTCCAAATGAGAGGAGATGAAAAATAATCACAGAGCTGACCTTTGCTGAACGGCTCATCAAACCTGGCTTGCCCTTGAAACGGGCAGGACACATAGACCCAGCAGTACCAGGTGTGCATGATGTGGAGCTTAACATACCATGGCCACAAACTCTGCTAGCCCATTGCTGTAGCCCTGATATTGTCCACAGTTTACCAATGAAATTGAATTTGGCAGAAGCATTTCTATCAATCCAAATCATCCACTGGAATACTAGATTGTAAAAGGCAGGCAACAATACAGCACATTCCAAATACCCTGGTCGTTTTATGTTAGATTTCTATCTATAGTTTACACTTGTTTGACTTCTCTTTGCACTTATCGACTAGCCAAATAAAATGTGGGTCGTTCAAAACTGCAGTCAGCAATACAGATTCTGCCACCGCCAGCGCTTTTAACTCCAATAGAAAGGCAGAAATTGGTCAAAGAAGTTTCATGAAAGCAAAAAAAAATCTCTGAAAATGTCTTTCTATTGTCTTTAGACTGTTACAATGGTGAAGCCTTGGTGACAGGAGCAGGGGGGTGAGGGCACCGGGGGAGGAGAAGCCCTGATTACTGGAAGACCTCATACAGTATATTAACAGACGGTGCAAAATACTGAAATTCCGCAGTTGGTACCTCGAGGCATTTCCTGGCCTTAGATAAGTCCTAGTTTGAAATTTTTTTCCCTTTAATCTTTCCACACTGACTTTAAACGATTCCCTCTTTCACAGCGGGTTGTTAAGCAGCTCCTGGTGCCGCCTGTCGCAGAGGAGCTCTGACATTGCAAGGGTATTTTCTTTGATGAACTGTAACGAAACCTGAGTGTGAGGCTGCGTTGTCTTCAGCCTCCATAATGGGATTGCTCATTAAATGCAAGGTAAACATATTAAGAATGACAATTTCCATCCAATCATTCAATTTAGAAAAGGACAGACGTTCCTTGCAAAGTCAAATAGCACGGCAAGGTTATCTGTAACAGGGATTTTACAGTACAGCTGTCAGCATTTGGAGATCATCTCTTTACCAACAGGTATCCCTGTCACTGTTGTTGGGCATTTCCCTGAATCAGAGAGGAAACCTGAAGAAGAACAGAAGAATTATAGAATCATGTACAGTATCTGTGGCCTAGTACATTCAGCAAATGCTGATACTGAAGAGTTGACCACTGTTTTCATACGCACATCTGCGGCTGCATCATTTGTTTATGCAAGAGAAAAAGAGGAAAGTTCAGTGGCAAAGGTGCCAGAACTGCACAATCATTTAAATACTGTAGGGGGCTGATCTTGCAAATGCTTCTGAGCTTGGTGCTTATTACCATGAATACCCTTACTAAAATTAATGGAAGTACTCAAGCAAATAAAGCTTTTAATGCCTTAAATTGCCTGAGTCTTGAGGTCCACAGGTGCATAAATGTAGATCATTACACCCACATGGAGTCCCCTGACTTCCAAAAAAAACCTCTATTTAGGTGAAATCACCTGCCCACACTATTCTCTTTTTAAAGATTAGAGATGCAGTTTGTGGGATAACATACCAGATAATTTCTCTGAACTTCAACAAGAAATTATTTGGTTCTTGTTCAGACAGATAAGGAGAAACTGACATAAAGACATAATGTAAGTGCCAAAAATATAATTGATTAAATTTGACAGAAATGTGAATACAGCCACCTTCCAGAAATTTTTTTGTGACCATAAGAAAACTCTACTTTTATATGGTCATAAAATCCTCAACTACAATTTGCAAATAAAATTTAATTTTGTAAAAGTTTTTCTGCTTTTCATTTTGAAATCTGCACAGTCTTTTAGACTCGTTGATGATCACTCTCACAAAGTATTTGTCCCCCAGCTTCCATTTTACACACAGACCAAGGATCCAAAGACTAAAGACTACAAAATTCATACTGGTGTCTCAACCTGACCTGTTTCATACACATGCCCCTGCCCTCCCTCTAGCTTCCTCTTCTTTCAGGGTTTATGCAAACTTGCAGAAGTTTCAAAGTAACTAAGGACACAAAAGTTCAGAGAGATATTAAGTTGCTAGATCCGATATTAACTGTTTTCAGAGTTCCCAGAAGAAATCCAAATAAAGATGACCTCAAACACAGTTTCTAAGACTGAGTTCTATCATTAATAAATCCCTTATAATTGACCATATGATATTGTTCTGATTAATTGCAACAGAAATTATTATAGATAATGCATTTCATTAATGGTTTTGTATCCATTTATTTTAAGAAATTTTCATTTTATCAATTAAATTATAACTACTTTGAAGATTGCATGCAATTTTGGATCTGGTAATAGTTCACCACCTGGAAAGCTAATTACCATGGTTATTGCTTGCTGGATATTTAATTCTGCTCTTGTATTAGATGCAATATGTTGGTAAATCTTAAAATTGGTATTGGATTCACTTTGGATCCAAATTTTCCATTGGTTTCTGTAATGTATGTCAGACCAATCCTTGTATGGCGTACCTGTACCAAACTCCACATGATACAATGTAAACATAAAGCTTACTGGCAATTACAAAAAGAACTCCTATTCTCAAAAATCACAACTGCAGAATGAATACAACCTGTCACACCAAATTAAACACATAATAAATGCATAAGAAGCCTGCTTTCATCTGGTCATAAAATATACATGCTCCCAATGGGCTGCCAAGTCTCTGTTGACTTGCAGCTAGGGAGAAAGTGTAGGCCCATCTAAGCCCTAAATCCAGTGGCACAGAAACCAGCTAACAGCTCTGGAAACTAAGATACCCAGTAGACTACAAAATACTAAAAAACCCAGACAATTATCTCAGGCCACTAAGACATGGGGATCATTCCATGTTGGTTGAAATAATGCTCACCATGCCATTTACTCTAGGGGCAAGAGACTTCTATTGTTGGTCCCCTTTTTACCTCTTGTAAGAGAGATGATGTAACTTCACAATTTCTCCCCGTAGATGAGAAAAGTTGTATTTGTAGGTATGACATACACTGTATGTGTAAATATGCATGACTGAAAAGCAATGTATAATGTAAAATCTTTGAAGCAAGAAGTACATGTTCTTTGTTTTCCACTATTTTACAGCATCAAAGTTGTGCAGGTAACAATAATCATCACAAAAATCTCTACAAATAATTTTATGGTATTGTGGAAAAGGATTGAACATGTATTCTTTTTTTTGAAAGTGAAAGAGCTACTTAAGAAGAATCTCTAACAACAGTGTTCATTTTCAAAAGGGAACTGGTGGGGAAACTTTAGTTCTAATGCTGTGCCAATATTTGAAGAGGGCAAATGGATTGACTGCACGTCAGTTACTACAGCATCAATCCCAGGCAACAAAACAACCAAACAGAAACAAACAAACAAAAAAGATTAAAAAGATTATATTGGATTTAATTAGTAGAGAATTAAAAGTTATGAATTTAAGTAGGCAATTCAACATGATACTGTGGAAAATATATTTCGTCAGGATACTCTTTCATTCCCTGAGATGACTTTAAATTTGACAGCTGACAAAGGGAACTGTGTTTATACACACCATATTTTAACTTGGTAAAGGATCTTACCTGATACTTTATAGCTTTTTAACTGAAAAACTTGAGACGTGCCTAACCACACTCTTTAAGAAATCATCCTAGATTGGCACTCTGCCATATTCATCAATGATTCCATGACATGTTAACTGAAGAGAAAGACAGGTACTAGGTGGACTGCTTGGTAAGAGGGGCAAATTCATACAAAATGCATGTTAATACAGCCACATGGAGACTCACGCATTTAGGGACAAGATGCAAGTAATACTTCCATACCAAGAAAGAAGAATTATGAAAAATGGTAACTTTAAAAAGGACAGAAGGCCAGCACAGACAAGAGACAAACGACTTAGCAGGATTTCGCAGCACACAATGCTTTGGCAAAAAGGGCTTTAGTAGCCTAAATAACTAAATATAGGAGCTCTGGTTGATAAACCAGAGACCAGCTAATGTTCAGAGAATGTGGCTTTACCTCTCTAAACAGCACAACAAGGTCAGTGATTACATTTCTGATGCCCGTTCTTTGAAATTTGTAATAAAGAGCTGTGAAGCTGGCTAGCATTGCATTTATCTGTTCTTTCATCACAGGCCTTTTTGGAAGATGTATATTAAATGTTTTTGAGGACTGATGCAAGGCTGACTGACTATTCAAAATGATGGGATGTCTAGTCTTAAATGTATAAACCTGAAAGCTGTTAAACAAACTAGTCATTTTAAACTGTCTACTTTTATATTTCAGTGCCTATTAGACTGCTTCTGCAAAAAAGTCTTCTGAAATATCTCCCAGTGTATGCTGTCCATCATTTACATTACAGGAAGGTTTCCAAGGGAGACTGGAATGAAAATTTAGGTGCATCAAAATTTAGTTTGCATGAATCATATACCACCACAATATCTATTGAAGACAGTTGTACAAAAACTCCTTGCTTTGGGACACCTGGGAATGCCCCATAATGCAATGACATGTAAAGAGACTTCCAGCATCCAGTGTCCCTCTTCAGTACAGAATAGTCAGGCAGGGATAGTTGTCTTTGGAAAGGAGAAAAGCCACATGAGCATACTTTTGGCCCCATACTAATTGCTCTCTTGAGAAATTAACTAGAATGGGCATAATGGTAAAATGATGCAGCTACAATGCTGTTAGTTGGGCTAGAGCCAGCTCCTTTGCATTGAGCTTGGCTCTCTGAATGGTATATTTTATGTGTTACAAGCTGTGCTTAGAGAAAATGTTTCCTTCGCTCTCCCCCAATATCTATGGTCATTACAGGAGTGTTATCCCTCTATTATAAAAAGGAGGAACTAATACAAAATTAAATGAGATAATTGGTGAACATTAAGGAGATGTCTAGATGACAGACTAAGCAATTTTGAGCACGTTTTGCCTTGTGCTCTGGGGCACAAGCATATCACAAGCATAAGCTCTGTGATAACACAGTTCTGAGCTCAGGTGCAAAGTTTTGTTGAGAAACAGAGTACAATGGCTGTATATGTCATAGTATTAATGCAAATATATGAATTTTAAATTAAATATAGTTCATGATCAAATTTGTTGAGATACAGGTCAAGTTTGACCACTCAACATCTGCCATATAGGCAAATGCACAGCATAGCATACTGGTGGTAACTTCAGAAACAGATACTCATTAGTTGGCATTCCATACCAAGATAAAACTAAAACTCACTGTATATAAGAGCTTAGAATTAATTTATTTCATCTGATGGTGAGCATGTTTTAGAAAAAATATACATTTTTCAAAGAAAGCTATAGAAAAAGCAACTTGCTGTATGTAGATAGGGAAAGAAGTATTCCTAGCAAAACCACAGAGCATGCTTAACTTTAAAGGAAAATCTTCCTTATTTATATTATTATTTTACACAATATCAAAATAATAATAATAAAAATTATTTTATTCCATTGCAGATAAATCTCTAATGACTAGTTAGGAAGCCATGAATGCTAATGTTTGGCTTCCAGTGTAAGACTGCAAAGTATTTAGATGTGAAAAAATACTTTTTGCAGTTCATAGTAATATAACTTATCATCATACGTTATACCATGAAATCAGGAAACGTTTCCACAATTGACTGCACGCCCACTGAGAAATACCCTCTGTATAAAACTCTGTTCAAGCAGGCATGCTGTATCTACTCAAGCAGGAAAACAGTGCACATCACAGCTTTGCAAGAAAAACATGATATGACAGAGTATGCTACAAAAATATACCTCTTCAAAAATTCAACAAAATCTTTTAATTTTACTAAATCCTGAAAGGGTGTAAAACCACCAGAAATGGGCTATTATTTCTGGTTATCTTAGGAGGGGAAAAAGCAAACCCCAATTGGGATACAGCCAGTGCATTCTTTATAATGGAGAGATGCTTTTCAAGATAGAAGAGTTTATGCTCCAGAGGGCACAGGAGTCTGAGGGGTGAAAAGAAGAAACACTACCGCAGATCATTTCTAAAACATACTGAATTCAGGGGAAAAACAACCCAGACATCACAAAGTGAAAAACTCAGGCTCCACAATCTGTTTCCATCCTAAAGCAGTCATCAACCTCATCAAATCTTACAACATCCTTATCATTTTTCTATAACTTTGTTCATGAATTTTATAGTATTTCAGAATTTGTCATCATAATTCTAGTTTTTCACTGAAAATGTCCTCCAAGTTTTCTGTTGTATCACCAAAAAGTCAGAAAAAATATTCAATGAAAAAATGTAAAAAATAGTTTCATGTCAGTGTTTTAAAAGTTTTAAAAGAAAAAGTGCTAGTCTAGATTGTTCATATTCCAGATAGTAAAAATGTAACGATATATTTTGGTTTAGTGCTCCATGACTTCACACATTCCTAGTTAACATTAGTTTTTCAGTAGCAGAGTATAGACAACAGTGCTAATTCCAATTTTAATTAACAATTTCATAAGTAATCTGATGGGATAACAACATTAATTAAAGTCACAGATAACACTAAATTGAAAGCTGCTGTATGCACTAATGGGATTGGGGAAATAATAAAAAGGAATGATAATTTACTAAGAGGACTTCCTCCCCAGACCTGAGGACAATCCTGTATCAGTGTGCTCTATTATCAGCTAATCAAAAGTTAAGATTTTAAGTTCTTGACATCACAAAATATATTTTATTAAAATGTGCTTACACTGATATAAAAAGTAATATTAATAATAATACACAGACACAGGAAGAAAGTCTGAATGTGAAATAAAAACATTTGGAGAAAGCATCTTGGAACATACACACAGAGCAGGAGATTTTGACAACATTATCCCAATGTAAGTCAGTCCCAAAGAGAACAGTATAGTGAAAGTTATGTCTTAGAGAGGTATGTGTAGTACAACACCTATTAAGCATCTGAGATTCTGGTTATATGCTGCTGTATTCACAGAACTGATTTCTTAATCCATATGACTTTGCTGATACTACACAGTTTGGAGCTATCATACACAGTTTGAAGCTTGTCCATGCTGCTGAATGGGAGCAGTTCTACTTCATCCATTCATTCATTCAAGAAAAATAATTAGAAAGATTGATGACGAGAGGATAAAATACAAAATTTCACATCAAAATGTGCATGTAGAAAAGGCAGTGCTCAAGGAGACGGAAGCAGACATAATGAAACATAACAGGATCCCCGTTTCTAAAAGTAAAACCAGATATTGCTGAACTAGCTATGTCTTTCCAACCATTAAATTCTTCTGTATTGTGCTACTTTTAATTGAACACATTGTCTAAGAATTAATATTAGCTAATAGACTTGTTATCTTCTTTATTAGTGCTTATTATGCTAAGCTACACTGCTGTATTGGACAGCTGCCATTCCTATTTTATTTAAATTTTGTATACTAAATATATTTAATCCGTTCACTGTTGCCAAACACTAACAAAAGGAAAGAAGTCTGAGAAGGAAAACTGAGTTTAAATATTTAAATTAACACAATTCATTTAATAAAGTATTATCAAATAACAAAAGAATAATCCTACTTCGCCAAAGGAGAAGAGCAGGTGGGATAGATCTTTTCTATCACAAATATCTATCAAATTGAGATTATGCTAAATACATTTTTAAAGGATATATCCTTTAAAAGCCTTTAAAAGATAAAGTTTAAAATATGCCCCATATTTCACTAGCCCCTTAAATGTTTACGTCAAGAAAGCATGGTTTCAATGATGGCAAGACTGAGTTGTTATAAGGCGATATTTTTAAATGAGACTACCACAACCAGGTAAAAGACAATGCAGATTTTTTTTTTTTAACATAAATTTCTTGTAAACATAGCTAAACCAAGCTCTCTACTAAGGACAGCAAGGTCTTGACTTGATTACCCTCCCATGCTAAACTGTGTGCTGATCGATGAGCTAAGGCCAATGGGATGAGGTTCAACAAGGCCAAGTGCCGGGTCCTGCACTTGGGTCACAACAACCCCATGCAGCGCTACAGGCCTGGGGCAGAGGGGCTGGAGAGCTGCCTGGTGGAAAAGGACCTGGGGGTGTTGGTCGGCTGTTGGCTGAACATGAGCCAGCAGTGTGCCCAGGTGGCCAAGGCGGTCAACAGCATCCTGGCCTGTATCAGGGACAGCGTGGTGAGTAGGACTCCGGAAGTGATTGTCCCCCTGTACTTGGCACTGGTGAGGCCCCACCTCAAGTACTGTGTCCANCCCCATGCAGTGCTACAGGCTTGGGGCAGAGTGGCTGGAGAGCTGCCTGGTGGAAAAGGACCTGGGGGTGTTGGTCGGCTGTTGGCTGAACATGAGCCAGCAGTGTGCCCAGGTGGCCAAGAAGGCCAACAGCATCCTGGCCTGTATCAGGAACAGTGTGGTGAGTAGGACTCAGGAAGTGATCGTCCCCCTGTACTAGGCACTGGTGAGGCCCCACCTCGAGTACTGTGTCCAGTTTTGGGCTCCCCACCACAAAAAAGACATTGAGGTGCTGGAGTGGGTCCAGAGAAGGGCAACAAAGATGGTGAGGGGTCTAGACCGTAAGTCTTATGAGGAGAGACTGAGGGAGCTGGGGTTATTCAGCCTGGAGAAGAGGAGGCTGAGGGGAGACCTTATCCCTCTCTACAACTACCTGAANTATTTCACTAGCCCCTTAAATGTTTACGTCAAGAAAGCATGGTTTCAATGATGGCAAGACTGAGTTGTTATAAGGCGATATTTTTAAATGAGACTACCACAACCAGGTAAAAGACAATGCAGATTTTTTTTTTTTAACATAAATTTCTTGTAAACATAGCTAAACCAAGCTCTCTACTAAGGACAGCAAGGTCTTGACTTGATTACCCTCCCATGCTAAACTGTGTGCTGATCGATGAGCTAAGGCCAATGGGATGAGGTTCAACAAGGCCAAGTGCCGGGTCCTGCACTTGGGTCACAACAACCCCATGCAGCGCTACAGGCCTGGGGCAGAGGGGCTGGAGAGCTGCCTGGTGGAAAAGGACCTGGGGGTGTTGGTCGGCTGTTGGCTGAACATGAGCCAGCAGTGTGCCCAGGTGGCCAAGGCGGTCAACAGCATCCTGGCCTGTATCAGGGACAGCGTGGTGAGTAGGACTCCGGAAGTGATTGTCCCCCTGTACTTGGCACTGGTGAGGCCCCACCTCAAGTACTGTGTCCAGTTCTGAGGCCCTTACCACAAAAAAAGACATTGAGGTGCTGGAGCAGGTAAAGAGAAGGGCAACAAAGCTGGTGACGGGTCTGGAGAATAAGTCTTATGAGGAGAGACTGAGGGAGCTGGGGTTGTTCAGCCTAGAGAAAAGGAGGCTGAGAGGGGACCTTAACAGTCTCTACAACTACCTAAAAGAATCACAGAATCTTCATGGTTAAAAGGGACCTTTGAGATCATTGAGTCCAACCAAAAAATAAAAATAAAAAACCAAAAAAACCCCCTTCACAACACACACCCACAAACAGACACAAACTAACAATCTCGGGCATGCCCTGAAGTGCCAAGTCTACACGTTTCTTAAATACCAGGTTATAGAAGGTTGTAGTGAGGTGGGGGTCGGTCTCTTCTCCCAAGTCACAGGTGATGGGACAAGAGGAAATGGCCTCAAGTTGCACCAGGGGAGGTTTAGGTTGGATATTAGAAAAAAATTTTACACTAAAAGGGTTACTAAGCATTGGAATGGGCTGCCCAGGGAAGCATTTGAGGTACAATCCCTGAAGGTATTCAGAAGACGGGTTGACATAGTGCTTAGTGACATGTTTTAGAGATGTTTTTTATCAGAGTTAGGTTGATGGTTGGACTAGATGATCTTATAGATCCCTTCCAACCTAGACAATTCTGTGATTCTATGATGTAACCTGGTCCATGCTAAAACCAGCAAGAAGTGCAGTGAAACAGATATCCTTGCCAGGTAACAGTTCTTGCAGCAAGGGATGTGGTATTTTGATAAGATAATTCACTTCTTGACAACTTGATTTTTATTAATTTGTATATCCTAATATTGAGATTCTCTGAACAAGTGCAGAAAGGATGAGCATCAAGGTATGAGCAATTAAGCAGCACTCCTGAGGGGCTGCATAGTCACCTGGCGGTTGACACTACAAAAGGAGGTAGCAGAGAGATGGCAACTCATGGCTTCAGTTGTTCAGAAGCTTTTGACCGTGTCAAACCAAAAGGCACATGACAGACTGACAGCATTTTTTTTCCAGTACACAAAGAGGAACAAGAGTGTCCAAGATGAAACACTAGAAGCCAAGAGTGTATTTGTTTTGTATGTGTAACTTACTGAAACTGATTACTGAAGAAAACAAAAAAAAAAACTGGTTGAAACTTAACATGATTTTTCAAATTATTTTGGGAAACTAAATATAATTAATAATAAATCTTTGGTAGAAATGGGGGTTTTTTTAGTCAAAAATAAATTTTTTAAATTTTGGTTGAATAAACCACCATTTCAGTTTAAAATTGATGAAAGGATCAATAACATTTCAAGAGCACTATTATCCAAATGTATAGCAAAAAACCAAGCTGGCTGAGTGTATGTACCTCAACATCTCAACACCGACGTCCTGCTGTAGCAATAAGCTTGATTATGCCAGAATTCAGCCTACCAATGATGTACAAAATGGAGCTGTAGGTTGAAGGTTATTTGATAGAGACAAGGGCCTCCAGAAACCAAATTCAGCCTAATTAAGTGACTTTCTGGTGACTCCTCTATCCTCTACCCCACTGTCTACAAATGGTGATAGGAGAACTGAACATACAAGTTAAGAGTGCCAATTACATGCTTGAAGTCTGGGGTAAACCCCGTGAATTATCGCAGCTGTTTCTTGGTGTGAAAGACATGATAATCATGCTTTGCATAATCACAAAAAATAACCCCAAAACAACACTCTGCTCACTATTGACTTTTATCTGAAATCAGACATGATGTTAACCAAGCCATTTGGGATGATAGATTTCAGTTCAGATGATGCTCTACAGGGTATTATCACATAACTAACCCTCCTTCTCTCCAGCTCCCCCACATGAAATTTTCCTGTTTTGCTCTTGCACAGTGAGTGCCCAGCCTTAACACCTTAGCAAATAAACAGATGAAGAGACATAGACAACTGGCATTGGCCCTCTAATGCTTTTATACTACCGCGCTGGTAAATACAGCTTCTTGTCTTTCCTCAGTTCACAAGCTTGTGAAAAATGCTTCAGGTTTTCTCTTTAAACCCATTGTCCATCCATTACTCCAGGCTCAAGTAAACTGAACTGTGCTTTCAAAAATCCATGATTACAAGCTCGTTCAAAAGCTGTCCCCAAAAGAAAACAAAAGCAGTCACTGTTTTGCTTTGGGAGCCCAAGTTCTCTAAGAAGAACAAAACCAGAAACCAAGGAAAAGACTTCCTAATTTTAGCTGCAGGATTTGTAACAAATCAACAAAATGGTAGGGGACTTTTTTTGGCATTTTTTTTTTCTTTTTTCATTATTAGAATTATTTTAAACAGTGAAATGGCAAGTTTGCCTATTAGTCCAAATATAAATATCTTCAGCATACTGAGTCACAAGTAATAGCTGAGAGCCCTAGGATGTCAGACTGAATACTCCCAAACAAGCTCCACAGAATGTGCAGCTACATTTACAAAACTGTCCAGTCCTTTTAGGATCAGCTATGTTTACTGTTAATTCTAGCAAAATCATCCACCGCTGAAATTCCTGGGACTCCTTCCTACTTCCTAATTTCACCTGCAGTTTTTGAAATCACTGAATACCCTCTGAACCATGACAACCTTCCTTTTTCCAGCAGTGGTGTGAGGGCAGACTTGTTCAGCAGAAACAGCAAAGGAAGAAGGGAGGGAGACATGGGACACAACAAAAAAGAGACCTTTCTTAAATTAATATTTTTGCTTGTTGCTGTTCTCTAATACTTTTAGGGATGTATGAGCACAGCCTAATCCCCTCAGCTCACCTCCTTTTCGAAGAATTCAGTATTGCCCAATAAGCTGGGTTACTTTGAAATATTTCCACTGCCTTCACAGCTCTGCTGCAAGATCTGTCACAGTAAGAAGCATTCAAATAAGTAAAACATGACTTCTCAACTGTTTAAATTATGTAAAATGCTAACAATATTCTAAATACAGGAAAACTGTTTCTTTAATGCTCCTTTCTGACAGTTCACCACAACTGCATCCATTTCAAAGGCTTCTGCTCCCCACACAGAATTAAATAGCTGCTACAAATGTCCTTTGAACAAGAGCTGCCATCAGTGGGATAGGAACACAAGCAGCCTGGGGGCTGGTATCAAACGGTCCCCCAAAAGAAAGATTATGAAGCAACCAAGGACATCTAAAGAGAGATATCTAGGCTGAGAACTATTTGAGGAATTATCTTGAGAGATATTTCTTCCTGAAAATATATCGGACGTGGTTTACACTATAAAGCATCTTCTACCAGCACAGTCCAGGGCATCCGCATATTCTAGTGTACTTTCAGTCCTGACAGCCGAACCCTGACCTTCTGCAAGTAAAGTAATAGAAATCCTTGGAGTTATGTGAGCCTTTGATTGACGCTTCTCCACTGTGGCAGTCTGTGTAGGTGTCTGTCAGCACAAACAGCTCTAACGTCAATGTGACAGTGCCATTGTCTGCAACACTGGCTCTGACTGGTCAGATTTTCTACCTCTGCTGCCCAAGGATTACACGACTACACATTCGTAAGCTTTAAGATGTCACTGTGTCTTGGAAATGTCCATTCTTTGCCTTGGTTATCAGCACAAATAGATGCTAGTGCCCTAGATAAGGAAAGGGATCCTGGGTTTTTTTCAGCCTGAGGGTAAAAAAAACAGCACAGAAGACCAGCTGCCAGAAATCAGAGGGGATACAGATGTTTCTTTGGACATCTGAAAAAAGATACAAAATCTAATGGAAGATGCTCTTCACATGAGGAAAGTACAGCTCTGAAGCAAGAAGACAAAGGACGTAAACAAAAGACAGTGCTGCCACATGTGGATACAGGGTAGAGCTTAATGCCATTTTGCACAGGGACTCAGTACCACTCCAGGAATGCAGAAGACTAATTGCCCAGAGGAAGGTTCCCCAATACCCCAAGGTATGGAAGAGTTCACAGGGAAAGGCAACACAGAAGATGCAGAGCCCACAAAGACCCAGGAGCTCTTTCAGACTCAAAAAAAAAAAAAAAAACAAACAAACGTGGAGAAAGACGGAAAAGGAAACCTATGATTTACAACTGTCCATACAAGAATTAACAAAGGAAAGAAGAAACCCCATCTTTCGTTACTCCCTCAGCATTTCATTCCTAATGTGACATCATAATCTCCAAACACTTCTTTCCCCCCTGTAAATGCCAGAGAACAGACAGTATTTCAAGGTAGCCAGTTTGTTTCTGGGACACATACGTGGTAAAAGAAGGTACACAGGATGACAAATTGCTAATAAATCACAATCTATGAAGAGGAGCATGCCAAAAACATTGCACCCCTAGCAAATCTGTTCCTGAAATCTAGTGTGTGGTGGTGTTCGTTGTAAGTTGAAGGGTTATTTTAAAGAAATAAAGTCAACCAAAAAGCATGGAAAACTGTTTATCAGAGGCCTTCAATGTAGTCAAAAGTAAAAATGCTCACAAACAAAGGAAACAAATAAAAATGTATACGGAACAGTACTGATTCAAGTTAATTTAAGTGTGGTGAAAATATCAAAGCATATCTGGAAAGAATTCAGCAGCGGGATACTTGGACTATGTCACATTGCAAACATACAAATAAGGATTCATCAAAAGTAGTGGTTCTACTCAAAAATACATTTTTTTGTATTCAAGAGCAAAAGTTCAAGTACAAGTACAAAGGAAACTGCTTGTATGCTATACCTGAATTCAATAATCAGGGAGAAATTACCGAATGTTGTAAGAACAAAACTGCAGCAACAGTTCCTCTCTGTTGGGACTGAGATTTATTTTAGCTTTTGTATTCCAGTGTACATTTATTTAAATTTTCATGGAGTGAAGACTGTTTTGTTCTCTCACTTTTTTCCAAAGAGAAAATATGTTTTGTCTTAACATGGGGAGGAAGCCAAGCAAAGACTTGCACAGATGGCAGAGGAGTAGGTGCTGGCCCAAACCTTTATGCCATGCAATGTGCTCATGCTCTAGTGAAAAAAGACATACCACAGTCAGTACGTATCTGCCTGCCTTTGCAACTGTGCTCCAACCGGTCACCTCTGTGAAGGAGTGCACATGTAAGCACTGCTGGTTGTGAGGTGGCTTGCAACAGCAGCAATATTTGGTGAGTAAGGATCACATTAAGTTTTGTGACATTTCTGCTGCCTATATAATGTTACTCAGTGTCTCCAAACCAACTTGTGCCTGCTGAAACGGTAACTAATTCTTTGTCATCTCTTTTTCAGTTTCATGAGACAAAGATCAGTCTGGGCACACGAGAGTTTCCATCGGGATAGCAATGGTATTGAATCCTATTCAGCCTTACAATTTATCAGTGGATGGTAACTATGCTTACTCTGGATTTTCTGATGCTGAACTAATTACCATTGTCCAGTTGCAGGCAGGACAGCAAGCTGTATTTCCATCATCAATCCAGCTTTTGCTGGTCTCACAGCTAACTGCACTGCAGGGATAGGAAGAGCACATTGCACTATTTCCGGAATGATACTCCCACATATGAAAGTTCTGCAACAGTCAACAAGTAGCTGCACTTTCCCACACCTGCCACTGAATATTTAATGGGCTCACGATTACTACTACACTGTGAGCAATTGGTGTGTAAATGCCTGCATCATCTGGTGCCTTTCATTTACTGTCTTCATCATGCATCCCTCAAATAATCTCATTTCCAGCATAGCACCCTTGGCTGCTCTGGTAGTTGCTTTGAATGAAGGAATATAAAAGAATTCATCACATACTCTAAACAACATACCTCAGCTAATTTTTCCAAAATAGAAGCTTCTGCTGAGGAACTGGTAAAGAGACTGAAAGTCAGTTTGAAAAACAGTGATTAGGAAATAAGTTGGAAATAGTGCCTGGATACTTAAACAAAACACATAAAAGAGAAGGGGGAAAAATGAAATTTTAGGGATTTTGATCCTCATCACCTAACAGAGCAGCTCTGTTACAGCATGGCACAATGCTGTATGCCTAAAGGTAATATTAGGACAGGAGGGTGCCTGCATACTGCTAAAATTAGTTTCTGCTACTGCAAAATGTTGTTTTGAGAAAGGGTTGCCTTAGAAAAAGGTTAAAATCTGAAAGAAATCCAGCAGCATAATGAAGTTAAAAGTTGTGCGCTACCAGAAATTTTACTAGTGCGATATTTAAGTGCATTGATGAGTACTTGCAGGTGGCAGTGCTTGGACTTTATATCCACACTGTATTAAAAAAATGTAGCCTTTATCTTTTGAAATCCTAGAAGAATAAATATGAGGTATCCAGTTATTATGTAACATGATGCAATATATAATCTGAAGTAGCATAAAACATGCTTATCACAAAATAAAATACTTTTAAAAGATACATTAGCATGTTTGACTCCTACTTATTTCAAAGTCTATTGACTAATTGACTGTTCAGCTATATGAAGCTGGATTTTAATATAGCATTATTACTAGAGAATACTACAATACAGTCTAATAAGTGGACTAAGATATCACAGTGCCAGTAACACATGAAGGTAAATCCTAGATTTGTAATGGCAGTTTCTAAACACATTCCTGTAATTGTCACTCAAGAGACTGCACAATCCCCAAGTTTAAAGTCATTGAGAAATAATTCTGGATCACAGATTTTACCCAGTTATTTTGTGTACAGGGAACTCACTGGGGTTACAAGATTCCTGTTATAAACATGTACAGAACAAATAGCACTATATTAAGCTGTAGTACAAATATTTGCCTCATTGCTTCATGGTTCACGAATAGTTTAATGATGGAAAATATGCTCCTTTTGTGTTTCATGCTCAAGGCAATGAGCAGGTTAATAAGTCAACTCTACTCCTCTAAAAATGAAGGGATAGAAAACTGTGAGGTAAAAAAAATGAAATTCAAGGATCTCTACAATTTAGTCACATACCCATATCAAATGCAGAACTGACGAGCAAAACCTGGTTATATATGTCACGATACACAAGTATTAATCAAAATATTTATACCTCGCAATTGTGTGAGCTGGCATGCATAAATCTTGTTGTGAGGAAAAATCTGTCAAGAATGTACTAGGGATTGTAAAACGGAAGTCTTAGAAGGGTGTTTCTCATCTTATGAAAGATGTCTAAATTATCAGCAGTAAAAAGTCTCTAAGCAGGAACCGCAACACTATTTTGCTTTTAAAAACATCATGATATTGAATGCCTTTAAGGCCTAAATTCAGTGCTGTGATCCAGCAAGAATCTAGAAACCCTCAGATCCCACTCCTTGAAGATAATAAGATACAATACTTAGAAGTGATGACATTTTAACACACAGAAAAGCTACTATTGACCCTAAAGTGATTGTTGCTTGCCCTAGGGTGCAGGCAAAACTAAATCCATATTTTGGGATATGAGCAGAAAATGCTTCTCTGACAGAATCAAAAAGGAAAATCAAAATGTGGTTGTTCTGCAGCCTCTCAGGGATTCTGAATAAATCTACACAGATCGTAATGACAGAAAACAAGTAATGTGTATCCCTCTAGTCTGCCACAGTTTTGTTCCAGATGGATGGAGGGAGGAAAGAGAGGAGGAGACTCTATTAATCATCATTCTCTATATAGCTTTAGTACCTATGCTATCTTCTTCTTCTTCTCCTCATTTCAGAGGGCTTTCACAACGGGGATCTGTATATAAGAAAAGTTATGTAACAAAAAGACTAGGAAACCACACTCAAATTTGGATAAATTTGTGTGTGTGTGTGTGTGTTAAAATAATTCTTCCCTAAATTGACCTTAAAATTTTAACTATTTTATCAGTCCAAACTGGCTTCCTAAAAGAAGCATTTCTGTACTGCTGGGTTGGAGAAAACACATAACAGTGTGATGGCTTAATTATGAAAAGATGGGCATCAGGGAACTGCCAAAGAATCATTTGGATGAAACTCCACAGCTGAGAATTCAGATGTGCATTTGCAGAAAGCACGGCTGTAGCCAGCATCTGTGTGTAAGCTGCCACCAAACAGATGCAGGTCTGCTTAGGGTGAGCAGAACCAGGAGGCAAGGAAATCCACTGCCTGGCCTCCAACACCACCAACAGGCAGTGCTGCAATAATGCTGTGGGTGCATGAGAGCAAAAAACATCATGCAGGCGGGTTGGGGAATAAAATAAAAAGCAGAAGCTGGTGTGGAATATTTCAAGTAATAGGTATGTTGAACCACTAACATCTTTTTTTTTCCTTTTTGTAATGCCAAACACATGAATAGACTAGGTTTTGTCCTATACTAAATGTATGAAATAGTGGAGAAAACAGTGTGGGCTTTGTTGCATAGGAGATGTTAAAAGGGGTCTCTAATCTGGATTAGGATGCCACAGCACATCCTAGGGAATCTCCCTTCTCAACCTTGGGATCCTGTCACGCATATACCATTAAGGAAGAGCTCACAGGACTTCTCCAGTTTGGTAGAGAGGTTGGTTACTACTGCAGGTTTCAGGGACTTGCTGGGTCTGCTTCACTGCCTGCTTCTTCAGGGCACATCCTGCTCCTGGTCGCGATGCTTACAGCTGTCTGCAATTAGAAACAAAGCTGCTTCTTGTACCTTAACCTTTTCACTCATCATTTTGCCTGCAAGACTTCACTCAGCCCTTTGGCACACCTGCTCCATCTAACTACTTATATACAGAACAGCATGTGAAGGGATTTAAGCTGAGAACTAATTATGCTGATACGAAGCCACTAGGGAACATGCTAGTGCAGATTGCTCATTTGCCTCATGGGATAATATGTCAAAAAGAAAGTAGCAACAACATGTCAGGCAACCTAATGTTTCTGAAGCTTGACACAACACATTACAGGAATGAAAGATATTAAGCTTTAATACAATCACAAAGCAAAGGCAAAACTGTGTTACTTAAAAGAGGGGTTTATGTGAAAGCACAGTTACATTTGTGGATAAAGAGATATTACTATAGTTTTGTCCTTTGTGCTGATTTCTTCTGCACATTTAAAAATCTGTACAGAAGATGGACATGTTTAAACAACTTTAAGACTGTAAACATCACCTGCACTAAGCAGGAAAAGTGTAGGTTAGTGGTGACAATTTCAACTTCAGATTGTCTACTTTGGCCTAAATTTCAACAGAAAAATCTATTTGAAGCTTCTTCAGTATGCAGGGAATATCTGAAACAAGAACCTTTTTTAACTTCTGTTTTAATTTTGCTCACTTGCCTACTTTACCTCACATTTTTGCCTCTAGTCTTCATTACTGGGTTTTAATAACAGCTTCCAGCCCACCACTTCCCAAATCTATAAAAAGAACATTACTTGAAATTATTACAAATGTAAAAGTGCTTTTAAACTGTCATTTAAGCAAACATGTAACCAGGTTTCCTTTGTGATAAATGTTGTCAGGGCAAAACGTGTTGGATTCCTCCAGGCTCAGGGACTAAAGAACAGGTAAACTATAAAATTACCTCTGGTTTTTGCAAGCATGAATAAAATGTTATCTGCTTTGCATTTACATCATTTGCATGAATTGCTAAGCAAAACAGTCTTTAGTGACTGCTAAACTAAGAAATTGTCAGTTTTCGTTGTTCATAAAGGATCCAAATATGATTTCTTTAATTACTAATGGTCTGTAAAAGTGGAGTTTTTAAAAAAAAATAAATATCAAAACCAAACTAGAAACCCTAGGGAAATATTTAAAAAGGAAGAAAAAATGTATGAGAAAATCACTTTATTCTTTCATATCTTGGAATCTTTTCTCATGATGGTTTTCACTAACCTGTCTGGTGGTGTGAAAACAATATAGTCAGACATATGGGCTTGAACCATGTGCACTGATCACCGGATCTGAATGTAGAGGGGAGCACCTCGGTAAGGAGAGGACAACTGAGAAATGCCAAGATTAAAACAGGTCTGGGGGCTCCTCGCAGTCCCAACCACAAGGGAGAGGAAGAGGCCAGTAACCCTCACAGCTGCATGTGGTAAACTTGCCTGCTGATACCCCTAAAGCCCTAAAGGCCAGCAGCATGTTCTATTCTTCTGCAATGGCTGGTTTGATACTACCTAGTGCTGAATCGCTGAGGGTCCAGCTGAGGAAGGATGAAAATCAAAAAAAGGGCTACAAAAAATATCTTTTGAAAGGAAGTCCCCCAAAATGCCTAGCCTGCTGCAGCTGCCTTGCCACCATGGCTAGACCGCTGCTGCCCATGTTAGTTGTGCTGACATTTCACAGCAGTATAGCACTGTCAACCAGCAGAGAAGTAGTCTGACACACTAAAACTCAACAGATCTGTTATTTCTTACATCAGAAGGGTAAAAATGCCAAATAATAAACACAGTATAATGTTCCCTTGTGGCAAACTGCAAAAAAAATTTACTGATTTTTAGCAGTTGACTACATCTACTGAAGCAAGATGTGTTTTGACATGTACAATACTGTATGGCACAGGTGCAATGCAACTGTGCTATGAAGTCTCAGCATATCAGGTACCCTACCAAACTAAGGAGTTCTTTATAATGCTGTTCTTGATAAAAAGATTAATGGATGTTTAAGACGACCTTTTTACAAGATGTTTGTAAGCTATAATGTGAAATTTTACATGAAAGATCTTAAATGGATTTATTTTTTTTTAATTTCAACATTTGTGCACAGAATTCCTATAAATTGCTTATAAATAATAAATTTAAGTACATTACAGAGATTTTCACAGTAATAAGCAAATAAAGTTTTGCCTTGTGTACTCATTGAAGGTGTTTTATGTGAAATCAGAACTATTACAAACATATTACTCTTCTTATTGTATTGAAGAGCCCTACACAGGATATATAGGAATCTTCACTGTAGTGAAGTATGTGTGACTAAACCCCAAAACTAGATGAACATACCAGTGCAATCATTCTTTGTTTCATCTATTTCCAATTCTTAATTAAAAAGAGGCAACCATTTTTAGTGGTACATTAAACTGGGGGCTAGAAATATATATGAAATGGAATACAGAAGGAGTAACAACCATAAAAGAAACTATCTGTTCTAGTTTGCCAAGGAGTGGATTAAGACCAAATAGGAAGTCAGAGGCGAAAACTGTAAAACCACACAGGCTGAGACATGTGGAGGTCAAATGCCATGATGTCAGCAGTATTACAAATTATTTAAATTTGGATCAACTTTGACCACGTGAATGAGAACCAACCTCCTTTGTCTTTCAGCCCAAAGCCATCTCTCAGATAAATTCCTTTTGCAGTCTGTTCACAAGGAGTAATGCAATATTTTGGCCAAACTGCATTTCTAGAAGAAGCTTGTACAGGTGGGCAATACAGAAGAGCAGAGCGCACCCTACAGCACAGCACCAGGGGCTGTGGGGAAATCTCCCCCTTCTCCAGCAGTTCCAGTGTGACAGCTCTGTAATCTGGAGTCTCACCAGGTCTGGAGTCACAAACTACAAGGATAATATTTACAGTATTTGCTAAATTATGAAGGTGTTAAGACCAGAACTGCTAGAATTGACCAGTTCATGTTTGCAAAACACACTGGAGAAGGAAAGCATTAGTTGAGTTTTGAATTCTGAAGGATATCCAGTTCACCAAAAACCATAGTTGATGACAAAACCAGATTCTTTGAAAATGCACAAATCCATAGATTTACAGAGGTCTGAATAACAAGCCAAATTGAAAGAAAAGAATTGCTTTGAACAAGGTTTTTGTCATTTTAAAAGAAGTGTTGCTTCTTGCTTCTGGAAATCTCGAAATTTAGTAGTTTGTAAAATAAATAAACAAACCATTACAAATGGAATATGATTTAAATGTCAGTCACGAGACAGACAAACACTTTTCAAGAAAAAAAGCAAACACTGAAACTTTCTCTAATATAGACAGAAATGAAAAAGATCCTATCTGGCAGCTTAGCAAAGCGAAATCTGAACCATCACAGAGTCTGCAAAATAAAAAGATAAAATTTTATCAAAATAGCCAGTCTTCCTTCTGAAAAGGCCATTGGTTATTCATTGCAGTGAAAACTCAAGAGAAAAAAGGAAAAGAAAGCGGGCATCTAACATTACCATATGTGAAAAGAGGAGATTTAAATCAGAAGCCAAGGCAATGAACATAATGCAAAACAATTGAGTTCATTGTCCTCAAATACACAAAATAATTCAGGGCATCAATTTTACACCTATGTTTAATTCTAAAACATGTAAAAATAGTTATGCCACTACTGTCTAACAGTAACTGTTATTGAAATGTCACATTGATCTGTTGTTTTAACTTGAGTTAAATCTGTTCTGTCTGAAATATTAATCCATTGATAAAAAAATAATCCTGAAAGCACTGTCTTTATTACATAAAACACAGATGCATCCTTGATAGGTGTTGAAAAGAAATATAGGCAAGAAAATAATAAAACCAACTACCTGTACTAAGTATAAATCCACTTACACATCGTTGCACTAGGTACTACATCACTGTTTTATAGGCAACAAACACATCAGCTGTTCAACTCAAGCACAACAAATCATTTTTATAGCATTGATTTGTAAATTTTGCTCACTGAATTGCATTGCTTCAGCCATTTGAAATGAATGTGATCGCTACCAGTAATAATGGTTTCCTTCACCAACACAGCACCCTCATTAGCAAATCAGAAAACCATTCCATATTCTATAAAATGAATCTATCCTTTTATAAGAAATAAAGTATTCCTAAGTCCCGTCAAAGTTAGCTGCATCTGAAAATCCCAAACTGAGAGTCAAAAGGGCTTTTCCTTCTTCAAAGGACTTGCTATGGTACATTGATTTCTCTATGTACAAAAAGAAAAAATTGATTTTTCATATGTACAAAAGGCAAATATTGAGTAACATTAGTTCCATAATACTAACTGTGCTGATGCTTGTTATGTGAACTAATGACTTCCTTTTTTTATTGCTTAAGTCATGTCTTCACATATTGTTATATATGTTATATACACCTACTCTTATTGTGTGTGTCAGTTTAAGAGAGAATATTTCATACTAATGAAATAGAAAATATTTTAGGTTTATATATTTTACTGCACAGCATTTGTTTCTATTTCTGCATGTGGAGAAAGGAAATAGAAAAGAAAGAAACGATAACTGAAGTTCCACCTCAGTTCTTTTATCCCTGTTTTATGTTTTTAGCCAAAAATCTGTGTTAGAAATAATTATATGAATCAGTGATTAAGAACTGAATGAAGCTTAACAATGCAATTTTCACATGTGCCTAGTCTCCTTTATGGTTTGAGTTTTAACAAGCAGCTCTAGTTAAAAAGAAATAAAAATAAAATCACAGCCAGTGTCAGTGCCACATCAGTAACACTCTACAGTCATGTTTTGACCTAAAACCACAACACACTTAGAACTAAATTATCATGTTTCTGTTGCATGACTGCATGTACAAAACCAGGTATGTCACTCTAAAAAAGCATGCTAATTAAAATATACACACAGAATTTGATAATACTAGTAGAATTTCCTAGAGTTGGTGCAGAGAACTATAACTAACTATCCGACATGCTTCATCTATCTTAAAGTAGCACCGTCAGGCCTGGTAGCAGTGTAATGACTCTTCTGAAAGAGGAATGAAAAGGCAAATGAGCTGTTTGCAGACATCTGTGGCTGGTTATGGGCTGCAGTGCCTTGTGTGCCCGTTGTTTCAGAAACGGGTTTTGCAACAGGGACCCACACACCTGTTGACCTCAAGGTCCAGCTTGCCTAGGAACGAGCTGTGGGTACCCCACAGGACAGTGCAGAGGCAGCAGGAACCTGTCTGCACATCACCCCGTGTCTCCTTTCTTGCATTGCCTTTCTTAGCTGATGGTGTCAGCAAAATAAATGCTCGGCACAAGTGAGCACAGCTTCTTTGCAGGCTGATTACATTACCCTCCATGCCCACAGCTAGGCCCCCCCACACTAGCTCTGTTTTGCAAGAATAATGAACATTAGCTGTTCCTAATAAGAGGCAGAAATCTCCCAGGTGTCCAGCCCTGAGACTCCTGGGACTTCTCTGAGCAGGAACGACACCAGGTTCAGAAAGCTCAGGAAAGAGCCGAGATGGCATCACCTTGACACAAGCGCTCTTAAATTATACACCAATGCAGCTCTCGGCTAATTACTCCAAAATAAATAAATAGCAGCGATGACATTTTCTTCCAAGAGCAAAACGCACAAGCCACTGTTACTCAGTTCAAAAACTGAATTCTTAAGTCTCCATATTGCATTCTGTACCTATAAAATATGATAAATATCTTTGTACCATCAAGGAGTAATATGTAGCATGATGTCAGCTGCTGGCTGTTACCAAAGATTTATCACCATGAATCTGGTGAAATACTGCTGTTGCTGAGAATAACAAGTATGTGATTTGGGGGAACATAAAAATAGGAAAAAAAATATGCTTTTTGACAGAAGGAAAAGGGAACTCAGAGAGGTTACAGCAGATTTAGATGTGGGCTCCAAAAATCTTTAAATACTGCCTTTACTCTACCTGCTTCATGCTGTGTCATTACTAACCGCGCAGCACAGAGCAGAATTGCAGCACTGTAAATCCAGCTGCAAACCCATTGAATATAAGGCTCCACAGAGAAGAGCCACATTGGAACAAAGTCCATCTAGCCCTGTAACACAGGGCACTGGTTAAAAATAGTTTCATACAGAAAGAACAAAATACCCAACAACAACATAGAAAGCATACAGAACATGGAGAATCAGAATGTCTACTTTCTTTAAAAAAAGTTAAAAAAAAAAAGCTCAAACTTTTCTTATTCAGGTATGTTCATAGCATGCTGGTTGCCTATATTACATGGAAGCTGCTTATGTGCACCACATCCCCCCTTATAAGAGGTATAGCAACAACATCTGCAGGTAGAACAAGGGAGATGGAGTAGGATGGAGGCAGACCTCTTTCAGTGAAAATGAAGAATGTTCGAACACAAACACGTTCCTTTGCAGATGTCTTAGAAGATACTTGGCACCATGTTTATTTGTGACTTGTATAAACTAGAAGATTAGTTCTGGATAAAGGACACAGTGCTATTATAATTGGTTTTGGACTTTTAATTGTGGATTTTTCACATTTTCAATTAAACATGTAAATCAATTTGCTATACACCAATGGAGAGGGAGGTTTGGGAATTTAGCATGCTGAACTACACATAGACAGCTACAATCTCTGTATAATTTTCTTTCATGATGACTCCAATTACAATATAGTGTTCTGCCAAAAAAAAATAACTTCAAAACATTTAGCTATTGATGTACTATATGGCTTAATTAGAACCTTATGTTTATCACTTAATACACTGAACATGCAGTCCTCATAAACTTTACAAGCCAATCAAGAAAGCAATGCCACCATGACACTCAGTAATCTTGTGTGCCAAGAAACAAACTCTATGACATATAGGTGAATTTGTATTCTACAGAAAAACAAAATTGACACCAGGTGCATCTCTTGATGAAGACTCAATTATAGTGTAGAAAGAACTGCCCATCCTAGGAGACTTCATTCAAATTTAGCATATTTCAAAGAGAGTTTGATTATCTGGATGATAGCCTCTGACTAATTCAGCACAAATTCAGCTTATTTATTTTCAGTAACATATCTCCTAATCTATGTCCGTATCAGAGAACAATCAGGTCAGTAGTCATTTTGGACCCCAAAAATACAGGGGTTTAGAACTTTTCCTTAAGCAAACCAAATTAAGGTAACCTTGTGCTCTATAATTCAGTTGCGGGGAATCCCATCACATGCATTTATACTCATTCAGTCATAAATTCTTGGACCTGGTCCATGAAAACTACTGAACAATATTCTTGTATTTTGAAGGAAGTAAGGTTAGCTAGGAGTCTTTGTCACCAGTATGTATTAGCTTATTGAACCAAAGGAGGTCGCAGACTCCTCTTTGCAATGGTAGTAGTTATATTCCATGACAACAGCTACATAATTTTACTTCTTGCATCTTACATACCTGTGTACTACTAAAGCAATCTAAAAAATCGAGAGAAATCATAGCAGTATAACGGATTACCTCAAATATTTCCTGATCCACTTACGGTAACTGAAGAAAATTAACACATCAATGCGGTAAGTTTACGTGGCTCCAAAACTTTTGGCTGAACATGAACTTTTGCTACTTATATTTTATTGCATACATCCAAAATTCAAGTGGCTCCTTGACACAATAATATTTTGTTCAGAAACATTTTGGCCAACTTAAAAAAAGATCAAACACCCAAGTTTTTATTTTTTGTGTTGTGGAGGAATTTTGAATCTTCAAGTCATACCCATCTGTCAGATTGCTTCCTAATCTCTGTTATATTTCTAAAGTATATTCTACCTTCATAGCAAGCTCAAAGGTTGTGCCCTACTGCACATCCATGTCATATTAAACTGCTTTCAAGAATTTATTGGCATTAAAATTATTACTAGTTTTTGCTGGAAAGTAAGTAAGTAAGTAAGAGGGGAATGAAGAAGTGATGCACACTACAAGCTTAAACTGAAGCTCCTTATGAAGGTACATTTTAGAATGTAATAAAAAGTCACATTAAAGTTTACAGGATAAGTTCCTCAAAGAATATAAACTTCAGTTATTACTGTAACATAGTATGCTAATAAGACCTCCTGGAACTTAGCTTACTTCTTACTTGTGATAAAATTTCACTTATTGACAATTAATGATTATTTCTGTTTTTTGAAGTGGAAAAATGAGAGGGTATGCAGCATTTAAATTTCATCCATGACTTATATGAAATATTTCTCTACTCTTAACATGGCTTATCAAAATTGTTATTCTATGGTTTCCTAACTTTTCCCCCCTCTTAATAGCATGGAATATTGTGTGAATAAATGGATTATTATGCCATTTCTGAACTGTCATCTGGTCATCATACCATTCCCTTCCTGAAAACTGTTTGCTCTATACAGTCAAAAGCAACTCAAACTAAAATGCACACAGCAGAACACAGAGAAAAGCAACTGAATACCTTGAAGAAACCGTGAACTACCCCTAAACACAGCAGTGTAAATTAAAATATAACTTTATTCTTAAACAACTTGCTAAACTAAGACTTGCTATTATTGTCTCTCACTTCATAAAAATGGCACCTGTCAAGAATATACTGTCACTGCTCAGACTTCATCATGAAACTAATTCCAGGAAAACTCAAATGTACGTGACAAAAATAAATGTAGTTTCTTCAAAATGTTAGCAGTTCAACTACTTGTGAGTCCTTTTACATGGTGTGCTGGTTTTGGCTGGGATAGAGTTAATTGTCTTTATAGTAGCTAGCATGTCACTACATTTTGGATTTATGATGAAAACAGTGTTGATAACATAGGGATATGATAGGATGGAGCTCTGCTTTCCTGGAGATGGCTGAACACCTGCTGCAAATAGAAAGTAGTGAATGAATGCCTTGTTTTGCTTTGCTTGCTTTTGCTCTACCTAATAAACCATCTTCATCTCAACCTGTGAGGTTTTTTTCTCACTTTTACCCTTCTGATTCTCTCCCCCATCCAAACTGGGGAGAGTGAGCGAGCAGCTGCCTGGTGCTTAGCTGTTGGCTGGGGTTAAACCATGACACACGGTTTCTCATTTTCTGTGATAACATCATTATATCTGAAAACAGGCAATTGTTTCTACATTCTGTTTCATGAGAAAGGGAGTACAGTTTTCAAAAGTATTCATTCTGGATTTAGTAGGAGTTTTGTGCTAAAATGAACATTTTTATGCTTGGAGCTGCTGAAGTAGGTAAGGTGCTAACTACATTATAGCTACAAAACTGTGCTGTGGTTCTGTAAGACTTTAGGTAGGGATAGATGTCACACTACTTTGAGCTTTGTTGATTAAACTGAGACCATTGCATTCATTGTTTTCTGACAAATAATTCAGACTTAGGTATTTTTGTTTCATTTTGTTCCCTCAAAGATAAAAATGAAGGTATAGGCTTCCATGTAAAAAAAGACAGCACTGAAGACCAGTGTGTTCAATCTCAAATTTAAACATATGTGTAACATTGGGTAAGAAAATAGCAAAATAACCATTAGAAACCACTGAAAAAAGGAAACCAAAACAGAAAGGAAGTAGACAATATATTAATGGAAGGATTTTCTATGCTCTGTGGGGCTCACTGGATTTAATTTTTATTTTGAATCCTTCCCAGTTTCCTTCCTATATTCTTCTTTTTCTGTGTTACAATTCAAAATAAAGCTCTAGCTGTATTTTGTAAGGAAGGATGAGGATAAGAAATTTGGGGCTTGATATTAGTGACAAATTATCTCATTGCAGATCTCCAGAGGACTAGGTTTTATGTACTGACTGTCACTGAATTCAACAGCTTCCCTGTCATGTAACAAATGACTCCTTTTTAAAAAAGAGTGTATAAATATTGCCTTTGAATTATATACGTTAAACCCATCTTGTATGTTATGATGACAGCTACCAATTACAGTGATTGATTTTTTCCCCTGAAACAATACGACACAAATCAAGCAAATTCACTATACTATCTCAGAGTAAATTTAGCCTCCTATATATTCATATATGCACAGTATTCCTTAAAGTTGGCTTAAAACCCAAATGATGGAGACAGTTTTTAATCCACAGCCTCAGAATTCAAGAAAAACACTGCTACTTCTTGTATTCTGCTGATTAAACTTTGTTACATGTTAAACATGAAAAACACACACAGAAGAGGGTGTATCCAGTGACTTACAGGAAGACAGCCTTACCTCCACTATAAAGAACAACATTGCCATATATCTTCTTTTTTCGCTAATTACTATGGGTACATTACAAATATCCTTTCAAGGGAGACCAGATGAAGTTCAGTCCTTGCTCTAACAATCAGCTGTGATTCCCTCAGTCCGGAATAGAAACTTCCACATGGAATAAAGCAAGCTTCTTGTACATAGGACATAGTTATGAAAGCTTAGGGACACAAGACAAAACAAAAAAAGTTCTCAATATCCTGTTTTGTGATCACAATGTTTTAGGACGCTAAAAGTGGGAGAGAGGGAGGGAGGGATGAGGATGAGCCTTGCAGCCCAGGAGGCCAAGAGGAGTACAATGGTGGATTGAGCTGCTTTTTGGAGCATGAGTTAACTTTCTGATAGATCAGTCCACCACTAAGTCGCATGTAAAAGTAAGAGAGAAAATTTTATTATACACAAAATTGACAACAATCTGCTATCACCCTGTACAAGCCAGTGCTATGTAACCACAGTTTTTCTCTGAAAAATCTGTCTAGTGAGTCACACACATGGAACTACACAGCCTCAGAAATCATCTCAGCTTCTGAAGCATCCCCAGTTACTAAGTTCACTGGAATCCTTTAAGCCTTCTGGAACAAACGTGACATCTGTGGGATATTCTCAAACAAAACCAAATTCCCATGGCACTGCAAGATGTTACTGACACCAAAAAGTACTCCTCACTCAAAAACCAGGCAATTCTCAATCTCAGTATCCTCAGTCTGAATTCCATGGGGTTCTCTCAGTCTTCAGTTAATCGGCCTGAACTTACTGTAAAGTAAGCAATCAAAGCAAACATTTAGATAGCTATGTCTTTATATTTCTAAGTGGGAAGTACCCAAGGGACTCCAAAATAACGATTCAGAACCTGTATCAACCATATTGAACTAGGCTGAGCATGCATGCCAACTGAAGAAATCTTCTCCAGGAAATACACCAAATACTGACCGAAATTCATCAAGCTTGTGAAATTAGACTTAATATTCAGAACTGCATAGCTCTTAGTAGAAATAAAGGCAGACATCTACTACTTTTTCAGATTCGGGCTTCTATCTTTCCTAAATGGCAATACATTTCTTACATTTTGAATTAATGAAGTTTACTGAAGGAAAAACCTCAGCTTCCAATCTTTTAATTATTACCAGACTTACTGAAATGTGCTGTCACTTAACTATTTGTTTTTCATTTCTGCTAGCTTAATTAAGTGTTGCATTCCAAATGACAATATATCCAAGGTAAAGAAGGTTGCAGTTAGTAATTATTTGATTGCATTATCTCTCAATAGGCAAGAGCAATAGACTATGTAAATCAGAGTAATCAGGCAAGTGTTGGACTAGAAAAGGGGTTTTGGTTAGATTATAGACCCTGCTGAAGCTGCCTGCTCTGAATCAGAAGCAAGTCTGATCAGAAGCAAGATCATGCTGACAAGAGTTTGTCTAACTCACAGTTAGAAACCTCCAGTGAGATGATTCATTGGTTTTCAGCTTTTCCCAGTACCTCATGTAGTTAAAGATTTTTTCCTGACATTGTCTTCATTGACAATTAAACTAATTACCTCTTGTCCTATCCTAGATGAATATAAAAATAATTGATTGCTTTCTTCACTCATCTACAGTACAGATGAATGTAATCCAGTTCTCTCAATATCAAAACCCTACTAAATTGAAGATACAGCCTTCGCAAAGCTTTCTTACTACTGGGTGAGCTACACTATCAAAGAAAGCAATGAGAATGATTTCACACAGTAACTTCCTGATAAATTCATATGGGCTGTTTCTTTCTATATTTGTATATTTATAAAATAAATTATTTTTTAAAGAATTTATCTATGATATCTAGAAAGATACTGTTTGCTAAACTACCTCCTTCTCCCACTCCATCCCATCCCTCAAAGCTAGATACAATGCTTACCTTGCTTTGGGTTTTTGGGCGCTACATTATCCCTTATAGCTTCAAGTTCCTTTGGCACGTTAGAGGCCAGTCAACAGCAGGCACTTCAGATCAAACACACTTAACTAGTCTAAAAAACCTCTAGCTTAGACCGAGCTGTGTTTTGACTCACTCTCCAGTGAGTCCAATCATGTTCAAATTAGTTCTGGACCACTTTTAAATGCTATATGCTGCTCTTCAGCTGGTTAAAGACAGACCTATAGGATCATTTTTCCTTCTCTTACTTTTGTTGTGTTTATTCAGGTGCTTCTTGCTACCTTTTATGTTTCTCACTATAAGTTTTAGAGCTTTATCTTTTCCAAATTATGTGCTTCAGTTATTCCTCCATACCCATCCTTAGTCCCATGTTTTGTTTCCATTTGTTCTATAATTTGTATGACTAATAGTCAAAGCAGTTTCTTATTTTCTTTAGTTTATGAATGCTTGGTTAGTTTTTCCTTAATCTTGTATCTTTTAAAAACTGTCAGCTCTCCTGAATACAACAGCCCATTTGTTTTCACTCCATCTTTTGTGATCACCTTTCCCCTGAAAGCAGCCTCCAAACTCAGGTTTTCCCTAACTCTATCAACCTACAATTTCAATTTATGCACTGAAGGAATGGGCCTGAAAGATTTTAGTATATTTGTATGGGATATTGATTTGTTTGGGCACATTTTCTCCCCTTTGTAGAATGGTGTTGATGTGTGGATCCAGAGAGAGCTCCACTGGAATTAATGAAAAGGTTAAGCTGAGGCACACTTAAAAAAATACAATGGAAAAGAGGTTTCAAGTCTTCAAAACCAGTGTATTTAGTGTTATATCAATCCTCAAGAATTAATTCTCGTTAAAAAGTTTTTAATTAATGTAAGAGAATTCTTGTTTAAGGATATTAAGTAAGTTATAGACAAGTTTTTGAGATAAAAAGCACGTTCTAACCAAATCAGAAAAATACAAACGTGAATAATGTAAAAGACAAATATTGCAGCAAATATTCTTAGCTAAGGACCAATGGGAGACCAAATACCACATTTTCCCATGTAAACAAACAAACAAACAAAACCCAGAATAACAAAACAAACACAAAATACCCAGTAGAACAAAATCACAAAACCATAAATTCCAAAACCTCCCATCAACAAGAGGTCCTCCAGAAATCTTTTCTATTCTTGGTAACGGAGAAGTAAAATGGAGAAGTGACATATTCTCCTGAATATAAGAAGTCATAGCAACAGTATGAAAAGAGGAAGGGAAAAACAAAGGAAAAGCTTCATTACATATTAATAAGGCTTTTATTTATACTATAGATAGCCTTCAAGTTTACATCATAAACCTCTAGTCTGTAGCTTAAAATCACAAATTACCTTTCAGATCTCAAGAGTAGAGAGGATGATATATTTATTCACAGGTTTTCACATCATTTACCTCCAGTAACAGATTTGATTCAGTATCCTTTTACTCATGTGGGCCTTTCTCATTTCAAAACAATCTCAGCAGCAATTTCTGTTTCGTATATATGGGGTTTCAGGTGCATTTGTCGGCTTCCTACCTCCTCCTGGTAATTGTCCTCTTGAGCCACTCAGACATGGGCATTAGAAAACTGCATTCACATTACCATCATACATTTCCAAGTTAACTGGAAATTTTTATTACAGTAATATTTTTTTATTAAGGTAACCAGCATCATACTATGCAGTACTGGATAGGTGGTACAGTACATCCTGATACATTCCCCTTGAAAAGTCTTCTTCTTTTCCCTGACAACTGCTACAGAAGTCTTTGAACAGCAATGCAAATGAAAAGGGGAAAAACTTACCAAAATACCTTTTGCTAAGAGTTTTGCATAAGCTACTTGCATAATACTCACCAATTTTGACCCCCTCAGGCATTTTTTTTGCAGCCTAATACTTCATTGCACTAAGTACCTGTAATTTTAACTGCAGTAATATTGCAGAATGGATTTATCCTCTTGTATTCTTCACAATATTTGGTGCTGTTAATTAGGCTTTAATGTTGACTTTCTGAGAAATGTACGTGATGTTTCTGATGTTTCATTACCTTTTTAGTAATTTGTTAAGCAAGGTAGGGAAGGAAAGAAAAAACCATACATATTAGCCAGTTCCTATACTCCTCTGAAGGTTTGGGTTTTTGTTGGCAAAGGGCATAACTTGTCTTTGAATTTCTTACTACTAGCATGACTAGCAGGCCATTTTTAGGACAAATGTTCATCCTACCTTCTAGACTACTAATTTTCAACATACAATCCAGAAAACATCTAAAGCCAATCATCAAAGTTAAAGGGGTGATGGATGCAAAAATATATTTTCATATATTCCCTGGTATGCAGCATCTGAAAATACAGAAAATGGGAAAAATAACCCAAACAGATTGGAGCTTCAAGTAAAAAAAGTTGAGAAACATTCTTGAAGTCCAGAGTAAATGCAATCATATAATACACTCTATACACGGTGAGTTACACTTTGGAAAAGCATTCAAGAAGTTGCATTAACCTCCCCAGGGCCAGAAATTCTGACAAATGAGAAGAGAGGTCTCTTGAGATGTCATGCTGACAACTAGCTTTAGATGTTACTTAATTTTGTCAGCATCTTAAAAATAAACAATTGTAGTTTAATGCTAGGGTAATGCTTTGGTGTAATACTAGCTTTATTGTACAAAATCGATATAAAGCCATTTTAATGTAATGAAATGAAACCAAATGAGTACCTTCAGTTTCAACCTAACATCTTTCATTATTATGATGCGTTAAGACAATAGAGAAATGGTTAAGTACATCTCACCAAAAGCAAGAACTTTGCCCAATTTTATTGACATAACTCCTTTCAAGCATAAAAACTTTACAATTGATACCATTTAATTAAGCAGAGAGGGCTGTATAAAAGTATAGCTGTTGTTCTGAGTGATATTTACATTTCAGATCACCTTTGATGCTATTAAAAAGTAGGGGCCTGATCTAATAGCACCATTAACACAATTGTGGCCTGGACTGTTTATCATTTCACTGCATTTCACTTAATTGTTACCAATAAAACATGGAGTTAATTTTTTTAAGCTATGGGATTTTTAAATAATTATGGATTGTTCAATTTACATGCTTAATCTGACATCTGAAATGATTACTTATGTTTGATGAGTTCAATATTTTCTTTTACTATTCTCCACTGCAGAAGTTAAACCTAGAAGACTATAGCATCAAATTTAGTGAAACTTTTCCAAGAACTAGAAGAACCTACCAAAAGTTGTAGCTTGGTTCCTGGTACAGCTCCTGGTACTTTCTTAATCTAGCACAGCTTGGAGATTTCCACAGGCAGGACTTAACTAGCTAGATCAGGCCGTGAAAGTAAAGTTTTATCTGTGTAGCGATAAGGTTGCTCTATATAAAATACCCCTGGGAGAAATTATATCTTAATACGAGTATTCAGGTAATCCAGTTAGCTAACAAAACAGGCTTGAGGTAAGAAACACTGACCAGGAATAGACAAAGAAAAAAAAAAAAAGAACAGCAAAAAATCTCATTTTAGACAGCTACTTTGAACACAAGGTTTTAGCCCCTGGCAAACAAACCATACTTGTTTTCTCGCTGTTCTGTCCCTGTGTTCATCATTTTGTTGGTTATGATGACAAAGAGACAGGATTTTTACAGAATCTACTTAAGACACATTTCTGGAGACAGCATGTGAAGAAACAATGCAGTTGTGCCATGGTTCAGTGGCAGAAATTAGGGTATTCCACTCTTAAATCTACATATAGACTTGCTGCAAAAAGAATTTCAAAGTTTTGTAAAATTCATTCTTCCATAAAGTGATGTCAAATCATTTTAATCTAGGTGAATGGTTTAGTAGAGAGCTTCCAGGTGACAGTCGGCTTTGTGACTACATTCAAACCACAGGCTATGATGCTATGATACATTTTTATGACTTTTAAATTCAAGAAAACAGAGAAATTCAGGTACCTGCTTTCTAACCCTGTCAGAGCCTGGCTTAAAAACAGTCCAAAGAACTAGAAGCTTGGTGTAGACTAGCTTCTACTGTTACATATTCACATATCTCAAATATTTGCGATATACTTAGCATTTGACATGTACTTCTGCTACCCTGGTCAATTAAACTCTTCTCAATTAAACATCTTAATAAATTAAATTTTTTAAAAAAATTTTTAAAGGAAGATAAAAAGGTTTACTGGCATCCTTGCACAACCCTCACAGGAGTTACATTCATTCCTGCATGTCAGATTCTTTGGGGTCCCCAGGTGGAAGCCGTTAACAAAATAAGAAGTTTCTGACACCATATGAGGAGTATTGTTGGCACTGCTCAGGCTCTGGTTTCACAAAGCCTTTTTCATGGAAGCAGTAGAGATCCCCCCTCACTGAGTCTACCCATGAAGTGTATGAAACTGCTAATGTGCATGAGAAATCCTCGGAGTATTCTTATATTAGCATAATATAAGAATATAATTTCAACAACCTGTCCTAGAAAAAACTTTTCTTCCTGTCAGTGTTTCAATGCTGGTGTTTAGGATGCAGATGGGGTAAAGAAAAATACATTAATGAAAATATTTGCTTATTTTTATGTTTACTTGTTTTACCTATTCATACTATAAAGCAAACAAATAAGGTTTTTATTATAGATTTGATGGCTTTTTACAGTTGGAAGTAGATATTTACTTCAGAATAAAGGAAGAATATATCACCTTAATAAGGGCTTATCCAGCAGAGCTTCCTTTCCAGGTCACTCCAATCATGGAGCAATATCAATTTGACATTAACAGAAAGATGTACTAACAACCTTAAGCATGAGCTAGAGAATCCCCTGCTGTATACCAGTGAGGGGAAATGAATTGGAAACCTTTAGAAAAAGCAGCAGGCCATGAAATGCCAAATAAAATTCCTTCTTCCATCCAGAGATAAAGGAAAAGAGTACAGCACCACTTGAACTTGACTTGAAAAAAAAAACCAGAAAATACATGTGGGCATTTTTCAACATTTGTTGCCTTGCTGAATGGAACGACATGAATTAAAAAAAGGTTGTTTCGTCTTTTTGGAGAAAAAAAACATCACACATGCACAAACATATTTACTGAACTTCTGAAGCCCTTTTCTCTTACAAAAACACCACCCAGTCTGATTAGAAATTAACAACAGATGGTAACAAGTAAGAAGGCAAAACAATTGTCTAATTTTCTCTGAGTGTTTATAGAGTTACTGTTATATACCTTTGAATGCAATGCTTTCTGATATGGTTATCAACATTTTCCTCATTGATATAAGCACAAAAGAAATACTCTGAATCTGCAAAATACACAAGTTCAGTTCTTGTAAAACTGGATAATAATTTGGATTATTCAGGATGTGTTAACAGAGAATAGTTTCATTCTCATAATGGTTTGTGGTTTGTTTTTTTTTTTTTTTACCTGAATCTCTGTGATTAAATTACAACTTTATATTTAATTCACATGATTTTTATTCATGTGTGTGAGGACATATACTAACGCATCCCTTTACACATATAAGTAAGAGGAGCATTATTAAATGAGTTTGTATTTATATTGTTATTTTCCTGTGATTTTCTAGAATTTTGACTAAAAACTCCAGGAGGATTCCAGCATTCTCCCCAAGTCTGTCCGAGAAATTTCTACCACTGTAGGCTCACAGAAAAATGTCTACTGAAGTCATGAGGATGACAAAGTTATATTTATTTTTAAGACCAAGATTGCAGAACTCCATGCTATATTTCTGAGTTTGGTGTATCTACCGATGAATGAAATGAACGTGCCTCTTCACAGCTAACAAAATCTGTGATCTGCCAGAATAAAAAGACACTTTGTGTGAACATTGCATCTTGTCTGCATCTGACATGGCCAATGCC
>JAHREE010000279.1:10644051-10699637 GCA_033628505.1 Tringa tobata | reverse complement strand
TAAACTGAATGGCAATGTGACAGGGTATAAATGCTTAGGGGACATCAGTCACAACACAGAAGTCAGATGTTGGCCAAGAGGGACATGAAAAAGAGAACATATTATGCTTTTGAAATGTTGGCTATATTTTGTTTCATGCCTGTGGTATAAAACCCTTTCCATATCTTTTTAAATTCACCAGCTGTTAGGCAATTCTGCAATAAGTAAACAATTCCATGGTGAATTAGGCAATCACATCTCTTTTGTGGAAAACTCTAGGTCTTTAGCTGTGTACATTTGTGGAGCCACAAAGTACTGTTATTTCATTTTCATGTTGAAACACTTTGTTTTCAGCTTTGCAGTCACAACGACACTCAAGATATAATGTAAATTACTGGTAATGCCAAAAAAGTTTTATCATCCTGTTAATAAGCCAAAGCTATCTGCAACATGATGTGCTATTGGAAAAAGCAATCCACAGGCGCACAGAAGGAATTAAGTCTTCAGCTTTTTGTTTCATACTCAAAGTACAGGACTTTCCTGCAGATCCTGCATATTAATTCCAGGGGTTCATGTTTTGCCAGGTAGTGGCTTTGTGTCACTTTTTATTACAAAATGTTTAGTGACAAATATATCAGGGGAACAGAATGTAGAGAACAGTCACAACTGAATTCAGACATGATGGGGTGAGTCGTCTACTCACCCCTACTCCAAAGCTTTTAGTGCAGGATTCAGCTTTGACTGCTGATTTTCTACAGATTTATGATTCCTTTTGAGACACCCTCGGGGAGAGACAGTATGTCCCCAAGGCTGTATTTGTAGTCTGCTAAAAAACAAGAATCCTTGTCAAGTCAACAGGAATCAGTCAAGAGAGCTTCTCATCTGACAGTGAATAGAATATGTTGAACAAATATTGCACAATAAACCTCACCAGTTTAACCTTTGCTAAGGGGATTTTTGAAAGTGCTCAGCTATGCTAACACTGCTACCTGTGAGATCAGAAATTGTACTTAGCATCAGAATTAGGCCAACACTTGGTACTTCTGGGAATTTCAGAGCCCTCCAATATCCCGACAGTATTTCACAAATTTGAAACTGGAACTTTAATTTGATTAAAGATGCATGTAGTTACACTAAGCTATGGGCAGAAAAGGCTCCACCACTGCCAGATGTTGCTCTGATGCCACATACCATGGTGAGTGCTTGGTCAAGTAACAAGATAGATGAACTTTACAGATTCCTCCTGGAGGTCTGTATCCGCCTGTCTCCACCTAAAACTGCCCCTCTTATGACTGAATCGCATGATGAAAAGGTAGGAAAGAGTCACAGGAAAGAGACACACTAAAATGTCAAAAGTAAGTAAGATCTTTGACACTTGTATAAACAAGCACATATGTTCATGGACTACCCATGGAAACATCCCAGGGATCACTGTTAGGGAAAGTTGCCAGCAGAGAAAGTAGAGGAATGAGGAATTTGACATGAGAAACCAAGAGAGAGATGAAGACATGATGTTTGCTACAACTACATGCAAAAAGTTACTGGATGCTTGCTTTCTTAGCCAGTTTTGTATAGATACCTAAAACTCAGTCCTAACACATTCATTTACATTTTAAGTGAAATCTAATCACCAAATAGTTAACTACATATTTAGCTAAAGGGAAAAAACCCTTGGTCTCCAGTTATCCTTTCAAAGAGGTTTAGTCTCACGGGAATGAGAAGGCTTCAGAGATGATCCCAACCATTAATGTGGATATATGAATATTTCGTATTCACTCACAGCTCCGCAAGGACGCACACCGTATCTAGTCCCTGGCCACAGAAAATCCTACAGGAGAAAGCTGGTGGAAGCAGCCCCTGTCCCCCAGCATGTACACATAAGACAGGGGATCATGAATACCCCAGGGCAGCTCCCAGATTAATAGGCTCTGCCAACAAGCAAGAGGCCAGGGTAAGGGGTCATTAGTCAGGACACGCAGAATCAGCATTTCTACGGGCCTGCCCAGATGGTCAAGTTTCCACGCAGGATCCAGCCTACGGCTAAAGCTGCCTCACCAAGGAGGAAGAAACTGAAACATCCCAAATTTTTCCACAAGGGCACTTGGCATATGGGAAGATTACAGGGGATATCACTGACCATCATTCACTAATCTTAGCTACACACTTGCCTATTCAAATTAACATGCTGCAACAAAAAAAAAAAAAAAGTGTATAATAGGAAGGTAAAAGAAGACCCCCAAAAATCAAGAATAATATGAAACCTGTTATGTTCCTATAATACAATGTATATTATATATAAATCAGTCATTAACATACATAACTCTAATACATTTATGGCTATTGCACTGCAAATAACGCATTCATTTGAAAACAGTGGTAAAGACTCCTGTGGCTTTTTTCAGCTTTTGGTATTTATAGAAACATACCTTTTATACAAAGCCCTATTATGCAGGGCTGCACACTACAATAACATGTTAAATACACCATCCTTCTTTTGCATCTCAATCTTAAGGACCACACATTATACAGACTTGTATTGCAAAGGTACGATGATAAATTATTACTCACATACTTGAGCCCACATCATCACAGTATAGGATATGTAGAGTGCCTTATGAAGCTCTCTGAAGTTAAAGGATGCTTGTATAATTTTCTTTAATTACAAAGGTAAACACAACATTTTCCTTTTATGTTAATATTGTGGGATATAAATTGAATATTCTGATCCAGTTAGTTAAAAGTTTTAGAGAAATTACTAAAAATTAACAAAATATGCATTTAACTATTTCATTTCCACAAGAAAATACTGAACGTTTTGTGCATAACAAAAGCAGATTTTTGCCTTACTAAAGCGATTCTACAGCCCATCAGATTTTTATTTTTTTTAAAACAGACTTTATATTTAAAAGCTCATAGTTCATTTCTGTTCATTTACCTTGGTATCTAGCCATATATCTTTTAGAAATAGCTCTGAATAACAGAAGGTGCATTAGCTACGCAGCTATAGCAGTGACAGACAGTACCACATGTGTAATTGCTGTTGTTCTACTCCACGCAGAGTTAATTTTTGTTTCTTGCATAAAAATCCTGAAGATGCAGTGAGAAGTCTTCTTTACATCATAAGAACCAAGTTTATTATGAAAGTAATTTAAACTTACCATAAAATTAATCTATAATTTTCTTCAATATTTTGAACCAATAGTCCAATAAAACCAATTAACCAAAAATTGAAAGAAGTAGTAGGGTTTTGTTTTGGAAACATTTTTTTTTTATAATTGTCTAAAATTTGAGAGATTTTAAATCTTTGGTATTCTCTTTTCATACTTTGATGCAATGGATGAGTAAGATTAAATAGTAATGAATATAAAATTAGAAATTTAGCTTGTGCAGCAACAATTACCAGGGAAGTAAAAGAAGAGAAGGCAAGAAGGGTATTGGAAGACTACACAATACACAGTTATGCAGCATTCAACATTTAGGATTCCAGACAACCTCAAATGTCTAAGAATGACAAAGCTGAGAATAAAGAAACATCCAGAAAAGTGTAGTTGTATTTATGCAACACAACAAACATTGGCCAAAAATACAGGGGAGGTTACCAAGAGAGACAGAAATGCCAGAAGCAGAAATTTGACAGACTAGATTAAACTGCTGGTCCATCAAGCCTTTGGCTGTGACCATTGCACAAGAGTTCAGAGGCAAACCTCCTTCAGTGCATCTACAGTAAGCGATGCCATGTATTGAGGACAGCATTCCTCTTGATCCCTGTGGCAATCATCTTACTTCCTGAAGCATGAGATTAGATTACCAACATTTTAGCATACCTACCTACAGTTACTATTCCTTGTCATACAATTATTAGTTGAAAAATGTCCAATTGCAGCTGTGGACTCTGTGATCTTCCATGCTTTAGCAAGAAGTTTGGAAAAGCAGCTTTTTTAACCTTGATGATTTTATGTGCGTTTTTGTAATCTTAGGGAAAGAGGTCATATATAAAGAGATTTTTTTTTGCATGTGCATATGAGAGATAAAAGTGGGAAAGGAAACTAAATATTTTAAGCAAATATGAAAGTTTTTCTGACAGATAAAAAATTTCAAGTAAGTCCTGTCAAGGATACTGGGGACCTTAATGAACCAAACAGGACAAATATATTTGTTTTAGGTGGCAAGAAACATCACTCCAAGTTTAAAGTCAAATTCTATTATTACCCCCAGAATTGCATTTAAATGGATGCAGGGTGAAACAGCTGCCTCAAATGAAGAAGCCACACTAAAATTCTCTGTCTTTATATTACTAATTATCTTTGTTGCATATTCAAAGTAGCAGATTTCTTGAATTAGTATTGTTTATGAACTGTAGTTCAAATAGTAGCCATTTCTGCTTGTGAAAGACTCAGGTAGTAACAAATGCAAGCATCAGACTTGAGCAATAATGATCTCATCACAAGCATTTCTCCAATGATGATACCATCATAGGGTTTTCTACAATTCTGTTCTGTTCAACTGTTCTATTTCTGCACTTTCCTAAATCCCTGCTTATCGCAGTCTCCTCATGTCAGCCTCATTCCATTCACCTCTTTCCTTCTCACTTCTCTCCTGCCCTATCAAACTCTCATGTGTCTGTGCATGCCTCCTTTTTTCCTTATCTTGGGTGAGAAAATACTGTCTTCAGCACATTCAATCAAAAAATGTAATGAAAACCTAACCCACTGAAAAAAATCATGGACTTAGTATGTATTTTATAGCCCGTTTCTACTATATTAAGGGCAAATCATGCCTGGCAGATTTGGTGGTCTTTTATGATGGCATTACAGTGTTGCCGGATAAAGGGAAGAGCAATTGACATCATCAACCGTGATTTGTGCAAGGCATTTGACACTGTCACACACAACATCCTTGTCTCTAAATTGCAGACACATGGATTTGATGGGTGGACCACTCAGTGGATAAGGAATTGGCTGGATGGTCACACTCAGAGCTGTGGTGGCTGGATCGATGTCCAAGGTCCAAGTGGCAAGCAGTTACGAGTGGCGTTCCTCAGGGGTTGGTACTGGGGCCAGTGTTAACATCTTTGCTGGCGACATGGACAGTGGGATTGAGTGCACCCTCAGCAAGTTTGCTGATGACACCAAGCTGTGTGGTAGGGTCAACATGCTGGAGGAAAAGGATGCCATCCAGAGGGACCTGGACAGGCTTGAGAGGTGGGCCCATGCAAAACACATGAAGTCCAAAAAGATCAAGTGCAAAGTCCTGCACATGGGTCAGGGCAATCCCGAGTACAAATACAGGCTGGGCAGAAAATGGATTGAGAGAAGCCCTGAGGAGAACAACTTGGGAGCGTTGATGGATGAGAAGTTCAATATCAGCTGACAATGTGAGCTCGCAGCCCAGAAGGTCAGCTATATCCTGGGCTGCATCAAAAGAAGCGTGGCCAGCAGATCAAGGGAGGTGATTCTGTCCCTCTACTCTGCTCTGGTGAGACCCCACCTGGAGTATTGCATCCAGCTCTGGGGCCCCAGCATAAGAAGGACATGGACCAGCTGGAGCAAGCCCAGAAGAGGGCCACAAATATGATCAGAGGGCTCTCCTATCAAGACAGGCTGAGAAAGTTGGGGTTGTTCAGCCTGAAGAAGGCTCCAGGGAGACCTTATAGCGGTCTTTCAGTACTTAAAGGGGGTCTACAGAAAAGGTGAGGAGACACCCTTTATCAGGCAGTGTAGCAATAGGGGGTAACCATTTTAACCTTAAAGAAGAGAGACTTAGATTACATATTTGGAAGGAATTGTTTACTGGGAGGGTGGTGAGACACTGGAACAGGTTAGCCAGGGAAGTTGTGGATGCCCCGTTCTGGAGGTGTTCAAGGCTAGTTTGGATGGGGCTTTGAGCAACCTGGTCTAGTGGAAGACGTCCCTGCCACTGCCAAGGGGGTTGGAACTAAATGATCTTTAAGGTCCCTTCCAACCTAAAACATTCTATGATTCTATAATTCTCTGTGGCAGGGATGTCTCACACTATTTTGTACAATATAGCAGGCTTATGTTATCAGTTGTTCCTTAAGTGCCACCATAGAATAAATAAATACATTAGCAATTTTCTGTATTTATTTTTGGCTGGCAACTTGAGAGACAAATTATCTACCTCCAAACACAGATATAAATAAGCATAAACCATGCAGATGTTTTCCTCCTTCCTGACAGTATTTCAGCTACTTCTGGAACATGCTGAACTTGTTTACATTTTGAGCAACGCAGCCCAACTTACAAAGGAACAGAGCTGTGAAACTTGCTATTTACTCCCCTCTCAAAAAAGCATTTATTATATGAGGCAAATATAGGTCACTTTTCAATTGATACCAAATTGAATAAAAGATAACACGCTATGCAAAGATATTCATACATAAGAAAGCACTTTAGTGGTAAGCCCTTAAAACTGGCTGATGGAGCTTGCATAGGAATGATGTATTTATACTCTTAAAAATACCACTCAACATAGTTTTCAAAAGTCTTTATCAGAAGCTGCGATTCTCAAATAATTAAATTCACCAATTTTCCTCTCTCCAAAGTGTGCCAGAGTAGTTCCAAGACACAGATAATGACAAGTCCTATACTTGTCTTAGTAAAGTCTACGCTGGGAGATAAGAGCATGGAAGCAGGTTGAGACCCTAACACTTAAGTCTGACGTAAGAAAGACAAGCACCTTTCCTATTGATCACAGTATTATTAAAGGAGTCACTCCACTCTGATGTGCCTGCCTTCACAAAACCACAGATACCTCAAAAGCAACAAGATTTACCCTATTCTATTGTTCCGTATTCTTCTGACTACTAGAACAGAAGCCTAGCTATTTAAAGCCATAGAGCAAGTTCATATTTGTCCACATCTCTCTAAACAGATATATTCCTAACTATTTCTACAGGACCTTGTGAGATGTGGAACAATCTCTGGCAAAACCTAGACCAACCACTGTATACTGTAACAACACAAAATCAACAGAAAAATGCTGCCTTAATGTCACAATAATCTCTTTTTGCTTATTCTTGTAAAAAAAATATGAATTTTAAAACATCACATTTCTTCTTTGGTTTTGCCTAGCTCTAATTTCCTTCTGTTCTGTTTATTATAAGGTTGTATGCACCTTTGAACCTTCAAAGTACTGCAGACGCTAAGCGTTGTTATTCCAAAGCACAAAGAGAGGCTCTATGAAAAGCTACCAGAAACTTATTTCTCGCTTGACTTTGATTTAGATACTAGAAATACGGATTACTTCAGTTCTCACTCTTTTGCAGGCTTTACTGTCTGTGCTCCTATCTTATTCCTTGAGGCTGAATTTTGTTCTCCTCAGACAGGTCAATTGTGCGGGCTTAAAGAAGCAGTGGAAATACCAGCACTGGGAAGCTGCTGAAATGTCAGAAGAAACCCTCAAAGGCTTTTCTTTCAGGTGAGAGTTGTGAGAGTGGTATAACAAATATACTTCCCAGTAACAGATATTGATGTTTTCTCTCATTCGTGAAGGCTATGACACAGACCGACATCTTACTGCTGCAGAAACACTCCACAAACAACACCCTTCCAACACCCTTGGTACCACATACCAAGGCAAATTAAACACAAACCCTCATCTTACAAGATCATTCTGTAAAGCGAGTAATGTGCCATCTCTAATTCTGAAATACTTTACAAAAAGTTGGTACAACCTCCCAAAATGCAGCCTTGTCTCTCCATTACTCTCTACACCCTCCCACCAAGGTTCCCTCTGCCCCCCACACAAGAGGAGTCCTGGAGTAGCAGTGCACAACTCCAGCCAGGCACCACGCTGGAAGATGTGACCAGACAGTTACAACCTGGTCCTGCAGGCTCAGTCATCTTTTAAAGCACCTCTCTAGTGCATCAGCCTTACTAAGAAACCATGCAGTGGATCGCTATGACTTTAATATCTGCTGCTGACAATATCACAGACGTACTCTTCCATTTCTGGTTTCCTCCACATCTCAGGCTTCAGTGAAAACTGGCAGAAGAAATGGTTAAAAAGGAAAAATGAAGAAGAAAGCACGAGCAGGTAAAGGTGGTTTAGAGTTAGGAATTACTTCTTTGCTACATTATAATTTTTACCCCTGAGTTCATCTTGTTATGATAGCCAAAAAAATCCTAGAAGCAAAACCTGGGAGTTGAACTAATAACCTTTTGCCAAAATTAGCATCAAAACCAACAAAAGCTTCTGCCATGTACTGCACTGCCATCTTCCTGCTACAGGCAATACCTGTTCCCCATGGAGAATCCCTGCAGCTGCGCTCGTTTTTTCAGTGCATGGAGCCAGTTCCACTCCTTTTGATTTTGACAGAATTAACCCTGGAAATAAAACCTTGTCTTGCCCACCCTTTCCAAAGGCAAGAAAGGAAGAAGGCATATTTTTGGACTTTAACAAATAGAAGTTCATAACTACTACATCAAAATTCTTGCTGGTAACTGAGATGGTTCTTTGTGGAAAAATCCAGCTTCTCCAACTAGCTTTCACAGTGATTAAGTCAGTCATAAACACTGAATTATTCACAGTTCATTAATCCATCTAAAAGAAATCTCACCTTTGTTTTATAATTCTCATTGTTCAATAACATTCATCTAGAATTGGGAAGCTGTCACTAAATAAATATATCCTAATTATGAGTAAATATATATGGATATACATATACAAGTATAGGTGTACATACACACACAGAAATAAAATTCGATTCAATAAGCCAAAACATCAAAAAGGGTGAGCTTAATGGATAGTCTTTAAGTGGGCTAACCCTCAAAAGTGCAAGGAAAAGAAAAAGAACATGAAAAGGCTCTTGTCCTCATATAAAATATGATAGAAAATAACAAATCATGATATTAAAATAATTAAATGCATTCAAAAATAAGGTTATAATTTTGGAGAAGTATTTTCTTTCAGGAATTCTGCAAAGCCTTATCAAAGTCCAAAGATTTTGCTTCTCCTTTATTTAACAAGGCTTTGATGGTGTGTGTTAGGGACCCAGGCTCAGTCAATCCCTGAAGGAAGAATACAAATCTCAACTGATGCAGCAGGCAAAATAGGTATGAAAGGCACCTGAGACTGACGTTCCTACACAATTTGCTGTCCTTCTATTGCCATTCTAAGAAAGAAATACTTCCATAACACTCTTCTATGATATTTCTGCACTTTGTTCCTAGTTCTAATTTGATGAAGTAGTTGAATCTTAAATATGGCAGAATAAAATAAGAAAAAATCCAAGAGACTCCCAAACTGACACAAATAGCCATTAAAAGAAAGATTAAAAAAAACCAACAACAACAAAAAAACAACAAAAACAAAAAAAACCCCACCAAAGCAAGAAAACAAAGCAAATCTGCATTTGGTAATCTATATGTAAAACTGGTCTATCACTGTACCTTCATTTTCCTCCTACTAAATACCTTTCCTGTCAGTGCTGTTTCTTGATTAGTCAACATCATGTGAAGCTGATGATAAAAATAATTGAGTTGGGGCCTTCAATCTCTGAAGGGAGGCTTATGTCATGGTTTCAGCTAGGGTGGGGTTAATTTTCTTGCTAGCAGCTGGTGTGGTGCTGTGTTTTGGATTTGGGATGGGAACTCTGTTGATACCACACTGATGCATTTGGTTGTTGCTAAGTTCTCAAGGTCTTTTCTGCTCCTCACACCACCCCACCAATAAGCAGGCTGGGAGGACACAAGAAGTTGGGAGGGAACACATCTGGGACAACTAATCCCAATTGATCAAAGGGATACTCCATGCCACAGGATGTCATGCTCAGCATATAAAGCCGGAAGAAGAAGAAGGAAGGGGGGGATGTTTGTAGTTATGGTGTTTGTCTTCCCAAGTAACCATTACTGCTTTCCTGAGATGGCTGAACACCTGCCTGCTGATGGGAAGTGGTGAATCAATTCCTTGTTTTGCTTTGCATGTGTACGTGGCTTTTGCTTTACCTATTAAACTGTATTTATCTCAACCTATGAGTTTTTTTCTCAGGCTTACTCTTCTGATTCTCTCTCCCACCTCAACTGGGGGAGTGCTTGGTCCTAGTTAACTAGTTTAACTCCTAGATTGGAGTTAAACCACAACAGCAGCAATGCATAGGGTATTCTCCCAAGCTGTGGATTTCATATACTGTGAATGAAAAAAGGAATGTTGAGGTATTCTGCAGAGGATGCAGGACTTCAGTCTCAGTCTATAAATGCTACTAAGTCTAAAATGTTCCTTTCTTTTTTTATAACGTTTATAAGAAATTGCTAATATATTTAAATAGATGTAATTTTTAACTAGCATTCCCATTATATGGCACTTTTTTTCAATGATGACTGTTGGCATATGAAACTTGAGAACTTTTTTCTTACATCCTCCCCTGAACATCCAAGGGAAAAACATATATGACATATAAGACAGAACTGCATTGCAGGTGCAATAGATACACAACAGTGACAGAGTGAAAAAATTCCACCAACAAGACAGCAAAAGAAAGTGATTGGTTAAAAACATTTTTCTACAAACGACAGTATTTAAAATATTCTGCACATAGTATTTCTTCATCTTGATCCTCAGGGAGAAGTCAGACTTCTCTCTGATGCTTTGTCTTCTTATTTTCAAATGCATTAGCCTCTAAGCTGAAAGCAGGCAATCACTAAGACAAAAATATATTGTCAGAGTTTTCAATACATTAATAGGAAACAATCAAACCTGTATTGCAGTACTGATGTTTTGAAATCTTTTTAAAATTTCCATTAGATTACCAAATATTACTACTTTTTGACTTGACAAAAGTGTAAGTTGAAAACTGTTTTGTAGGCATATCAAAACTAAAGGCTTCCACTCAGTTTTCTAATGTGTCACATCCCTGGAGGTATTTAAAAGACAGGCAGAAACGGTGCTTTGGGACATGGTTTAGCGCTGGTTTTGGAAGTGTTAGGTTGGTGGTTGGGCTTGATAATCTTAAATCATGATTCTATGATTCTATATCTTTGTCACTTAATGGGCCACTTATCTTTCATTCTCCACAAATACATTCCAAAAATACTCGTATCCTTACCTCAGACAAGGTAAAGTGACAGATTGAGACACTCTCCTAAGAAATTTTTGAAGTGAAATACACTCAAAACACAACATTCATAAAGCAAACCAGAAGTATTTAACAAGTTGCCAGTAACTACAGGAATATATGAAGCCATCAAGCCCATTAGTGGCAATGAAGAATATGCAATCCTGCAAAACATTAAACATGTGGATATCATCCTTATACATAATCTTTTATTTATATTGATGAGACTGACCACAACCTAAGTAATCTGTGTTGCTCAAAAAGAAGACATAGGAACAAAGAAATTCAGATTCTCACTGGCATGACAGAAGTATCTTGTTAGACCTGAGGATGTTCTAAGGGTCAGGTACACATCTATTTGAAGTTTGGATCCAGCCATCTCTTCTTATCTTGCCTTGTACTCCTTTCCCTTCCCCAGATGACACCATTCATTTAACTTGGACCACTTCCAGAAGAATACAAAACAACAGCAGCTGCCCAAATTTGTTCATGTAGGGTCCCTCCCTGTGCAGAGTTACCTACTGGGAACCTGGTACATTTTCTGAAATGTATATTTCTTTCTGAAGGGCTCACTTCAGAAACAGTGCTGGACAAGAATGTACTCTTAACTGTACATTTAAAAAGCACTGATCATGCCATCATACTGAAATGAACTCCCCACATGAAGTGATAGAAATGGGTAGCCAGCAGTGCATTTCCTCTAATAGCTCTAGGTTTTTGATTCTAGTTCTCTTCCTCCTGACAGCAAATACTGCATGTTTTCCTATGATAGATTTTTTTCATCTTGAACAGAAGAAAACAAATGTTTTAGATCATACTGCTGGAGTTTCCAGAAGACATTTTATAAGGAGGAATTTTCTCTTTGTCATGACATTGACATTCAAGATTAGTTCCATTATTTCTTCCTAATTAGCTTTTTCAAGACAACTGAGTATTTGAAACAAACAGAATACTTTTCCTTAGGGCATCAGAAACTTAATCTGTCTAATTTCCTTTCAATGGACATTGAAAACAAAGCAGAGTATTGTAATTCAGTGGGCAATAAAGAACTATGTGACGTAAAAATAGAAAAAGCACTATGTATGCTTTTCATAGCATACAAATAAATTCAACATAGTTGGCAATAAAAATATAGTAATGAAAAATCCTTTAAGCCACCTTGTTAATACGTGACAGAACTGCCTGTTCATATTAAATTCTGTTTGTCTTTCAAAGGTGGTTAAACCAGTAAATTTAAATAAAACTGAGGATTTTTATATTCCAAATGCACTGATTGATTAGCATTAAATCATTTGGAATATCTTAAACAATCTGAGGAATTTCCGATCACTTTATCCACAAGTCTTGTTTGTGACTCAAAAGATTTTTTTTTAAACTTTGATCATTCTACAAAGATACAGTTCCTCACAGAATTCTTTATTTTCCTGATATTTGAAATAAATTAAAAAATCAATAATGCTAAGCATACAATTACAAAATTATGATGACAAACTGTAAAGCTGTTAATGACTTTTCAGACGGAAGTTACATTTGTAAGCCATACCAGTAAAAGTAACTGTTGGAGCAGCTTTTGGATTCTGATCAACAAGTGACTAAGAAAATAATTAAAGGTCTTTATTTAAAAATTCCAGAGAATTTAATTGAAAATAACAATCTTTGTGGTGTATTGCACACTACCAGTATAGCCTAGCAGAAAAAGAGCTCTACGGAATGTTTTCTTCAGGATTTCTAACATGCAGACTTTCATACATAGCACAAAGTAATTTCTGCTATATCCCATTTATAGATACTCTGCATACATACATGGGTACACAGGTGTGTGTAGTACATGTGTATACCTATATGGACATTACAGAACGTCTTAAAAGTGAATACGCATCGCAATCCCATGTAGATTTCAACTTCCGCTGTGCCTCTTAAATACAGTTCAGAAAGGTACTTACTGATGTGTAGAGGAAACCTTCTCCATTTAGGGCTATATACAACCCAGTCTTTACACCCTGGATAGCAACAACACGAAGTCCCACTGGTATAAGGTTGAATAATGCTGTGAAGAAAAAACATGACCAGATATGAATATACTATAGTTACTACAATATTCTAATAAACATCATTAGTAAAAAGAAAGAAACCTACTCCCTTTATATTTCTTTCTGATTTTAAAATTAAGCTAATTCAGAAACTTTTGCTTCTAGTAAAGTTGATCCTTAAAATTAAAGCCTAAGTATCTATCTAGCTATAAGTTCAATATTTGGCACAAGTGCTAACTAGCAAATACAAAGCACAGAAGATCGGACTGTAATCATTTATGCAGCACTGCAGACATGAGTATCTCGAGTAATCTGAAAAGAGTCAAAAAGCCCAACAGTTCCTTCATCGATGTAGACTGATCATAAGGGTAATACTTGTGAGATATCCTGTAGAAAACATCTCTCTCTGATTCTGGAAAGTAGCTTTTTATTTTCTTAGGCATTTTTATGGCTTTGGATTAGGATGTACTCTCATTAAGATTGCTTTCAAGGGGTCTGTGATTTCAAATCCAAAAAATGGTTTCCTTTTGTGAATGATATATTTGATACAAGCAGTAGTACGCAGCCCTCAGGTAATGGCAGAGGCTTATCTTTGTTCAGGAAAGGACTGAAATATATATCTGACTCTAAATGTGCATAAATGCTATTGAACTCAATATAGAACACGTTCAAAGACTAAAATGCTGGGGAAAAAAAAAATGATTGAAAAACCTAACTAATAGCAGATAACTTAGAAATGGTATACACCTCTGTAACAACAAAACCAGCCACAGCTTTGATTACTATCTGAAAAAAGACTAGTGTGAAGAGCGGGACTTTACCAGCCTCACCGCAGAACAACAAAAGAAAAAGTGATATGAGTAAGAGACACAGACCAACTCTTCTAAAATTATGCCCTCATACACCTATACTAAGTTTACTGACTCATACTAGGAAATCAGATGCAAAGCACACATCAAACAGTCTCAGAAGAAAAGATCTGGATGAGCTAGAGTTCATGCTAAGCAGCTTTTCACTGCAGATGAGTCACAGATTCACAAGTACTTGAATGAAAACCAAAAGCACAACCTGTGTGTTCAACAGAGGCAGCGACGACCGTGGTTCCACCAAGCCAGGTCTCAGGAACACAGTCACACTTACAGTGAGTCCCTCAAAATTTAGGAAGGGCTTCCATAGGTGTGACCAGAAAATGTACCCTGTAATGCTATCTGTAATCAGAATGCCAGGGGTAAATCGCAAATCAAGAGGAAAAGAGTCATGTAATTGCAGTGGATAAGTACATTTTCTGAGGGTGTGAAAACTCCTGGTTGGTCAAAGAACACAAAGCCACAAATAGTTTCTGATGAAGATGATCAAATCTTTACAAATGAGAAAAAATATAGGTTGACTATTAGAATCTAAAGATAGAAGTGAATAGCAAAAAAACCCACAACCCTTTCCTTCAATATTTTCATGTAGAAAAAGAATATGTAACATAAGATCTTTTTAGGCATACACAAAGACAGTATAAAGCTGGGAATTGTTGTAGCAGAGCACTTTCTACAGCTGCAGGAGAAAAATATATTCAGAAGTGCTCTGGAAGAAGACAAAACAAATTTATGTGTTTAAAAAGAAGAAGAGAAGAGAAGACATCAGACAAGAATTAGCACAAATATATAGCTTTTTCATTTCTGTATTTTCCAAAAGTCTCCATCATGCTAGGATCTTTCTGGGCTGTTCACTAGAAAAATACTGAACATAGACTGAACATAGACAGGGTTCCCTCTCTAATCTATTTAAGTGTAAACCAGTGAAATATGGCACTCACGGACAAGATGTCCTAATGCTACATAGGCTAAACACTGCATGAATTGAGGGCTTTTGAATTTTCAATATATTTTGGAAGTTAAAAAAACAATCTGCCATTATCCTCAAATGAAACAATGTCAAAACCGGCAAAACCAATATTGTGGGTGGTGGAGGGGTAGTCTGCCACAACAAAACTATGTTTCAGGTGACCGTAAATTTGTTTTTTTCTAGAAAAAAAGAAATTCCAGGAGGAAACCCAGATATGAACACCATGCTAGAGGGAGGGCAGCAACAACTGGGGGTATATCAGGAAGGAAAAGCAAACAATACTCGTATAAAGAAAAGAGGTGAACATAAAAGACAAGCCAGCCATGAAAACTGCTAATGAAAAATAACTCCAAATCATAGTGGTTCAGTCAAAGCTTCTGGAACATAGATATAATTTGCCATGTTACCAATACAAATAAAACAGCAAAGCTAGAAAAAAACAACTAAAATTGAAGGAGAATTAGAGGCCTGTAACAGAGGAATATTTTATGCAACCTATAAAATTTCTAGAGCAGCTTATAGCTGCTGGTGAATTTAGAAAGGGAGAAGATGATATAATGTATCTTTTAGTACCACCAAATTTTAATCGGAGATTGTCAGAGCTGTTGCAATTAGTCTAAGACCATAAAATTTTAGAGAGTGATCTGAAATGCTGTAATTTTGCACATACAGATTATTCAGTATTTTCCACAAAATCTTTCAGACTTGTTTGAAACTAGGGAGGCCAGTCTACATTCAATTATTGATTGATAAATGCTCAGCAACGTGCTTTATACTGAAGTCAGCATGTGGATTTTATGTGCTCTGAAGTTGGCCAAAGGAAATTCAATTTCCTCTAGAACCCGGCTGTGCAGTACTCACTACTGAGCTCAGTGCTCCCATGCTGCAAACTCAAGTATAAGCCTGGCAAATCCAACTGTAAATAAAATGTGGGAATATCAGGGAAATCAAGTGAACTAATAGGCAAAAATGGTGCGAGTAAAATCTTTTCTCCTCTTCGGCGCTGAGCCTGCGCACACTCCCGTAGCTCTGCTTTGTATTCCACCTAAACCACCGCTGTAAAGCAGATGGTTTCTCTTCCCTTCCCTAAGCCTACTCCCACCCCACACAAGATCAGAAAATGGGAGCGGAGGTCAGCAGCTAACAGCAACAATTGGCATAAAAAAAGTTATTGTGTTAGGTCATGTGGAGGAGATTTGCAGGAACAAATTTGAGTTGGATTCTAATCCTTCAAAAGTTTTAGCCAAAGTTACAGTTAAAATCCACTTTTTGATAAGTCACAACTCCTTCCTTGAGCACAACAAAAACCCACAACATTTCTTTTTCCTTTTTTTATGCAATGCCATCATAGCATATTAACTTGAAATCTGAACTGCCTGAAATCAGATATTTCCATATCCTTGAGAAAGTCTATTTAGGTACAACTGACTTGTAGCTACAAGAAAATTGCCATTACAGATTACTGGCTTTCCCAAGGAGCTTGCTCTACAGACTAATTGCTTAAGGCTTATAAACTTGCTGTCTGTTCTGCATGTGCACTGCCCTGGTGTCAGTTAACAAAACTTCCCACAGCACCAAATCTGCAATCAGATGAAGGCAACTATTTCTTTATTTCTGTCTGCAGGCCTACAGGCAAAAATGATGACTCCATCAGAACATTTTTTAGATTGGCAGGGAAGTTGGTATTCAGAGATCAGTCCATCCATTTCTTATAGAGCAAACCCATTCTACCTCCCTGATGTTACACAAGATGTAATTAAAACATGCTTTTTAGCATGGCTGAACATGGCCACTGAAGCAAATTCCATTCATACCAAGTAAAGCTGAGGACTGCTGTTAAAATCCAGGAAAATAAGAGCTAGAGTGGGACAGCTATGCTGAGTAGGACCTCAGTAACCAAGCCTGCAGCCTGAACCACCATCACTCCACTTACTACAAGCAAACCACAAAAACAAACCAGAAACTGTAAGGTGTGAGAGGACGGAAAAAGAGAAAACCAGCTAAAACAAGAAAATTGATGTAATAAAGCCTCTTTCCACATGTCCCTGAGAGTTTGGCAAAAAAATACAGACTGCACACACAGGATGGTTTAAGCTAACAGCCTAGGTCTGATGATGTGATTTAACGAAACTTAGCACCATTAACCAATTGGTACATTAATTTGTACTCTGTCACTAAACATCACTAACTTGGTGAAGAAATATACAGAAACTACAATGATGAACTGAAGCCCTTCACTCTATTTAGGTTGGGTTCTGATAGCATGGCCACCAACATAAGCAGATGAAAGTACATTGAGGGACGCAATTACAAGCAGTCACATCTTTCTTCCTTTTTCATGCAAGGGTTTGTGCACAGCAATAGATAAAAAAATCTTGCCATCTATCTCTGCAGACCCTAGCTTTTACTCAAACTTAAGGCAAACTGGGATAATGGCTTGAGCTGTAGCAGCTGACTGAAACTACTGGTAAAACTCATTTTGACTTCAGATAGAAGCAAAAAGCCATGTAAATAGACTACCAAGAAGCTTTAAAGACAAACAAAAAATGGTAGTGAACAGAACCACTCAATTTGAACAGACTACATCTCAAGCTTTGCACTACCTCTACTGTGTTAATTTATGTTTACTGGCATACATACAAAATGAGTACAAAATGATATATGCACTTGAGGGAATTTTAACTTCAAGCAGTCCTGTAACTGCTTGACACAATAAATTGCAACAGCACAAAAAGTAGCAGCATGACTAAGCTTCAAACAGTTTTCTTGCTGAAGAAAAAAACAAAATCACTTCACTGTCCCTTGTTAATCCACTTACTCTGGCTTCTCCAACATCCAGCTACTCAGATGGTCAGTGTGTGAGAAGGACTCTTTCACAGGCTTCAGGGACAGTGAACAGTGCAGAAGATGGGTGGAAGGCTGGCAGAATGCACACTCTTCAGCAGTCTTTACTTCCTCCATTTTTATAAAACACACATCGAATGGAAGTCACCCTCATTATCAAGGAAAGCACTATCTGTTCTACTGACAGCTAATATATGCCTATCCCTTCACGCACAGGGCACATTAAATAGGCAGCCCACAAGCTGGGCAGAAGCAGGATCTTCCCCCTCCCAAGCAGAGCTCATCAGGATGGGGCTGTGCCTTCTCCTCTAGAAGCTGCCAAAATTTATTTACTGGTAAGCCTCAGACAGAAATTATCATGAAAAGGAGCTCACAAAATAAAAGATCAAAAGACTAGGAATTCTATCCATGAGATGATTTTTTTTTAAGAGAAAAGAAAAAACAAAATATGTTGCAATAAAGAAAAGGAATAGGAAACACTAAGTTCATCAGGAAATGGAAGGAATGGTAGAAAGGGAAAAGAACTGAGGAGAAAGAGTGACAGCACAAAAGAAACAGATACATTCATATATTCATGAATATACCAAATGGATTAATCTTTTCAACTCTCAAAATATATCATATATACTAGCAAAATTTAAGGTGGAGATTGTACGCTTTCCTGGCAAGCACATTCATTTTACATCCTTATGGCCTAACCTGTCTCTAGTTTACAATATTGTAAAATTGGACTAGTGAAGAAACAAATAGTGAATCACACCAGCTAAAGAGAAAAAAAAAATCACTTCATTGAAAAAACCCTTTTTTTTAGCTTAGCAGTCATGCGGAAGTAAAATACAATATGATCTAACGGTACTTATCCAAAATCTGCAATACTTCTATCTGGTATTTGGTTGGGTTTGGAGAAGTTCTACATTTTAGAATATCTATAATATAGGAGGTTCATTATGGATATTGGAACAACTGAGAAGAGAGAGGGGCAGACAGATGGAAATCCAGAAAGGCAGGGAAGGGGGGAGAAGCAGGGAAAAGGATGTAGTAAGCAAAATAAGGAAGATTTGTAAAGCTGACAACAGCAAAAAGAGAAAAGTAAGGCACTATGGTCTAGCTTTGCAAATATTCAAAATCTCTAGAGTTCTAAGATTAAAAAAAAAACAGAAATAAAATAAAACTTTCCAAAATTGTTGCAGTCATACACACCTCCTCACTGAAGCTGAAAATAAGAGAAAGATAAGCAGAGAGAGAAGGAAAGGGACAGAGAGATACATGTTTGCACTTTAAGACACATTTCTTGGGCTTCAGATAGGTAAAGCTTCTATAAAAAGCAATAATGGTCTTGTCTATACAAGGTCTCAGTGTCTGGTCCAGTTCAGAAGTGGGTGTAAGAGATGGACACACTGAGGGAAGAAAAGAAAGGAGGAACAGGGAAGAAAAAAAGATACTTGGAAAGGAAGCAGAGAAATACACATCAAAATAGATATATCAGTTATTTTTCTCAATTTAAAAAAATAAAAAGGACAATAAAAGATCATGCTATCTGCTGATGAAATGTGTTAAAAATGACAGCCGTTCATTAACAGATAAAACAGGCACCTAACCAAAGTAAAGCAGAATGTTCAAATCCCTTAATTTCTATAACCTAATTCCAACATTTTTAAGAAGCTAGAGGCTTATTTATACATACATAATAAGAAGATAAATCTTTTGTATTAAAAATGCTTAAAATAGACCTCAAGATCACACAGAAATATGTTACTTAAATATGCCATTATCATAAAAATAAACGAACTACAAATGTTCTCTGCTAAACAGAAAATTAAAAATAAACTGTTTCTAGTGTAACAATAGGTTTGCTTAATTATAATTTGCAGCTGAATTTATCAAATGTATATATACTCATTGAATGAAAATATGTGGCAGTATCATAGGAAAAGAGTACCAAAGCAGTGACCCACACAGCCTTTCAAGACCACTTTTGTTTGGAATATTTTTGAAAACTGCTACTGTTGCAGTCCCTACACTGGCAGAAATTCTCTTAAAATCAGTGGAATTCTTGCTGGTATAGGGATTGTAAGATCTTTAGCCCCAATTCAGCAAGATATTTCAGCATGTGTTTTAAGCAAGACTTTGATAGTTGGACATACACTTATTTGCCTTGCTGAATTAGGGCCACATGATCAGATTTTTCGAAGACTTTTTGTTTTCTTTTTTGCTGTTGTTGTTCGGTTTGTCATTTATTCGAAGACAAGAAATTTGTGTTACATATATTGCTTTTATAAAATATATCTTGAATTTTATCATTCTTGTGAAACCACCAAAAGACAACCATTGGCCTAAATATCTCACCCCTGAGGTTCATCAGCACTCAGGGCTTCCCCTGCAGAGGGAATATATTTAAGCCAATGTCCTGCACAAACTGTGCTGGCGGTCATTAGGCTTTGAAGGGACAGAACCCCTCTCCTTTCGACAAAACACATTCAGAAACCCTCCAAAGGCATTAACACCATGTCTGCGCATACACACTCGAGCGATGCAATCTGTGTGTGTGATTAAGACATTCCCTTGGGGCAGTCACTTACTAGAATTACTGCTGTCATCCTTGGTTCCATCGAGACTTCCATCGGGGTGCATTTGCAAGTAGTAGCCTTGCCTGCAATATAACCTGGTCACTATACCCTTGAGCTGGGGATCTGAAAGACAAACATATTTTGTCACTAGCCTCAAAACTTTTTCCAAGAGTTATCCCTACTTCTCTCACTGTAGGAGAAGTTTGGTGAAGCAGCATTGCTGTCTTAAAAGTAAGTACTACAACAGGACAGGTCCTGATGGAGATGGAGAAAAATCTCGCCGCAGAGTGTTATTAGGCCAGTTGCGTGTCCTGTTCTCTGCCTCCAACATCCTTCATTGTAATCAACAGAGATAAAACACTGAAAATAAGAATACCCCAAACACCATAGTCAAAGACTTAAACTAGATCAAGGCCTGCAAAAAATTTTAGAAATTGAAAAACCCTACTCATTTCATATTAGTGAGCAACTTATTATACTTCACATAAGTTTTAAGGACACTTGCACAAAAAGGTCTGTCTCCTTCTACTATATACCAAAAGTTATAAACTTATCTGGTTTAGTATTTTGTAACAGTCCCATCTGAAGAGTTCCCAAAATATTTACCAATCTAGGAGCAGATAGAATTCACCTGCCCTCTCCCACCCCCCAGGGAATAGCATCCAGTAAGGGCAAGACATAACTATGTTTCAACAGAGGAAAAAACCTGAGAAAACCCTCAGTAAGCTAAAAGTATATGGGAAATTCAGGTAGCTGAACAGTTGAGCTACCCTGTTTAATACTCTGCATTCATGAAAATTGCCAAAAATTGGGCTGCCAAGCCACAACTTTATGATTCATCTCAAGGACGGTGCCTTACCAAATGAGAAATTAAGCTGCTGTAGAAGTGGTTCAGTGCTGAGGAAAAGGACATCACATCAACAGCACTACCTCTGTGTGATATGGTTTCAGTATTGTTAAACATAAATTATTAGGCCCAACTCCAGGCAGCCAGGACATAAACTTGTGGGGACATGGTGCTAAAAGCATCAGTATCATATTATGCTTAACTATGCAATTATGAACTAAAATCATAAAGACTTTGAGACAGATATGTAATAAAATGATCAGGTGAACTTCTAAAAAAAAACAGAAATTATTTCCATGCAACCCTGTGGCCAGAATATAAAATGCTCCTTGAATTTGTGTATAATTGCTCTCACAATCAATCATGCTGGGTTACTTCCATTATCCTAAGGGGAGGTGAAAATAAACAGTAATAAACAACACTGTCTCTGAGTGGGATGCTCTGAAGCTTTCTACGGAGGCTCAGTTCCATGAAATGATTATGAAAGTGGTAAGTTTTTTCTTGAATATCCAAATTACAAAGTCATATTAAACAATAAACCCATCTAAGTTAAAAATATAAGATTAAATTGTAAATATCATAGAATCTGTTACTATACATATTAACACTGTAAGACATTTGAGGCATGGAAATAAATAATATCAACATTTGATGATCAACATATAAGCACATTACAACTTTTTTTTTGCCTTTAACTTCAAATTTTGCTATATGTAACTTTTTACATTAGCAAAAGTTTCTCTGTCTTTATATAAGAATATTCAGAAACAAATATTTTTAATCTTTATAAACAATAAACTGTATTTACTTTGAATGTACTGTCTCAATCAACTTCATCAAAAATATTTTCATAATTCAAAAATGAAAAGTGAGTTCATCTTACACATGCATTATTCCTATTAACACATGCTTTCCATATTCACTTCCAAACTGATGATTTTAAACATACTCACTTTACACATATTAAAATGGCATCTTAAAAGACTAAAGGAAAATATTGAAACAAAATTATTAGAACTAGACCTTTAAAAAGAAGAAAAATATTAGTATTTTGAAAAACATTTTCTACACCCAAAGAATCATGAATAAATGATTCTTTCTCATCACTTCTAGCTCAAAGAAGTATCTCATAGGAAGGCAAATGACAGTCAACTCACTATCACCAGCTGTTTACACCTACTGCTTCAAGGGAAAAATGCAAAACTTAGAAGTGACTTTCAAAGTTGTTCTTTATATTCATTCTATTAATTTTTCTAAATCCACAACTAAAATCTAGTTTCTAACAAGAAATTGCACAATCATTTGTCTCTGTTTTTGCCAAAAGTCTTATTTAAAATTAACTCTCTTTTACCAACTCTCCAAAATTTCATCTGAATGAAAAGAATTTGGTGGATAGTTATGCATTTCAGCTCGCATTTCAGGTTATGTGTCATGAGACAGGGTATGAATCCCCCATTTATTTGTTCACTCCAGTCCAAACACAACAAAATAATAGCTATTATAGCATGAGACCAGAGGATCCTACTCATGTGTTTCATCTCACTTGTATACAGTTTTAATTATTTCATTTGTCAGAGAACTGAACAAAATTGTCCCCAAATGTCTCTTTGACTTGAATGTTTCATTGAAACTGGAATTTACAACTAATAATGTGCTACTAATTAATATTTTCATTGTGCAGAATACATCTCTTTAGACAAATAAGTAGCAAAAAAGGTCTTTTTTCCCCATGAAATGTAGCAACTGCAGCTTTCTTTTTACTTTCTTCTTGTTGATTATTAGAACCTTTTTTACTCACCTTCCTAAGAACATCTTTTTTTACCTGAAAATCCCACATGTTCTTAGCAAAATTTAAACTTTTATTCCTGACAAGTAATTTAATCATGCATTTTTTACTAGTTCTTGGTCATAACATTTAGTTAATAGGTATCACAGTACTTTGGATCCACAAATCAAAGTAAGTGACAACTAAACGTTTTAGCCGAACAGTGCTCAAAAAACTGGGGAACTGGACAACAAGATATGGTATTTCTTTGATCTTAGCCAAAAAGCAACCCAGATTTAGTTATGGGGTTGTATGAAATGACTCATTAATCTCAATGCAAGTCATAATAAGCAATAGTCAAAAAACCTACTCCATACAGCCTCAAGGTAAATATATCCAAGACAAAGCAGAAAATCTTATCAAGCAAGGGATTTATCTCTTCTCCTTGCAGAAAGATAAATGATTCTTTCAGGTCCTTTTTGAGGCACCTGGGCAGCAAGCAGAGAAGAAAAGAGAAATACACTAGTCCCTGTATTTCTCTGGTGTTTTGTCTACTACAGGAACAGTCCCAGCTTCAGATACCTTGCAAATGAGTTTCTCAAATGCTTCTTGACCACATCTTCCCCCCACACACACTGTCTGCTAGAAAGCAGGAGCGACTAGCAATGCCCTGAAACACCAGTGGAAGACTGATGCTGCCTGTCCACAGGTGCCCTGGGTACATTATGTTTTTTAACTCCCACCGCAGTGATACAGGTAAACAGATCAGCAATTACCCTTACCCATTACGTCCCACGCATGCCTTTTTCTTTTCACATGAAAGAGAAAGGGAATGGCAAGAGAATACAGAAAAATAATACAACATAAACGAACAGAATGAGAGTAGACAATATCACCAAAGAGTTCCCAGTTCTCATGATTTTATTATAAATTTTTAGCTACTAGTTCACTTAAAATCCTAGCCATCACAGCCAGGTGATTATGTGAAAAATACACTTTCTATTTAATTTTAAACACCTTGACTTCAGGGGAAAAAAAACCCAAATGAGCAAACTTCACCATGGATCAAAATCAAAGAACAGTTCAACATCTCCAAATGATTTTTATTGATCTTATTTTGCACCTTGACTTCTGATGTTGAACAGTACAGTGTCACAAGTCTGCAATGCCCCACCATGGAAAGAATTATTCTGACTTGCAGTTATTAGAAGTTGTCGCTAAAATTCAAAGACACTGTATTGAATGGATAAAGCAACAGCTTCTCAAGCCTCTCTTCCACAGCAGCCTGCGTGACAGCAGCCACTTGCAGCCCGCTTTTGTTGCTTTTTTTTCCCCTGTCGCTGGTGACAGCAGGATGCATGATTGCGGTTAGCATGCACACTCTGTCAGTAGCTTTTCTGATGTCCTCAACAAAGGCGGAGTTTAATTAAGATGTCTTGTCCCTCAATAGTGACTACAAAAACGCAGCTTTGGCGTTAACTCATAATAGGCTGAGTGCTCTAGAACAATTATGACATTTTATGTTTTGAGTTAAGAATATTTTCTGTTCACAAACAGAATGGCTTTAGCATCTCCTTCCCCACCTCCACAGGCTGCCAGGACAGATCTCTTTAGAATTCATATAGGTTTAAAATAAAGAAAGAGACTAAGTCATTATAAAGCTTTTACCTTTCTGTTCAGACATCGATGAATTCACAATGCTAAAAGAACAATGGTGACTATGCCCATTGCATTTTAACACCATGAAAAATTAATCCCTTAACATCCACTGGAGTTTTAATTGTTAGTTTTTACCATAGGAGGGCTTTTTTTGCCTGTCATTATTTACTTCCTCTTTTGAGTAACGGTACTAAATAAAAGCCTGTTTGAGCTGGCAAGGGAATGCTTAATGGTGGGTTAGCCTCATATGAACTCACATTCTTATGGAGAATAAACTGCACTATCCAGTCAATTATCAACCTACCACAAAATGTGTTGCTCAGCGAGTCAAATGAAAGCCAGTATTTAGAGGTATGTTCTGCTCAGATAGCATAGCATCAAACTCACGTTAACAACTGGTAGCTCCAGGTCCTTCACATCTTACTTTCTCTTTATTCCTTGCATTATCCTCCTGCAGTTTTTGCTTGTGGATATTTCAGTACTATAAATCAGGCATCTTATTTTTAAAGATTTCTGGTGCTGCAATAGTCACCATGATTCTTGCTCACTGATGCTATGATCAGCATTTGTTAGGAATCTTCTCTCCCATCTATTAAACTTTATTTGAAATAGCAACAACATTTATAATCTGCATTAGGATTTTAAAACCCCCAAATCCCCCCAAAGCTGCAGCCCCCAGATTTCTTGGGAAGTTGGGAAGCAAAGCACCCACCCAAAGCACGGAGTGTCTCTCCCACTCCAGACCCGTCTCCCAGATAGTTTGTAAGGTCTGGAACATGTAAAAGGCCACTTTTCCTGACTTTTCACACAGAAGTACCTTGACAATCATGTTAAACAACACGTGTTGTTTGTTTTGGACTGGGATTCCTGCAATGTCTCCTGCTGAAGCCACTCTACCTTCTGTAATAATTAACTACCCACCATGGGCAGGATTAGAGCCCATCCACTAGACCACAGCTCAAAAAAGCCTTCACTGACTTTAGCACAGAAACCCATTGGTGCTTCAGGTTAATGTCTGGATACTATTCAAAACTTCTGTCAGTACTACTCAGTATTTTAGAAACATGTCTACTAGGCGGTTCAGCTCCAGAAGGAGGGACCAAATCCCATGTGAAATGACATTTCCTTTTTGGATTCCCAAGTATTCCAGTTCCTGCTGTTATGCTTTTCCCAGTTTCCAAAAGTTGCCTTCTTCTCAAGTCTATTGTTTAATTGCAACAGTACTCTAACAGGTACAGTCAGTACAGATGATCACATACACTCCTTTTCCCTTGTTTTTCACAAGTTTTGCATTGTCATTCCAGCACATAAAAGTGCAGGATCCTCTGATATGCATGTTACACAATCACAAAAGCAAGCTTCCTAAAGCAAGTAAGTACATAGCCAACAGGGAATTCAAAACACAGAATTCCATACTTCATTTAAAGGTGGTAAAATCCTAAAAGGCATCTAGAACTGTAATGTTCCTTTATTATTAAACTGTTCAGCTGTTCTTATGATACAGCTCTTGCATTCAAAAGCTTTATACGCTTCTAACTTCCTTATTATTTTGACTGTCCTGTCATCTGGTGTCTCAATGTTTCAAAGTTTCTGATCCTGTTGGTTTTACTTTCTCTCACTGTTAACAAGAAATTATTAAAAAAGGACACATATGCTAGTGCCCCCTGTTTTTAATAACGTTTTCAGTAACTCATAATACACACCAGAAAACTAAAGTTTCATTAAAAACTTGAAATAAAAATATTTTTTAAAGAAAGTTTTGCTCTATTCAGGACAGAGGGGAAAAGGATATTATGTGAACTTAGAAAAGTAATAGCTTTCATTATTCCCTGTTCCCATAAGTAATAATAGTACTTATTCTGAAGTGCAGTGGCTTTGTCAGCCTATTTCTCTGTGCTCACTTATTTTTCTGTCCTCATAATGATTACAGAGCACTCAACTTCGGTGTTTATTTTTAACACTACTTTTTGTCCATTCATGCCTCACATCACAAGCTCGTCTCCCGCAGAACCTCGCTTTGAGAGCACATTGAGGAGAGACAGAGAGTCCTCCTACGTTCCTGCGCTGTCATTGTCATCGGCACTTCCACAGAGCTGATGAAATTTCTTGGTAAACTATGAAAGCGGGTCAGAGTTGTGCAAAATGGTTGCTTTTCTTGAAAGCCCAGCATCGTACCCTTTGTACTGGCATCCTTGTCTTTGTAGCGCAGATGTTTTTATGTTAACTGCAAAATGCGCTCCCTTCCATTTGTGTGCACTGATGTTTCGTCTCTAGGTCTTACAATACATTTCAAACTACATGAGATTTTCTTCTTGCTACGTGGTTTTACTTGAACAAATTTGATCATCAATAGAATTACAGCCACTTGGCTTCTAGCTGGGATAATTTACATTTGTTCAGATTCACAAGATGATTGCATTTAATAGAACTTGTCTACAGCATAATTGTTAAGTCCCCTTTACCAGCCATATTATTTTTGGAGGGTATTTGCTGGAAAGGGAAGAGGTTTATGTTGTTAAAAAAGCACATTGTTCCAAAATCACAATTTTACATAGGGATGGTAGTTTAATTTTTGTAACTTCATTTAATAATTTTCATTTATCTTCCTACTGGACTATATTGTACACCTTCGATGTGTCTGATCTTGCAACACATGGATTTGTTGGGAGATTTCTCCCTAACTGCTAGCTTCCACTGTTGACTAATGTTCCTTCTAATACACTAAAATTCAATCATCTCTAATTTCTTAATATCTAAAATAGTTGATGTTATACACAAAAATATTGAGAAGAAGCTTGCCTCTACTCCCAGGCTTACTTAGATAGCACTAATCACAGTTTAATGCATTTAACTGTTGTCTGACACTCTCTGACAGACACAAAAAATCTCCTTTGCAACTACGTTCACTTTCTCAAAGTTTACTTTGAAATGCTAAAAATTCTATTGCCTAAAGTTTTGTGTTACAGCAGTCTTGCTCTTACAATTTTTATTTATTGTTTTAATTTTACATAGGCCTAAAAAATATCCTTTTATGAATCTTCTTGACTTAGGTAAAGTCATTTTCTAGGTTTTTTGTATAGGACTCCTTCCTATACCTGAACATCTTAGTTTTACCTGGTATTTTCTTACTTCTGAATTCTGTCAGTAAAACATTAACATCAACAAAATATTGCTTTACCTTTCTCTTTAAAACAAAAACATTAAACGCTAGATCCCAAAGTTATGTAATTTCTGTGTCCTCATTTTTTCAATAATCTCCACTTTGTTAGCTTCTCATAAAAAGGCCTGGTGAAAGACCAAACTTTATTTTAGTCACATTCCAAAAATACAAAAGCACCACAATGTGACAGATTCTATTACCATTTAACTTGTGTATAAAATTTGACTAATGCATTGCCCTTTGATTCAGCAAATAAATGGGTTTTAAGAATGAGATTTCTCTGAAGGTGTCACTGAATGTTGAAAGCATAATAGGATGGGCATAGATGACCTTTCCAAATGTAACAATGTTTTCCACATAACACCTAACTTACCAAAGAATGAATTGATTCTCCCTTTCCTAGATAATTCATATTTTTAGAACTAAATGTTTAAACATTACTTTTATTTTTACAGTCTTGACTATTTGTGTCCTTGCATGCTGCATCCCAAAGCAATGAAATATTTGAAGTCAGTTCTATTTCTTTCACAAAATGACTTAGAATTAAATTTGGAATGCACTTAATCTATTTTAAAAGTATTTGAAACTACCATTGTAGTGCGCAATGGAGAGAGGATAGCAGGATAATTTGCAATGCTAAGTATAAAATCTTAAACCACACTCCATTTTCTATTGTTGCATACAGGAAGTTTCCATAATACCAAGTGGCAGGGGTCCTTAACTCGTTATTAACTTCATTTAATTCTTGCCAGAATGCATAAAAGCCCACAAAATGAAGTAGCATATTTCCTCTGCTTAGATATGCAGCTTTTGAAATGTGCACCTGAAGAACATAGTGTATTATATTTACTTTTACTTTCTTGCCAATGGCACAAAATATTGAAAGAAGCCATTCACATTATTTTCAAGAAATTTTACATTTTCGTCTACTGACTAGCCTCACTTACCTGGGACAAAGGAGATTGTACCTAATTATAAAGTAGCAACCAAGAATTGTAAATATATATTCTATAAAATCATAGAATAATTTAGCTTGGAAAAGACCTTTAAGATCATCAAGTCCAACCATAAACCTAACACTGCCAAGTCCACCATTAAACCATGTCCCTAAGCATTATACCTACACATCTTTTAAATACCTCCAGGGATGGTGACTCAACCGCTTCCCTGGGCAGCTTGTTCCAATGCCTCATAACCATTTTGGTGAAGAAATTTTTCCTAATAACCTTCCTAAACCTCCCCTGGTGCAACCTAAGGACATTTTCTCTTGTCCTATCCCTTGTTACCTGGGAGAAGAGGCTGACCCTCATGTTACTACAACCTCCTTTCAGGTAGTTGTAGAGAGCGAAAAGGTTTCCCCTTGGCCTCCTTTTCTCCAGGCTGAACAACCCCAGCTTCCTCAGCCACTCCTCATAAGACGTGTTCTCATATGATATGTCACAGTCTCATTGCAGAGCAAAGACACTCAGTTTTCTTTGATAGCTGAACAGCATATAAGGCTTTCCTGGTGCAGCAGATCCCAAATATCTGCTAATGTAGCAGTCTCAATTTTCACTGCCACCACCATTAAGACGTATATTACTACATTTTACAAAATTTCAAAAAAATCACAAGTTGTGACTGAGTTATGTGCAGATTTAAGCACATAAATGAGAAAGCAAACAGAAACATGGCTTCTTGTTCTTTTTCATCAGTGCTAACAATTTAGTGCACAAATGTAAACTCCCGATTAATAAAACAACAAAAGAATTAATTTGTGACCAAAGACAAATAAACTTGTTTGATACTTAAAAAAAAATCCCAGTCACTCAAGAGGAAATAAAGAAGGTGAAGGGCCTGGAAAATAAATCATATGAAGAGAGGCTGAAGGAGCTGGGACTGTTTAGTATGAGGAAGAGGAGGCTGAGGGGAGACCTCATCACTCTCTACAACTACTTGAAAGGACACTGTAGAGAGGTTGGTGCTGGTCTCTTCTCACAGGTCATTAATGACAGAACGAGAGGGAATGGCTTCAAGCTCCAACAGGGTAGGTTTAGACTGAACATTAGGAAAGAATTCTTCACGGAAAGGGTGGTCGGGCATTGGAATAGGCTGCCCAGGGAGGTGGTTGAGTCACCATCCCTGGATGCATTTAAGAGATGATTAGATGTGGTGCTGAGGGATATGGTGTAGGGGAGGACTTTGTAGAGTAGGGTAGATGGTTGGACTTGATGATCCCAAGGGTCTCTTCCAACCTAGACGATTCTATGATTCTAAGTACCAAGGAAGCTGACAAATTAATTACATCTTAATTTAGTGTTTTCTTTCTATCTGACAGAAAACATTTGCTATGAAAAATATGGATCAGTATCAAAAAAGGGGAAAAGTCAAAATTTTCCTTAGTGGAACATTATATATTTTTCTATATTATTATTTAAACCTTATGCTTTAACATAAATCCTCTCTGTCAAATCATGTCATTCACCAACACTGTCTGAACAGATTTGTTTACGAACACATAAAATCTCAGCAAAATGAGAACTGTTAAATGCAAATTACATTTCAGTCCTCTTCATGAACAAGTAATATTACTTGAAATATAGGACTCCAAAGATATGTGGCCAGGATGAAAGGGAAATAGATTGAGAAAAGGATAGTCCCATTGTGAAAGGGAAATAAATGTATTTCCATATTTGTTATTAGTTAGGAACAATCTTTATTTTTTTCTGTATAAAGCAAGATTACAGAGGTCCCATCAGACAAGCTGGTTTGCACTGTTAATATGAACAAATACCTTATTTATTTAGAAAAATATTCATTTGTGTAGGGAAGAATGAGTGCAATAACATTAATTCACATGGAATATCTACGAAAGAATTTTTAATATCATACATACAGTACCATTAATAATTATTTAACATTTTTATAACATTCCATTGCTCTTTCACAAAGGGTTGCTATTTTCAGTTTAATCTCCAAAATCTCTAACAGCAACAGAAATGAAAGCAAGGCAAAATCACAAAAAAAGTATAATTTTGCATTTACTGCTTTCTTTTTTTAAAAAGAAAAACACCTAAATGATATACCCAAGAAACATCATGAGTTATAGGAAGCAGATTATTAAGAACTACTTGAACCATAAAATAGCAAGTCATACCAAATATTTCAGCTGTTCTTTCAATTTTGCTGTGTAACTAAGTGTTACTCTGGAATGCTATTTAACCAGAGACCCACTGAAGAAATAACAGACATTTTCCTATACTTCGTTCTACCATACACAAAAGCACTTGTATGTTTTATTTGCAAGAATGCAGTGAGATGGAGAGACAGAAAGAGAAGCAATGCGTAGCTGCTTTGGTTTTCTGAGATCACATTTTCCCGAAATCCTCCCTGTGAGAAAGATGAGAGTCATGTTCAGCCTACAGACTGCAAGGCCTGATAATCTGTGGTATTAAACACAACTCAGAAATCTTAAGAGAAGCAGCTTGGAAAACGGATCTTCAGCCAGTGCAACAAGAAAATAATCCCCTGTACTTGAAGAACAGAGTCTGTACCATTTCTAATTCAGAATTACAGACTCATTTCTTCTATCATCAGTATGACAAAACCGTATCTCTTTACTGGAGATGCTCCCTGCTTATTTTTTGAGTACGAGGTTAACCAGGGCCATGACTTCAAGGTTTTTTTGTCTTCTCCCTACTTCTGCTATCCAAGAAAACTTGGAACATAGAGAAAGAAAACAAACTTTCATGAAGTTACATGACCCCAGGAACTGGGCTTTAAGGAAATCAGTAGATTTTGACACTGATGATACAGGACAGATCACAGAAAATTTTGACAGGCAGTCACTCAACAAATCCTTTTGGAGGGACCTCAGCACAAGCATTGCCACCTTGCTTCTCTGGCTCTTGCTTGAGGCTGACTCTAGCAAGAAAAAAATGGATATAAGTGGCAAATTCCTAATGCTCCTAGAGGAAAAAAAAAAAAACAAAACAAAACAAAAAACACACACAAAAAAATCCCAAACAAACCAAACCATTTATCCCAAGTAGATTAATCTGGTTCTCTCGGAAAGGCTATTTAGTACAGAATGTTTAGCTAGTAACCAGAAACTAAGCAGAACTATACTCTTAGCATCTATGAGAAAACGAGCAGAAACAGCTCAGGTCAACTCAATTATTCACTAATAAGGAGTAAATCCTCCAATTCAGAGTCTTTTGATGGTATGATGGAGTCACAGTCAGCAGAGATTACCCCAGCCTCTCACTGGCACCATGAAATAAACCGATTGTTCACCTACAAAAAAAAAAGTAGGTGTATTCCATAGTATTCTGTAAAGTTTCACAAGATTGCAAACATTTGCTGGCTTTTAGAGGTTCTCAAGGTTGGTTCATGCTTTGATGGAGACCTGCCCAAAAATACCTCAAAAACACTGAAAGGGCTTTCAATCTCTACATATAATTTTATTAGAACATAAACCAGAATAAACAGCTTTTCAATATATAACCTGAAAGTGAAATAAGTAAGAGTTTTATAAGAAATCTCCCATCCTGCCTAGTGCGTATTTGCAGTGACTTCATGAACTGTTTTTTCATCCTGCTTTGCCTCCAGTCTATCTCTCTCACCGTGGAGTACTGGCTATCTATCACATGTACTTTTTTTAACCTGTTCAGGTGACAGGCTCTCCTTGCCCTGTTTCTCACATCCTGTCTTTCACTCCCTACCTGTTGTACCCTTCACCAGCATCCTTTCCCAGCTGTACATCTCCAACTATGCTGAGCAGTAAAGAGGACATAAGAAGACAGCCCTCCTCCCTGCTGCCCACTCACATCTTAACTTTAATAACAAAATGGGGTTTTAAACTTAAGCAAGTAAAACAAATATGCCATCAATCATGTATATCCTCCTTCACAAATCTATAGAAACACAAGTTCTCTTTAGGCTAACTATGCACTTAATAGAAGCTACAAATTCCACCTTGTAGCTACCAGGAAATAACACACAGTCTATAATTTCTGCTTGTATACACAGAAGTCTATCAGCACATTGAGCCAAAGCCACCAGCAACTTCATCAGTGATCACATGGATTTTGCACAGTAGTGAGTCAAACTGAAGATCCATGGCAGTTCCAAATGTGTATTTTCTCTCAAGATGTGTAATGCAAAACTGGCAAAAAAAAAACCCAAACTGAAACATATTCCTCAAGTCTGCTGTGCCGCAACACTTCCATGATGATGGCTCCTCTCTTCACTGTCTGCTTGGCCAAAAAGTTACACCAGCATCATTCCTTGTCAAGTCTAGCATTATCTCTTAATTTATTGCAAATGTCCATTTGTGTGTGTGAAGACACAATGGCTTAACAACTGACATTCCTCTGACCAGGTATGGACATCTGCCCTTGAACTAGTGATCTTGAACTCCTTCAAGAAGGAGTGGGATGAAACAGGCAGCTCTAGGTATGATTTCCCTCATTCTGAGGACAGGTCAAAAATGCACTGAACGAATTACACCCAAGAGAGCTTACTTATCCACCCAAATCATCTATCATATACTCTTTAGCCCTGTTCACCCTCTGGAGAAACTAATGCTCTCAAGCCTTTGCATGAGCATTTCCTCCCCAGGACTCAACTCCAGCCCCTGTCACACTATTTTGTTTGGACTAGACTTGTCGTGTGACCCAGACAGCCACTCATTTGTTCTTATGTTGTGTCAGGAGACCACCCTATACTATAAAAATGTAGCCATATGGGCACAAATAAATTTAAACTGGTTTGCTAAGCATCCTCAGCCATCAGCTGCTGACTGATCTCACACCAGGGCTTCCACTCCACACGTTACTTTTAAGTTTTACAGAACATACATTTTCAACTAGCATGTTTTAAACAGGAACCAAGAGCAATTTCATTGTCCAGATGTGTTTGCTGGTACTGCAGCAGTACCTTGTAAGCCCCAGTGAAGACTGAGGCGCTACCATGCGAGCCAGCACTCAGAGGAGCCAACAGCTATGCTCCTAAAGAACAAATTGCAAGCTGTTCTGAGTATTAATATTAAACTCTCTTTAAATCTCTTACATTTCCTGCACATTTATTATACCGACAACTTAAATGTTACCTGAAGCTGAAAGATTAGAGGTGGAAAAGCAGGAAATTTGTCGCTGGGATTTCCACAGCAACTTTTGCCCCCGCCTGGTGAGGCTGCAGCAACAGCACCACTATGAGCCCCTGTCACTGCCACAGGGGGCACAAATTTGACTCTGTAATAATGTCCTAGTGAATACTGCCTTCGACTGAATGTTCCAGCTTTCTTTAGCATCACAACCCAGGGCCTGAGCTTTCCATAGCCAGGGCCAGGCTGGCAGCTGAGGGCCGGCCATGCAGCCCCCGGCCCACAGTACAGGCCTGGTGGGTACCCCTGGGCCGTGGGCTGGTCGGCAAGTGGGCACGCGAACTTCAAAACCCTGCGTTGACTCAGTGTAGCGTAAAAAACCTCACTGCCTGTCCCCTTCTCAGTTTCTAACCCCCACGTGCTCTTACTTGAGCTGTTTGATGTGCAATCTGAGGGCTGCCTCCATATACCGTGACCGGAGTTGCTGCTTGTGCTTCACGTGTAATATGGCAGGTGGAACGCTGCAGGGTTTAGTATCATATCTCATCTCCAGTGCATATTTACATACACTTCAGAAGCAACATAGAACAAAATGCCTAACACTTTTACTTTTTACCAGGACATAAACTCAAACCTCATAGCTCCTAAGTGCAGTCAGGAAAAAAAAAAAAATCAAAACAAAAAGAAAAAACAAACAAAAACAAACAAAAAAGCCCCAAAATGCCCAAAAATAAAACCCAGAAAGGATATTACTAATTCAGAAAGCTGTCCAAAATTAATCTGCTTCCTTTTCAACAGAGCTTACATTATAGCGGAAGTCCCCGTTTATTTTTCAGGGGCCTTTGATGTAGTTCTCTATTTCTACACTCCAATACAGCAGAAATCTCCAACATAAATCTTGTTCAGATTTGACACACAAGCCAAACTCCCTTTTTGACACACAGGAGGAGGGGCATGTTTGAGCCTCAATTATGCTCTTCACTAAAATCTGTACCAGTGGCCCCATCAAGTGGGTCACATTTGATTTTTCTAAGAAATTATTTTTGTCTGCATGCAAAGTGTGTGTGTGCGGACAAACCAGAAATCTGCTGGTTTATAACCAAAGCGTCGCTTCAGGTGTTTGTAGGGAACATAGCAAGACAGCAAAGGAAACACAAGACACTGGAAAGCAACTGAGCCATGACTTTGTTTTCAAGACAAGACTCAAGGATGCTGGGCCATTCCCTACCTAAGATGACTGAACAGCCCCTGCCACTGAATTGTTAAAGCAACCGAGGGGGTTTTCAGCAGGTGCTGCCTTGTTGCAACAGTAAGTAAGTAGTGGCAACCCACCTTACTGAAAAGAACTGACACACACAGCTCAGAAACTATTTATGTAGTATGACTTCAGGTTTCTAGGATGAGTGCCCTGACTCATGCTCTGAAAGGTCGTAAACTACACAGGGTGCCCAATGCTAAAGACAGAAGTCTGAAGTTGGATGATGTGAATTAAGGAACCATGGTGTCACCAGGATGTTTGCAACTAAAAATGGACTTGGACCTGAGTCTCCATAGCACCAGCAACTGCCTGGAAGTAGGACGGCTGGCCTTTGTTTTATGAACTAAGATCAAAAAAATTGTTTTCTAGTTTAAAAAATAAAAGATAAAGAGACTTTGAAATAAAAAGCAAAAACAAATGGATTAAAAGCTTTTCTTCTCTAACAGACTAAAGTGAGCAATGTTGTAGCACTGGCAGTTGAAAAAAATTGGTTCACACCAAAACAAACAAAATAATGAATAACTCAGAGTTTAAATCCTTCATTTCCTGAAAAACTAAATACTTAATTCAGTCAAAGAGTAAATATTTCATTTCAAAGATGAGTGCAATTTGAAATTTTAAAATTAAATTGACTAACAATTTGAAATATTCAAGACTTGGTTCAAAACTGGAAAAATAATATTAATAAAAATTGTAAAATGCCTATCTGAAAATAAAAGTCTTACTCCAGATTGCTTCCAGGTTCACACTTTTCCCCCTACAAAAAGCAACATGGTTAAACTAACATGTCTGCCTAGACCTTTGTTGCTTTGAGACTTTTTGTTGCATTTTAGTATCAACAAACCTGAAGAAAAAAGTACACTTAAAAATAGCCCTGCCCTATGAAATATCCCATCTAAAGCAAAGAGACACACAAGTTCTGAGCTAACGGAATCGATCCTGTGGCTTCTGGTTTCACTTACAAGTTCTGATGTGTATGAAAGGACCCAAAACCTAAAGACCTCGTCATAGACGTATGCCTTGTTAAGAAACACAGAGACACTGAGGGAGCAAAGTGTTACTACCAGATTCAAATCCTCATAAGAGCAGAATCCACACCCTTCCCATTGGGAAAGTGTCATGCACTCAGAAAGGAAAAGTGTCCACTATTGAATTACCCTGGCTGCTTACTGAAATCTCCAGATGTCCAGCTCTAGTGCAAAGAAAAAGTTAGTTTTTCAATTCTGCCTCAAAAGTTAGCTTTTTGTTTCTGCCCCAAATTGCATCACAAGTTGCCTCTGCATTTCTAGTTTGCATTTTTTAATTTTAGAACATTGTTAGTTTTGAGTATTTTGACATAAATATTTTAAAGGCCATATAGTTATTCATTGCAATTATTATTAAAGTCCAAAGTAAAGACAGGCTGCTTCCATTACATCTAGGTTAAAAAAACCTGTGGTATCTACAAGATTTTGGATGGGTTCTGTTGATTACAAAATTCTGTAGACTCTAATGAATACAAAGTTACTCCAGGAACTCCAGCAGCTTGAAGGTGAGGATGGCCCCATGGGCAAGAGGTCTCAGTCAGGAGAGGAGTGTGGGTCAGGCTCTACTGAAGAGGGGACTGGGCTGATCCAGAGCACTAGGGACCATTCCTGGAGGTGGATGAGCACTGGCCTCGTATTGCAAAGTCACAGTAATAAGAGTCTGTGCCAGCACATCTCCAGGCAGAGCCTAAACACAGCAGATCGGCATCACCCTCACTTTACAGACAACAAAACAGAAGCACAAAAAGGACGGATGTTTTGTCCAAGGCAGCAATAAAAACGAAGTTTTCTGCATCCTAGTCCAGGATGTAGATGCCCCTACCAGGCTATACAAAAGGACTTAATATGCCTGGAAAAGACACAATTAACTACTGGATAGACAGAAACTGCTATTTACGAGCATGTCAGAGGCCAATTACTACCCTGAGTTTTACATTAAATTGAATGGTTTTATTTGTTTAAAGCAGTATTAATCCCACTGTTGAGGCAAATGGAAGGATTTTAACAGAGGAATTTAAAGGGGAGGAAGTGAAGGCAAGGGGAAAAGCCTTGCCACTGTTAATAAAATAAATAGATGTCAGTGCAAATAGACATCACTTATTAGAAGCTTTCTATCCATGTAGCAGAATGACGGTTTATAAAATCTTTCCCCAGTGCTTTAATATCTAGTGATGAATGAAACTGGAAGGGAAAAAAAGAAACACTTGTCAACAGTTTCCAAAGAATTCCAAAGAAAATAATCTGCTTTAAAATTATATTTTGGACAATTTACGCTAACTACTGGGTATGTGTTGTTCAAAATAAATAATTTCTCAGTGGAATTACCTCATTTGAAAAGTCACAAAGCAGTACACTCTAAATAGCTCTAAGACTTTTCTTAAACTCCTGAGACATTTAAAGCTGAATAAACTGGAAATTAGTATGAAGATTACTGTAAGCAGTGTTGGGACACCAGCAAAAATCTAAAACGTTGAGTTTCTCAAAATTTCCTAAATAACTAAACATTAGTAAATGCTTCAGTTTTCTTCCACAGAAATGGCTGTACTCCAGTCATTTTAAAAGACAATAAATGTTGGTGATAAGAGTTAAAATTCAGATAATTAGAATTTTTTGGATGAATACAAGTGGAATGGAGGCAACTGTATGTAAATGTTGGGGAATTTTAGACTTCAAAATCTACTTATTCTACCATAAACCACTCTTTTTTCTTTAGAAATCCAACTTCTCTGTGAGAGAAGAATCCACTTTTCTCCTCAGCTCTGCTAAGAGCTGAAGACTTTGGGAAGCTGCGCTGCCACAGTGCAAGGAAGACTCCCAAAGGTTCAGGCTCACAGCTCCACCAGACAGCCTGCTGCCTGTCCAGGCACTGGAGACTGGAAGGCTGTCAAGAGGCAAATAAATTTATTTGGTGCCTGTAGTACTGTTGTGGGTCTCAGCTTTCCTCAGGCCTGCCACGCAGCATCTCAGGAACCAGAAGCAGGCTACTTCTGGAGCAGACTCTATGACTGGAGTCATTAAGACTTCCAGAGCATAAATCTGATATAGTCCTCCTAGGCTCCCTTCACAGCTAGTGAAGCCATCTATTTCAGGATGCCATGAATTACCCCCTCAAAACAAATATTTTTCATTGACTGCATCACAGCCTGTCATGGTTTAACCCCAGCCAACAGCTAAAAACATGAGCCGCTCACTCAATCCCCCGACTTGGGATGGGGGAGAGAATCAGAAGAGTAAGAAAAAAAATCGTGGGTTGAGATAAAGACAGTTTAATAAGCAGAGCAAAAGCCATGTATAATCACATGTAATGGTTACTATTTGGGAAGACAAATGCCATAACTCCAAACATCCCTCCTCCTTCCCTCTTCTTCCCCCAGCTTTATAGGCTGAGCATGATGTCATATGGCATAGAATATCCCTTTAGTCAGTTGGGCTCAGCTGTCCTGGCTGGGTCCCCTCCCAACTTCTTGTGCACTCCCAGCCTGCTCACAGGTGGGGCAGTGTGAGAAGCAGAAAAGGCCTTGAGAATTTAGCGACAATCAAATCCACCGGTGCCCTATCACACTACTTTCACCCCAAATCCAAAACACAGCCCCACACCAGATGCTAGCAAGAAAGTTAACTCTGTCCCAGCTGAAACCATGACACAGCCAAAATACGAACATATAAATTGCTCAAGCTTTGGTATCTACATAGCAAGAATTTGCATTCAATCAGGCCAATCTCAGCCAAAGCGTCTAGAGAAACTCCATGATCACCAATTCATTGGTTGGAAAACACACCTCGTTTTTCCTGGAACTACAGAGGAATGACAATATCACAGAAAAATATTCTGATTCAATGGTAAATGACCAGAACAAATAATTGATTATTTAACAGATGATTGCAATGAAACTTCTCTGAGAAGTGTTGTGAGTCATCTGAATCCAGTCAATACCAAACCCCTTTAAAATGCCATCCAGAAGGAAGAACTTTTTCAAAGCTGGCCTTAACAGAAAACCAGTTCCTGCTAGGGAGAACAGGAAAATTTCTGTGCTCAGTAACTCTGGTTCTCTCCAAAGAGCTTAAGATGACCACCTTAAAGTCAGAAGGCTAAAGAAACACATGGCAATAGTCAAACTGTTCCTGAAAGACATACCTGAATGGAAACAGACCCTCTGCCTTTGTGGCACTCACCTGCAGCACTTCAGAACAGTAACTACTTCCCTGTCCTACTTAATATCTGTCTTATGCAGTTCCCTGAAGAAACAAGTTTATGACATCCCTCAGCAGCAGCAAACAGATTGCATAAAGATCTAGCCCCCTATCATAGTGTACTGGTAATGCTGTAGTACAGGTGCCATGGATATTCAGATAGCCCGATTTATGTCCAAAATCAGCATATGGGTGCAAGAAAATGCAAAAAGTAAACCTCAAGGGGATGAAGTTCATGCCTTTGCTTAGCAGAAAATGCTTCTAAGACACTGAAGCGATCTCTTTTGTTTTGAGTATCTGTCTAGCAAATATTAAAAAAAAACAGCTGATGAAATAAAGATTCTCCTGCACTCTGCAGTGATCCTCTTCTCAGCTCATCAACGAAGAATGAGCTTCCAGCTCTGCAACTGTCCTACAACTACCATCATTCCACACCACCAAACACTCCCTGATCATGTCCTGGCATTGGTAACAAATATCAGTCACCTCTTAATCTGAGGCAATGTCTTTTGCAAAAGCTTTCCAGCCAGAATTAAGAAGAAAATAATGTTCCTGCCATGAAATACTTTTTCAGGATAAAGGCCAGAACAAAGCTTTCTTCAAGAAAAATTAAAAAGAAGGGGAAAAGCACACCAGAGTTACTCACACAGGAATAACTAGCAGCCTGGCAATCAGCACCCACTGGAGGTTCAGGTTAAAGGCTTTTTTGTCTGAACCAAAGCAATCAGGAGCTCAGACTTGAAATGTCCACATGGCAGGAGAGTGCTCGAGCCACAGAGCTGCTTGTTACACCCTGGGGTTTAACAAAAAAAAAATAAATCTCCAGCCTCAAGATACTTTTCCAACAGAAATTTTAACAAAACTATCCTGTTCTGATGGAAGCTTGGCATTTGGCCAAACCTGACAGAACAGTAAAACGGTTTCAGGTAAAATCAAGATATCAGTCCAACAACCCCTACCAGAAGGTCACATAAAATGTAGCTCATCTGCCTAGGAAGAAGGATTACTGCAGACATGTGACAATTTTATGTTACTTGCTCACCATAAAATATTTGGTTAATTCTTTTCCCTGATGATGACATACAGTCCTAAAGAACTGCTTCACTTTTTTTTTTTTTTAAAAAAAAGCAATTAGAGTTACAAGCATAAAGAACAAAGCAAAATGCAACTGAACATGGCACAACAGAAGGTCACTGGAACAAGTCACAAAATAAATTACCCACATCTTCTAAAGAATATTTTCTACATTAGGGCAGAGTTTTGCTACTGCTACAACAGCAATAGATAATCTCAAAGTTAGCACACAAACGTGTGCCCCGTTCCACCCTCTCCAGCAAAGGTGAAGCCTGCTTACCACTGTCATCACTCCTTTGTCATTATGTGAGAATACTAAGGAGCACAAACCCTTACAAAATTTATGTTCAGTAGAGCTGCTAAAAATAAATCCTAGATAAATGAAGCAATTTCATTTGTTTAAACGTAGTCTTAACTCATTTTTCTAAACCATGGACCATACCTATCTCTGCTTTCTTTTAATGATGACTGGAACTTTCTAGGTTACACAGCTCTTGGTGTTAAACCTAATATGTCGCTGTGCTTCCATACCTGTAGTTTAGTATGTTTGCTTATATTTGATAGTGCAAATCCTCTAAGAATGTAAGCTAGAAGACCAATGCAACATACTAAAGTCTGTCTGGCTGCCAAACATGACTCAATTTAGTAAGCATCCAGTAAAACTTCCACCAACAGAATGTTTTCAATTATATACATTAAATGAAGTCTGATTCTTTAAGAGACAAATAATAGCTTGACTACTGTTGGGGGTTTTCTTAAAGCTTCGACTCACATGAAACCTTCCAGCATTTATTTCCAATAGGCCATAGCAGTTTAATAAACCCACAGGTATCTTTTCTTATATTCAAAGTGAACATGAAATTATAGGCAGATGTATTTTTGATTAGCCTTTAAGTTATAGAAAGACAAGAATTTGCAGAGATAGTTTTATCCTTTGGAAAGAGAAAATCACCTGTTTTTAATTGCAGCAGAAAATATTTTTATTCTTCTTTCAAAACTTCGAAATAAGTAACCTTGTATCTGCAAGATTATTTGGAAAGATACATTTGTGAAAACCTTCTTCCCTCTAAAAGTTCATAAAATTAATGCTACGGTCATCCTGGTTTCTCAAATAGAAAAATACAAACATTTCCACAAATATTATTTCCCCCCTCAAATCCCTAAAGTACAAAGAACAAAACCTTCCCTTTAAAACACATAATTTACAGGAAATACAGCATACAGGTTTCACTGTCCATCACTACATCTCACATAGCTTGTGTGGTTCTGTCCATCCTCCCTCAGCCTCCCCTCCCTTGGAATATCTGATTTTTGTGAATCTACTAAGGATCATCAGGAATGAAATGCAGCATTCCTTCATCATCAGTCAGGTGTGTTTGGGAAGAAGAAATCACGGACAAAAAAAGTCTAGAAATGGAAAGGCGTGATGAAAAAATGAAGGCAACCCATTACACGTGATAAGGGGATTTGAGGCAATGTCATGTATCTTACCTGATCTAAGATTACACTAAGCTCACTTTATATGGCTTAGGCAAACTAAACCAAAATTAACAGCATGGACCGTACTGCAATTTTTACCAGTTTATTCCTCACTGGTCCAGTTCAGCAGTAGTGCAGATAGAAAGGAGAGGGTCATAAACATCCTGAACATTAACAGTCCTGACGTTCCCATAGTTAAAGCTATACCATTAAAACCTACAAATGTAAACAATGTCAGAGAGACATCAGAATCATCAATGGTTAATGCACAGAATTGTACTTTTGCACAGTGCTAAATGGACTATTTCCTTATCAAAACCCTATTCATATATCTGCTACTGCCAGGGCTACTTCTAATGTGCCGTAATGGCTGTTCTCACAGCCTTGTTTGCTAGTCCTAGAGGTGAACTCAGAATGAGGAGCAAATTGCAGTTTCATGGGCTAAAATTAAAATGTCAGGCTGGAAAGATACATGTAACTTCCGTACATACAGAAATTAGCAAAATTGAATCAAAGTCTCTGATTTTGTTTGGCAAAACCTGTACAAAAGTTGGTTATGGTCATCAGCAAGTTGCAAACTTGCAGTCCCAGAACCAACTGGCTATATTTTATTTTCCCTCTAAAGAACTGAAACTAATTCCAACTACCTGTGTTTTATTAGCAGAATAAGAAAAGGTTTGGGTTTTTCTTTATATCAGTGATATACAGTGAAAATACCAGTGAAATAAATAGAAATTTAAAAATTATCAGTGAAATACACTGGCGATACAGGGATAGACCTGAAGTTCAGAGTTGTTTTGCTGCATTTCTATATTGTTCATCTTTAATATCTCCCCACCTGTAGAAAGCCTGACTTTACTGCCAGCTCCACCCCACTGACCGAATTGACATAATTTCTGTCAGGTAGCTGGTTGTCACAAACCAACTGTTACTCCCCTTGGCCGTGTGTTTTAATACATGAAACTGCAAGATCATGGCAGATAAGAAGCATTACAGAGCTAATAATATAAAAGTTAAAGCCTGAATATTTCATGTTACAACACTCTCTGAATGACTTGTATACTTAAAATAGTTTTTTAGATGGAAGAAAATATGTACAGCTCATTTGTCTGGGGGCTTTTTCCCCCCTTGGGTAATCAGGTGTCTTAACAATATGTCTACAGTAGTGGCCAGTCAAGATGTGCCTGTCAAAACAGGCTTTGACTGAAAATGCTGTTCTGACAAAAGAAAACACAGCACGCTTTGCAGTGAAAAACTCCACAAACCTAAATGTTGGCTTGTTTTCCCAGATGACAGTAACAGTCATTTTCTGAACAGCTTTGTTTAATAAGTTGTTGGTATTACTGCTCCTCTGATTTCCAAGCTGAAGCTTTGAAGCAGCCAGAGCAGTTTCCAACGCACTGCTGCGTCCTTCTGTGAGGAGATGCTTATCAAGCAGACCACAAACCGCTTCAGCTTTGGTTTTGGGTTTTGAATAGCCTCAAGGTGTGGGCCCAAGACAACATGCCTTCCAGCCGTCTAAGCTTTGTCACAGCAGAACCAAGGATAACTGTGGCCTCGCCTACATCAGGGAGTCATATCCTTCTCCTCTAGAGTCCAGGTGTTCGTGGAAGTGACATCACCACCTTACACACGTGCCACAGCAATCACATAAATATCTGGAGCAACCTTAACATCCAATATCAAAAGTGATCTACATGTGTTATGTATCTATAGCTGCATCCTGTTGCTAGGATATGGAAAAAACAACTTCTTCCCTCCCTTCTACTGTTCCTTCTAATTTAATTTGCAGACACATAGTTACCCAAGCAGTATATAAGCACTATGTTATCTGTTTCACTGCTCCCAATGGAGCAAGAGGTGAGATCCAGTGCTGGTTGCTCTTACTGTAGTGACCGAGGAACAGCCTCATGGCCAGCCTTCCTGCAGCTTTACACTTGCTGTGCAGAAGGATGGCAACATAAATCCTCATGACTCCAAATGGCAGGGCTGAGCAACTGCGTATTGGGATGGTTGGAGAACAATCCCGTTCCCTTTCAAAAGCCTCTCTGCTGAAGTCTGCAGGCAAAGATGGTGGCAGAGGGCTTTCAGAGCTATAGACATTCATATTTCTCCTTCCCTGGTGGGAATGCAAATAGGAAAATTTCTCTCTTGCTCCAAATATAGAGCCTGAATGACCTCAATAAAGAAAATCTATTCAATCTTCTCAGCTTCCACTGAAATAGGAGCTTAGATACCAGTAAATAAATAGACAAAGTAACAATATTCAGAATTAGCTCACTGATTGACTGCCTCACAATTGTTTAAAAAACACTGTTTCCATGCCTCCCTACAGAGAGGGAAGAATAAACATAACTAGTCACACGGTCAAAGTGCAGAAAGCCCAATTGCATCCAGAATGCAGAAAGACTAAGGTCCAATTCATCATGAAAATGTTCTCTGAAAACTCTACAAGACCAAAAAAACCATAATACTGGTATTTCAAAAGTTGTCCCCTAAAGGCACTTTTCTGTTTCCACGGCAGTAGACAGTAGAGTCCAAAACTGTGTAATTTTCATGTTGCTTTAAAAAATAAAAATAAAAAAAAAAAGCCTTCACAAGAACAAAAATTCAGCCCAATAATCAAATGGAGGCATTCAGGACTCACTGAGCTGTCAACATATTAGAGCCACTGTGCGAGACATTGCTGATACTATGGCAGAAGTGAAGAAACATTTTTTCACCTCCTACACAGCTATGACATATCCCTAAAAAAGAACTCTGTATGCCACAATCTATTGGACTCAGGATGAAAGTTGCGCCATTAGTCCTCTGGTGTCACATCTGAACTGCTTTGGAAAATAAACAGCATGAACCCAAATTGTTCCTATGTAATAGCACACACCTATCTGGAAATTAACTGGAACTAACACTATTATATATACAAACTATTACACAATCAAAAGCTAGATGCATCTCATATAAATAGCGTAAATAGAATAAAAATAAATAGCAAATAGTTAAAGGCTCTTTCTGTGTCAGGTCTTGTCTGCAGTAGTCTGTGCCATCCTTGATATGATTAACAGCAACAAGAATACCTAAAAAGAAAAACATTTTTTCTGCTTCAGGCTCCAAATGTGGCTGGTTTCCCTACTGTAATTTGGAACTGAAGTTAATCACAATACTTATATAAGTAAGAAGCCTAAATTCAAAGATACTGCTCCAAACAACCCCAATTATGTCCTAGACGGATATTAATATCAGGACAGAAATTAAAAAATTAAAAACTACCCTATGTTTATGAGTTGATTTAATCTAAAAGGCCTTACATCTCTAGTAAGGTTGCTCAGGTGTGTTCAACTTGCCTTTCCCGTACCTCAGCATGACTGAATTTTCTTAAAGTTTAGCCAAAATTTGCTTTTGGAATAACAGCATCAGCAATTTACTAGCAATGCACATCCCCCCCTTAATTACTTATACTCCACCCTTATAATTATGCTTAAACACTTGTTAGCAAAGAGTAGAAAACAGGGTTATCTTCCTTACATTCCTCCCTATATTTAAAACACATGCCAACTGTGAAAACCAAAATACCAATACTGTGTGAAGTAGGTAACGAACTGACAAAATTACAGTTAAGGACCTCTAAGCATAAACATTTTTTTTTAAGATAAGATTCACTATTCCTCATACTCATATTCACAAGCTCCTCATATTTGCGCCACTCGGACTGTTTAAACCATGGGGGTTTTTAGCTGTTATTATCGGAGCTCTGCAAGTGCAGATTTTTAGTTAAGTTCAGATCCTGAACTCATGGCTGTTTCTCCATGACAAGCTTTGAGTAGGACCTGCCCACTGACATCCAATGATTTAGAAAGCTACCCCAGTAACTCAACAGAAATGTTTACTTATACCACCGGTACATTACAGCCATTATGTTTGCAACATAAAACCCTGGCAAACAGGGTGATGACTGATGGATTGAACTCTACAGAATATATGATAAGCGGCGCTGACATGGCCATTGGCTTGATCCTGCCACTTTGTCATCACAACAAGAAGACATAAATGACTATTTATACATTAGTTTAACTACAACCAGATTATTCAGGCTTAATGTACACTGATTTTAGTAGCTTTAACTGTAGCTTTAACTCATCAAGAAAATCTGATGAGTTTTTGTTTGTTGTTGAGACACACTTTTGAGACAAAAGCATTTGAGTGAACTGACATACCTGTCTGTAAGTAGAGAAGTAGAGGGTACGGCTAATGGGAATGGCTTTGGTTTTCTTTCTTTCTGTGGTTTGGAGTCAATTATCTTATCTCTACCGTGACAGTCATTATTTTCAAAGAAAGATGGCTGCTTACTAGCAACATTCAGGGTTTTCTAAATGCCATAATTCATATAAATCTGAGCCATCCACTTATTTTGATTTATTTACATGCATAACTTTTTTGCTGGTTTTACATATGTTACAACAGAATACTTTTTATACAGAGCATTACCTATCAATTTTACAAAGATTTCCAGAATCATGTGCATTACATCAAAAGGTCTGTTTTTAGGGTAGCAACATCACAACCTTGCAGCTATTTAGCACATATAAGCTACTTAGACAACAGAATTTAATGAATAAATTTACATCTACAAAAGGACTAAAATGCTAAATTTCTTACTTGTACACAAATCGCACATTTGGGGACATCTGACCTTTAGAGCTGAAAATTAAAAAGTTGTGTCTCCCTTTCCTTAAATATGGCCACAAAAAATCATTACTGGGGCTCAATGAAAGCAGGCCTCTCATTTGCTTTAGCAAAAGTCTATGGACACAGGAACTGGAATGACAGTTATTTCTGCTTTGTCAGAAAACTAAACTATAACTGGAAGTAATTATGAAGTGGAATTTACCTCTAATGTCTTGAAGAGTTCAACCATAAACTAATCTCTGCATAAAACCATCTTCAGAGGGGAAAAAAAAAGAAAGGTAACTATGAAAAGGTTCTCAGAATCCAGACTGTTATTTTAAGCAAGCCAAAACTATGGTAGTAAGGGAGTTAAGACTACAGTCTTAATTTTTTAATATTTATAAAAAAGGTATAAATTATCTGTGCACCAGACTGTTTGGAGTTTGTGATAAACACAAAATTTGACTACACAAATAAAGCTATTCTGATGAAAAAATAGCTTGCTTGGTAGTGAGCAATTATGATGATGATGTATACTGTCCAGTATTAGTAATTTTCTAATGAGTTCCTTAAGAGGAACATATATATTTTCAAATCCTTAAGAATTACGCAAGCTAATTTCAATAATATTTTCTAGAAACAGCAAAGGTTTGCATTTCTTCAGACTACCTGCATCAGCAGGGATCAATCTCTCAACTTTTCAACCCCCAGAATAGTTTTCTATTGAAAAATTCTGAAGTATCCTATGTTATTTTATAATTAGTCCTACTTGCCATAGATATGATCCAAGATAATTGATAAGATAATGAAAAAGAAATAATAGCGGGATGAATCTGTTATTAACTTTTTGTGTGTCCCTATACAAGAAAAGGGGGAGACAACCATGCTTATGTCTTCATCCTGTAATCATATCTCTACTTGCTTGCGGGCAAATTTGGATAATCTTCAGGATTTCAAGGCCAGAAGTTTACCTCCAGGTACAAGCCTGACCAGAGCTCTGATAGGACAAGATTTGCAGTGGACTCAAGGGGAGCCTTGCTAAAATCCAAAAGGCTGTAGCAAAGCCATTCTGCCATGTAAGTCTCTTTCCAGTGCTGTAGAAAGAGATTCCACAGTGGATGATATCTTACTTTTGTTGGCTTAAATAACACAGTTTAAAATGCTGTCAGGAACAAAGTGTTACACATTTCATGTGTATTTGTTCTGATTACAAAGAAGGAACTGTTCTGATTACACAGCAAGAAACGTGAAAGAAGAAAACAGAGCAATAAAGGTTAGGAGTTCATTTATTTCATAGTGGCATTACAGTGGCAAGTTTTTCAACTCATCAGAATTTCATATGAAGAGATATAAACCACTAATTAAGGTAGAGGAATTCAAGTCTCGGTTATACATAAAGTGCATAAATGAAAATGAGAGGAACTTCTGTTTAAGCTGGGATATTCACAATGCATAAAGCAGTAAGTGTGCGAACAACTGAACAGCTCAGTAAATGTTGCAAGATTTTGGAACAGTTACAAACTATAATCCATGAACAACAGAGTTTAGGTTATAAGGGAGAATTGTTGAAGAAAAACCTTACTTCATCACATTTATGAACATACCAATTTGTTACAAGACTTCTTAAAACCAAAACAAAGAAGAAACAATTATGGATTAAAACCAAAATAAAAACCATAAATATCTATTTTATTTATACTCTAACAAACAGACTGTTCCTTATGAATTACGAATAGTCTTCACACATGTTCTAATCACAAAAATTATGTCTGCTGTTAAATTAAAAACTCTGTTACAAATTTGGAAAGAAAATGTAAGTATCATACTGAAAGAGACTTCTTGTTGGTGAAGTACTCACTGTTTCATTACAGAATGTACTTTTTAGAGAAGAGCACTAACATAATCTAGGCATTATAGATATGTAATGTTTTCATATAAGTAGGTTTACATAAACCATAAATCTATTTAGTAGATTTACTATTTACTTTGCCTTTCAAAGACATCCTTCTTTCACACTACATAAAATACTTCAATAAAAGCATAGTAGTTTTATTAAAAAGAACAACCAAAACTTTCCTTTAGTTTTATATAGTAAGTAAGGGAGTCTCTTTTTAACACTCAGGGAGTGCAAATTCTCATCAAAACTGAACTAGAAATACCTACAATGCATTACTACATTAAAGGAGACCCCTAGAACCAGCTCCCACCTCTAGGCTCATAGTTCCACAAGAATCTCTGCTGTAAAGGAACCTGCTGACCTTTTCTTAAGAATGACATATCTGTTGTTTCTCAAGTGACTTCAGTAATTAAAATGCCCTGAGGCTTGAAAAGTCCCTTTTCATTGGGACATGAAATTCCTCTCAGGTTTACCTCTACAATGAACTATTAAAAAATGAAGACTAATTTAAAAAAACATTAGTTCCTTTCTCTCATTTGGATTTTTTTAAAAAGCACTGAAAATAGTCTAGCAACCAAAACTAGATGCTTTCTGGAGCCAGGCTTCACAGTACTAAAGAGGGAGCAGCAGCAGAGTGTACTGGATACATCTCAGAGTTTGGAGAAAAAAAAAGCAAAAAGGGCAGGCTTTGCAATGGAAATGATTGTTAATTAAGAAGGACTTTTTCTTTTTACCTTTTTTTAAAAATTAACTTCTACAGAGAGAAAAAGACCATGTGCTTGTGTTTCATAATACTGAATTATTCTTACATGAAATAAAATGTTTGATTTTATATTTTAAACAAATGCTGAGTTCCATCATGTATTTATGCTGGTTATTGCCAATCAGCAGTCCGATGTCGGTTCAATTTCCAGCAGTTTTATGGCACAGTAATTCCAATGCCTTTCAAAAGTTCTACACCTGGGCAAGGGATTAGAATCAAGACCACAGATTTAATTAAATTGTTTAATTGAGTTACATCCTAGAGATTACACTTTATATCCTAGAGAAAGGGTACACTTCACATTCCTATTTCACTCAACTTTCTCTAGCTTCATTTATGAAATAACTTACTGAACAACCAATACCATATTTATTAGTTTGCACTGACCATTTTACAAAGGCAAGCAAAACATTCAGGGGTCCTGAAAACCTTGAGGGAACAAGGTTTCTGTATTTTTTTTCAATATAGTACATTGATTTAAAATGTATATCAGCCTTTTACTATTTATTTCTTTCAATCTTCTATGAGCTTTCCTTTGAAATACCAAAATTCTCTATATTATTTGGTTATATATTTATTTATTCACAAAAATGTGCATTTAAGTAATGTCACCTGTTTCAGGATATGCTGAAATCATCTCTAGTTTGTAACAGAGAATCGGAACTTGAGAGTCCTGGACTCAACTCCTGCCTGTCCCTAACTTGATCCAATTATATGTTCCTAAATCCCGGCACCAAAATCAGCTAGTCTTTCTTGGTACCAGGAAAGGGTATGTTCCCTCATTTTCAATCCCATAGGAAAATATATTGGAAGATCTAAACTTGATCTAATTGAGTTATCAGATTTATACAGTTGAAATGAAAAACTAAACCCCCTAATGTACAGAAATGTTACAGTCTACAATGGAATGAAAGCAGGTTGCTGATTTTAGATCACAATAGAGAAAATCAGAGTTTTACTAATTTTCTCATCCTCTTCTACCGTGCAACATGGTATCATATATTCTTTTTCACACCACTCAGTGTATGGCAGAGCATAAGATCTGAATTAGCAGATCTCTAAGATCTTGAGAACAAAAATGTACTGGTTTCAAAGGATTTCGGAAAAAGCTGATGGCACAGAAAGAGTACATGCCATTGGGGTGTATCTTCTTTTCTGTCACTAACTAATACTTGCCCAAGGTAGAAAAGAGCTTACATATGACCAAGCAAGATAGGCCTCTGTTTACTCATTCCAAAAAAGAGATAGCCAATTTCACAGTTTTGTGTCTCTTCAAATTTCTAAATTATACTTAGACTCTAAATCAAAACAATTTAGCTGCAGTTTTCTGTAATAAACTTTCTGTTAGGTCTATATTAAAATTAATTACTACTGTTTATAAGCTACTAACTTGATTATTCAAAATTACTTTTAAGCACTCATTTTAGTTTAATTCAAATCAAAAGACTGAAATACCTGGGAAAAATGACATCCACTAATAGATTAGATATTGTTAAAGGATAGAATTCTATCTTTAAATACAGTATAGAAACCTGACCTCAGCTATAACATTTCTATCACTACACCACCATGAATCAGAAACCACCTATGCTGAAATCTCCTTTAATGTCTGTATTAACCAGATAATTAAGTTGTAAAATGCATTTAATAGTTATAATAACTGGTATACCTTAAAAAAAAGATCACTATATGTGGACAGAAACTTTGGAGATCCAGCAAGATCCCTCAAGAATGAAGAGTTCATTTGCTGATAAAGAGTTAAATCACCAATTACTGAGTGTAGATAGTGAAAAGCAATGTTTCTATATAGGAAAAGTGAAAATTGGGGCCATCCAATTTCCAATATCTTCCATATATGCAAATTTCCTGAATTAAATAAATGTAAACCAATGCTTATCAGGAAAAAAGAATTGACCAAAAAAACCCCCAAACACCACAGTTCTTTACAGACAAAGCAAGCAAGGAATTTAAGCCAAAACAACTATGAAGCTTTTAAGAAATTTCAAAGAAATCTTAACTTGCAACTATTACCAAATTAGAATATTTAGAAAATGTAAGTTAAAATACTTGCTACTCTCTGAAGTTATCTGATTCCTACTTTTAGCACAATAATATATGCAATGTGCATAGTTAGGTTTTTCTACTCATTTTACATTAAAAGAGGAGATATTCTGAAATAACATTGGTACAGTGCTACATGTACATTAAATGCATGCTATTCTATCACCCATATTTAAGATATTTCTGAAAATCAACAGTACCTAAAATTATCTTACCACTTAAAAGTTATTTTTCCCCATTTCCTCTCAAAAATATTCATCACTGTTAGAGCCACCAAGACCAGTTTAGAATAAGAGAATTACATTCCAGTAGTTACTACATTTCTTTTTAAAGCGTCCCTTAGCAAGCACAGGGTCTATGTGAAACATTGACTGCATGGAAAAGAAAACTTGACACTCAGTCTAGCAAACCACATGTTCAAAAATAATTTTAAAATATGCTTTGAGTATTTTACATGAGATACAGCATATTTACATATTTTCAATTTGTGATGATCATTCAGTCCTTTGAACAGGTTAGCGGTAACGAAGGAAAATGTTTTGAAAAATTTAGATTTTCTTATATATGCTGGTAAAACCAGGTTTAAAGTTCAAAAAGGGTTATGGAATCAATTTCATTTGAAGAAAAGTAATGAAGAATAAGCAGTCCACTTCAACACCCAGAAATATAGATGGTCTTGCACCTATACAGTGCAGCAGCTGCGGGCTTTAGTGAACTGCCAAGAATAATTAATTCTCAGCACAGTCACACAGGAAAGTGCAGCTACAAGTTTTGGTCCACCGAAACCTGGAGCAAGTCAGATCATCCGAGACTGGAGCGAACTGATTGGGATTCGATGCAGTTTCCACACCTGCGTGGACAGAGCTTCACTTCAGTTCCACTTCATCACTCTACAAGTAGCCGAACTAAAAACTACTTAAGGCAGTATGTATATGGGGACTTACCATACGCGTCAGATTATGGGCCACTCCCACATCTGCCAGAAAACACACGCTGATATACCGAGAAATTTTCCAAAAATGCTTTCTTTGGAGAATTAAATTACCTTTGTAGGTGAAATAAAATCTAATCAGTGCATTTTCTGAACATGTTCCCTAGGTCTCTCCTTCTCATAAATATTAATATAGAAAATCAGAGGCCAAGTCAATCCAAAATTCATACACTCCATGTATAAATTTAGAAGTTTTAATGTAGTATTAGCACACAGATACAGTAAACATCACACTTGGTTTTTAATACATTTAAATGTTGAGTATTTTCCAGTACAATACTCTCAAGGGACCCAATTAACCAAATGACGATTTTTCAGATTAGCAAAGAAGCTAGATATGTAGATGAAAATACAGGCTAAGAAGTTTAACTTTTCACCAGTGACAAGCACACGTTTTTAATCTCTGCGCACCGTAGTTTCATGAGGTGAAGAACTGACATTCATTTTCTTCTTATTATTGGGTAGCCCCAGGTTATATAAGGTTATTTCACATGAAGACTCAAAATCTTGTCTGTCAATTCTCCCATTTGTGATTATATTAACATAAATTAAACCATTATAACTGAACAACCTCTAATCCAGGACAGGATGATTCATAATTGATTGATGTCTGGCATCAGTGTCAGGCAAGATCTTGGCTCCATGGCTACCCGGAAATTAATGACAGTGATTTCTTCATCAGATGACAGGTAGGATAAAATAAAGATGCAATATATTTGAGATATCATAATACTAAACAATATGAATCAAAGCTGTCCGGTAAATGAAAATGGTCTGATCCTGTCAGTAGATTATCAGACAAGTCTCCCACGGAAATCACTTTGCCAGTTTAATTCATTAATCAAAGTTTTAGAAAAGCTGTTCAAAACTCTCATTGCATCTATCATTAAAGCCAATATAGAAGCAAATACAAATATTACCCTCTACCTTGAGTGATCTCCTGGATGTATCTTTAATGACACCCTTCCTAAATGTTAGTCTCCCAAAACACACCTGTGTTGATATTTTAGTATGCCCCTAAAGGAAGGACCATGAACAGAAAATTAGTCACAATGACAGAAAAATTTTATATTCAGTTGGGGGTACATATGATTTTAGCATGTTATGTTGGTAATAACTCTGTTCACAAATAACTCCCACTGAACCAGAACAATACTAACAGGGATTTTTTTAAGGAGAGTTTAAAAATTAAGAATTTTTTGAAGTTTGCTAACATATTAGTATGTGTGCATAGATTGTGTATATCTATTTATCTAATTCACATACACATGGATGTACAAGAACAAATGTATATTTTTAATTTAAAAAGCAGCATCACTAGTTTTTGCTGCCTGCTTGTTTCAAAGACGAGAAGACACTTATTTTTCATATGTAAGTACAAAGTAAACCACCTTTTTGTTCAATGAGAAATACAGTCTAGATTTTACTTCTCTACATAACAAATATTTTACATATACTTCTACTTTTCCATTGAGTTGTATGAGAATGCTATGGATGGTTTGTCACATCTCGATTAGCTCATTTTTCACAATGCTCTCATGACACTCTGTACATCATTTTCACAAGGTTTATTTGTCAAAATCCCATAGCACCTTCCTGACAACAGATGTTTTGAAATGCATCCTATTTTGCTTGGCAAAGACTTATTTTAATGGGTTTGACAGTATGATTTCAGTGAAGAATTCAGTGGTCATTTAACTCAGTTTAAGAAAATTAAAGAGACTCTAATAAATGTTCATTTTGTAACTGAGATAAGGTACTTCTAAGGCAATGAGCCTTATAAAAAGTGTTTTTTTCCAAATGATTATTCATTCTATTATTAGTTCTGCATAGGATATTTAAGCAATGACTTCTGCTTGATTGTTTCTGTGGTTTCCCTCCTAAATAGCATGCAACTTTGAATCCACAGGTACCCCGTGTATCACTTTGCGCATCATGAACATACACAGTAAAAGGCAGGACACTATTTTTTTCAGCAGGAATTCTTACGGATGAGCAGTAATTCTGAGATCTTAACGTTGCTCAATGGATAAATATCACCATGTCTCCATTTGAAGGATTCTTACAGAAAATAAAGTCGAGGGTCTGATGCTGCAGATTTTACTAGTGAATAGCCCTTGTTCTAATTATTCTTACTGAAATCGTCTGTACTGGTGGTATGGGTTAGCAGTTGAGTGATATTCTAATCCAGTTCTCTTATTCAAGTATGTCAAAAAGTGCCTTATGAACAAAAGGATGAATGAAAAAGGATGGGTTTAGAAGTCTCTTTAAAGCCCCTTCCTACCTAAGAAAATGTTTGGCATCTCAGTGCTGTGAGACCGTCATCTCCCCCTCAAACTATAACATAGTCAAATACACAGTTTCCCCCAAATAACACTGCACAGGTGGTTGAGACCGATAGCTTAGTTAGCAAATCCCCCTAAACTTGTTTTCATAAATCAATATCACATATATAAATCCACTATCATAAACGAAGTACTCTAGCCTTCTTTTTAAGCACACATGAAGATCGCCTAAAAATAAGCCACCATAGACTTTACCACTGACATGTTCTTGCTCATCTTCCTTATACCACTCTACTATCTAAAAATGTCAAGATTTAGCTTGCATTAGGAGTTACAGAAATAATCCTTGCAGTAATAAAGCCATGTAAAAATAAAATTGTATGGATTTTGTTGATTTATGCTATTTCAAGTATAAAGCATGGGGAAAAAAAAAAAGCAGGAAGGATCAGTCAGGGCAGATCATTGATTATGCTGCTTTAAATTATCTTCCAACCCAACCTAAAGAGGAGCTATAGTATACGTACCAAACTACAACACATGGTGGCATTCTCTAATGTGACAGAGGATGGCTTGTAGTTTACCACTGACTGGCAGGTATTAGCTGCGTTTTGAGTGATACTTAACATTTTCACTCTTCATAATACAATCCTTTTGTTCTAAAACTACTTGTTTCCTGAGGACGAGTACAAAATAAGTCATCATCATTTCTGAACGCTGTTGAATATTGAGTTGAAAACCACTAAATTAAAAAAAAATAATAATAATAAATAGAGAAGTCATTGGGGTATCGTTTAACTCCGTTTATTTCTAGGGTTCCGGTACAAAGCACTGATAAAATGCAATCACCATGGTACTAGTTTTAGTCACCTCCGTTGCCTACTGGGCATCTACCCCCAAGAAGAATTGCCTGAAAAACTTGCTGGTCTATATGAAGTGCCCCTTGAGCTGGGATGGGCAGCGAACAGACAGACCCACACCCGGGCACCTGCCGGGATGCAGAGCGGCTCTCCCACAGCTGCCAGCTCTGCCCTACCTCTCACTTTGCCCACTGGG
>JAHREE010000279.1:10482512-10634275 GCA_033628505.1 Tringa tobata | reverse complement strand
AGTTTATATTAGTATAGGAGGCAAGATTTTCTTTTTTCTCCTTAATGTTTCTTTCATTGTATTATTTTCTTTGACTGAAAGATTTTCTTTGCATTGACATACTATTATTAAGCAACAGACGCAAAAAAAATATTATCTACTACAAAAAAATACCAGAAGAATATTGATTAAAATGACTTTTTAGATACCAGCCTTTTGTCCTCCTCTCTTGGATAATCAGTCTACTTCAGCTCTAGCTTCATCATTACCAGTGGTAATTGCTTTATCAAGCTGCACTTTTCCATTTTACTGATTCCCAAATAGAAACATTAATTTCTTCTATACTTCATTTATACGTTTAAGAAAAATCTAGCAAAACCGGCAAGGGATGCTTTGACCTAAAAAAAGGAATTTAATAATTTCTGCTTGCCTGTCTTGTTACTCATATAAATCAAAGTAGATTCTTTTTTTCTATTATTATTATTTTGAAGACACAACAACTAGAAAATAATGAAAACTACAATTAAATTATTGAAAAACATATTTCAATACCCGCTAATATTACAGTGCTGACATTCCTGGGTATTAGTTCGAATACTATAAGATTTATTATTAGTAGTAATGGCACGAGTGATCCTAACATAGTGGCTTGATTTTGCAACACAGTCCTAAAAACCTAAATTACAGCATAGCTCACAGTCAAAACTTAACTCATCAAAACCTTTCAACAGCATATCACTCTAATGTGCAGTGCAATTATCTGTTTTGCCAGCAGTGGACACTGTTACTCTAGTTATCTACAGATATATTGACTGGGGAATAACTTGTAACACATACTGGCAAATTTTTCCTGTATAACTTGCACTGCTGTAAGAGCTTGGAGTCATTTGTAACAGACAAAAGCCGAGTAAAAAATTGTATGTTACTTTTTTTTTCAACATTTGTGTGACAGCGGACACATTATCCCTTTTCTTTAAAAAAATGTTATTTTAAAGGAACCTCAAGAAAAATAAAGACAGATTTATTCATATGGGATTGCTTTTGTTGTCATTGCTTTTAAATTCATAGAAGGTGTTCTGATGCAAAAAATTAAAATTTCTTCATGCGTCTTTTTCATAGAATGATATGACAATGAAGCTGTAAATCTTTTGCATTGGTTTTATAAAATTATTACAAAGCTAAAAAATTCTCAACAGGATATTTATTTCAGTAGCTTGTAGCAGTTGTTGAATAATACAGTTTTTCAAAATCTGCAAAGGATATGTTTTGCTCACTGACACTTTTACAAGTACTTCAAAGTTATGCTGAAGTGTAGCTTTTTGGTTAGGAAGAAAAAATAGATAGCTGTAAGACCAAGACAGAAAGTTGCAGGATTAGCTGGGAAACAGCCTAACTAGTTGGAAGAGAGTTTCCATTCATCTTAGAGACAGAAGAAAAGATCTAAGCATTTAAGAAATGCAATGCACAGGTTTAATCACAGATAATAAATATTATCTTCTTAGACACAGTTACAAGAGTTACAGGAATCACCTTCTAATCTCAATACTCAAATGACTCATTAAGCTCCCCCTAAAATTCCCATCAATCTAACACTATTATATAAATGGACGCTCCATGTAAGAATATGTAGTGTCTTAATACTGTAATGCTCATTATCTGGTTAATGCAGCTGAAAACTTACGAATAGTTCCTAGCAATCTGTTGCCAGGACGTGTACACAGGACATCCAGAAAGTCTACAATAACTACATTTTTTGTTATATGAAAAGAAGTCAGTTTCAGATCCACCCTATTTTTTTAAATTTTTACCGTTCACCTCGATCAGTGAATTGATATGACTAAACCATGCAGTCTGGCCCAGCAGAGCTTGCAAAATTGCGCATGAAGCAACAAGAGGGACATGCCTTTATCAGTGGTGGGATTGCCTCAGATCAGTCTAAGACTGTTGTGAAATTGCCTCCCAGAAATCTGGGAAGTTCAGACAGGCTGGTGTGAAGCCTATCTCCTAGCTGGCTGTATTTCAGTATTTGAGAACATTGAGCATCCACTGGGGCAATGACTCTTGTTCACAGCCTCTTGTTGTCTGGATAAAAATGACTTAGAAGCCACCAGTCAGTACGTGAATCCCGTCAGAAAAGAATAGTTGGACTGGACTGAGGGACTGCTGAAAAACTGGCCCTCAGCCACATCGTGTCTTAAAACTGCTCAGCCTTGAACACAGGCAGACAGAATACTGACTGTTCCCAAAGCTCGCTTTTCCCAAGCCATTCATCTTGAAACTGAACTTACTACTGGTGCACAGTGTTGCTCTTCAGACTTAAGTCTTTGGGATTCGTTTGGTACCAGAAGTCTCCAAGTATCCTCTGCATGCCCCTTTTTAAACACAAGGTAAGTCATGTGCTTAATAAAATAGATATTTCTCACCAGGTCTCAAAGCTTCTTGACTTATTTCCAGCCTTAATTTAAGCACTACAGAAACTTGCTTCAGCTACAGATGAAGGAAGGAAGAGCTAAATTAATACCAGGAAACAGCTTGATGAGTGGAAGCTCTCTTTGATGCAATCTAAACTGTGCTCTGTAAATAATAAGCGAGTGGTTCTGGCTATGCTAGACTGATAAGGAAGAACAGAAGTCATTAGAAATGGAACATACTGGCAGCCAAATTGCTGTGAACCATAGCTCCTTGACTAATATTCTCTCTCCAGAGACAAAGCAATCCTTTCTGTGCCTTAAGGACTCAAATATAAACCATCTATGCATCATCATTTATTGTGAAAAAAAAATAAAATTGCTTACCATTGTAGTTTTACACAAGAGGAGAAGGGTACTAAACCATGCTGTAAGTAGCACTCATATAGGTAAGGTTTTAATGATTTTGTTTACAATTGTGTTATAGTTTCATGCCACTCACATTTTCTAAATTGACTGCTAAAACCTTGGATATAGGTAGGTCAACTTCCCACAGAAATAAATGTTTATTATTTTAAATCTCCAAATTAAAAAACAAACAAACAAAACAAAACAAAACAAACAAACCCAAACAAACAGCTGTCTCTCAGTTGTGAAAGTACAATCAATCTTGCATATAATTTCCTTTGAAAAATACCAACACCTTGCAGACCAGCTTCCTCATTATTTCAAGATTTGGCCCACACCTAGAGAAATTTGCCTGCTTAACATTGCTGAAGGCTTAGAGGAAAACAAAGAAAGAGCACAATGATCTGAAGTAATCATGCTCTGTGATATCCATTATCTGTTATCATCATCTGTACATCCCTTTACAGTTTATGCAAGGTTTTGCAAACATAAAAAATAGAAGATTAGAACTGTCAAGTGATGAATCTTCTATTTATTAAAAATATTAATTTCCTTAATTAAAAGCATGTAAATGATCAATAAATTTACTGAAACCTGAGTTTTGTTTACTGTACAATAGTTTAGGTTGAAAGGGACCTCTGAAGGTCACTTTACAAAAGATTTTGTAAATCAAGAATCTGTGCATACAGACCTGGATCTCACAGCATATAGATATTTCTAAATCTGATATTTTTGTTTACCAAGACAGAATAACACTTCTGGTTTACAACAGGATCTTTTAATTGAAAATTTATGCAAAAAAGATTAAAAATATTTTATTTGATATGATTGATTTCTGAAATTATTTATGATCAGATGACAGCACTTTTAAAGATATGGAGCTGTTGGCAGTTTAAATCTTGATTGTTCCTTGTATGCTTCACATGATATTGGATTTTCTGAAGCACAGACAATCTCTACAACTTCCAATAGACTTTAAAAAAATTATTTTCTGATGGCCTTTGTTTATCAACCACAAGATTCAAACTTTTACTCTATATGAAATGAATCTATCAATGGTCTACATCAGTTTCGAAATGAATAAGTGGTTACTCAAGAAAGCTTAAGCAACTCTTCAGAAGATTATCATAGGACACAATTTTTTAAACTTTTACTTAAAAATAATTTCCTTAATAATTATGCTTTAAAAAGGCGTAGATTTATATATACAACATGTAACTACATACAATTTTCCCACTGCTAAAAATGAAATGCCAAATTGGACTTTACAAAATAAAACTTCATAGCCTACCAAGGGAAAGGAAAAGATAGCTATGAGATGGAATGGGCATAAGATAAAATGTATCTTTCAAATTCCTCAGAATTTTTTACTACAAGGATTAAAAAATTACATGTATGTGATATGTATACTCAAACTGAAAACACGCAAACATTAAAGAGACTGCAAAAGAATATAACTGAAGATGTTCTTAAAGTGACAAATCAGTGATCCCAGCAAATTTCAGATCTAGTCAATACCGAATGAAGTTTGCTTTCTTCATTCCAATTATTCAAGAGAACAATGAGGCTATAAAAAAAACCTTTATTGAAAGAGTAAATCTCTTTTGCAGACTGGAAAATAATATGGTCTTTTTTTTGTCTATAGAAATAGAAGTATATGGAGAAAAATGCCAGCAAAATCATATCTATCTATTTTTAGAAGCAAAAACATTTTCTAGGTAAGGGCACCATACTGTTACCAATCAACAAATCTGAAATGGAAATCTGTATAATAACATATCATATATAGCAGATTTAGAGTAAATATTTTAGTCATTTCAGTCATAGAATGATAGAATCATAGAATGGCTAGAGTTGGAAGGGACCTTAAAGACCATGGAGTTCCAACCCCCCTGCCATGGTCAGGGACACCTCCCACTAGAGCAGGTTGCTCAAAGCCCCATCCAGCCTGGCCTTGANGACAACTCCCACTAGAGCAGGTTGCTCAAAGCCCCATCCAGCCTGGCCTTGAACACTGCCAGAGATGGGGGCATCCACAACTTCCCTGGGCAACATATTCCAGTGTCTCACCACCCTCACAGTAAAGAATTTCTTTCTGGTATCTAATCTGAATCTCCCCTCTTCCAATTTAAAACCGTTCCCCTTGTCCTGTCACTGCTCTTCCTGGCAAAGAGTCTCTCTCCAGCTCTCCTGTAGGCTCCCTTCAGATATTTGTAGGCTGACTACAGATATTGATCTGTTAGTCATCACTAACAACTTTAAGTCTAAACCAGAAGGAATGGTACCATTTCTAAGGAAAGATATAGAGAAGCCTTACTTTGTGCCTCTTTTTCATCTGCTCCAAACAAAAACTAGGACCTTTTGTTTTGAAACAAAATTTAGGAAAGATAAGTGGATTTGATGGGCACAGCCCATTCATGATAGTTGCCTTAAGATGACTTGTCACAGAATCTGAGTTAATAGGGACCTTGACAGTGGTGTTCAACAGCCGTTACGTGGAGGCATTTGGCCAACAGGTATTCTGAGTTTCTGTGTGCAAGACCCTACTTTTCTTCCACTGATTCTAAAGGTAGCCTTTTTGTTTAGATTCAGAACCCTAATTCTGCTTTTCTTATGTGCACCTCTAATGCTTAAGACAGTCTAAACTATTTAAGTTCCTATAGGGTTTTATACCAACAAAAAAAAAGTTTGAGATAAGCTTTTTAAATAGGGTATTTTCAAAGGTATTTTAAAAAGTTATTAATTTTCAGTAGTTAATAAAACACTGTTTGAACTGGGATTTCTGTATTCAAGCATCAGCTGAAATATCCTGGATTTTCTTTTTTTTTCATGTTTATAATGCTCACGCTCATCAGAAATCTTTAGGCCATTTAAATTTTCTCACAAAAGCCAACAAGGGTGTTAATTAAAAGATTATGTAAAACAGTTCTAGTGTGAGGCATTGAAAAATTAGAAATTATCAAGGATTACTGACATTCATACATTCAGTTATATCTGCAGAAACTTTAATAATTTTGTATTGTAGCTCTGATCATTTTTCCTGGTTTTTCACTGATGCCTGAACACATCCCAAGACAGATTTCCCCTCTCTTCTCATTAGACTTAATCAATTTTCTGACACCAAAATCTAGCCTGCATGTACTTTGTTACATACAGGGGCTCCTGTTGTGACGTTATCCTTGAAATGTAAAAAATAAGAGCTTTATTATCTAGCTAACAGAAGTTAGTAGCAGTGTTGGCATCTATTCATGTTAAAAGCTGGCTATCCCTTCCACTATTTCTCTGCAGTTAAGTAGTAAAATATTATATTAATGGTGGGGGTTTCGGGTGGGAGGGGGGAAGGGGAGTGAGAGCATTAGATGAAAATCTAAGTTGCTTTTTTTTTGTAAAGCCCTCCTAGCTTGGAAGACGTTTTCTTAGAAGGAAGGAAAACACAAGCCTTCTTCACACACCATGAATCTAAAAGAATGTTTCCTGTTTAAAACCTATTTCGTACTTGAGGAAAATATTTATATTAAAATACTATATAGTTTGTTGGTCTTTTATATGTGCTTAGTACTAATTTTATTCACTGAACTAAGTCAACTATTAATGAAAAAAGCCTATTTGATGCAGTTCTCTCATAAAATTAAACATTATACCTTATTTTGATGACACAGAAGACACAAGTTCATTCCTTCTTACCAACAGCACATGATTTTTTTCTTGGGAAAATGAACTTAAATTAATTTTAATTTTAATTTAATTTGAATTTAAAGTGGAGCTAAAGCTACTTCCCTGCTCTAAGTTGCTCTGCTCCTGATGAGCACAGAAGTGGAAGAAATTTTTCCCTCTATTTTTCTAAGAACTCCTTGGGGTACTCAGCTTTCAACTGGATATTAATGACAACAGACTGGCTTTTCCTAAAATGTATTTTGTGTGTCCTTTTTCCCTATTTGCTAGACAGCACCATTAATCCCCCTGTTGCTCTGCTCCATCCCTTTGGCTTTGTTAATTTTGCTATGATACCCAAAACCCAATTCCTGTACATCTTCTCCATTATTTTTTAATTATTAATTAATTTGTTTTGGATCCATTGTAACAAAAACCTCTGTTGTGCTTTGTGGTGGGGCTTTCCTTTGTGTACCACTGATGTCCCACCCCAGTGTTATAACTTGATGGCTATCAGCTGAGCACTTTGGAGGGGAATCTCACACTTCTCTAGTGCAGGGACTGAACCCTTGTGAGAGCTACGCCAAGACAAAGTCTCCAGCCCACTGGTGATCCCCACATGTTAAACATTTCTGATTTCATCACCCGTCCATCCCAGTAATGGCTTCCTCCCATAATACAAAACAGCAGGAGGAAATCAGTGCTGTTGCCAACATCAGAACATTTGGAAAGTTCTGATGTATAGCACAGAGCTGTTCTTCCTTTGATATAAATTAGACTGTATACACTAGCTAACTCAAGTATAAATAGGGCCATATTCTTGCTGCTGTCTATGTGCTCTTTGAGTATAGCGATAATTACAATTGTTAATATAGGAAAAGAAGAGAAATCTGAAGAGCAGCACATAGATTTTAAGAGACAAAGTACAATTTTCTCTCTGACACACTCATTGTTATTGTCAACTATCAGTAATTTCCTTGCTTACCCTCTCCCCCCACTGCATGCCAAATAAAAGAACAAAAATGCTAAAACAGACATTAAAAAAATTACAATTTTACAAGTATAAAAAAGAAATCAGGATGTATTCTTTCAAAGCCAAGATGATAGAGACTCAGAACAGGCACAAAGAGTAATAATGCTTAAACTCACCCAAGTACATTATTATGTACTATAATTACCTCACAACAGGATCAAAGAAAATTCCTTTATGGTCAGTGTACCACTGATTCAACTCAAGGTCTAAACAATGTTAACATTACTCAAACTGGGAAAAAAGCCACAAATATTTAGTATAGCCCCTTAAGAAATCTTCAGCTAATCAAAGAAAAATTACTAACAAAACACTGGGAATCTGGAGTGGGAGATCATGCAGGAATGTATATATAATATACACGAGCAACAAGCTCTTTAACAACCCAGATTCACTGTTGATAAGGATTTATAAAGACAAAAGATGCAAAGAACTAGATTAGCTCACCTAAATTTCATCACTAGGAGTTTGGAATTTTGGCTCCTTCTGTTGCTGACCGACCTGCCCAAAGCAGAAAAACACCCACCCAGTCTTTGGAAAATGCTCATGAGCCTCTACTGATCATAACGAAATCCATGCTCCTAAGAATTAGGTGAGACGTGGGAAGCACTGAGTAGCTCTGGTAGAACAGAAACTTTTCTGCACCCAGCTATGTACATGGAGCTCCCTCTGTCTGCCCAGTTGAGGTTCAATAGCTGTGTCCTCTTCATAATCCAGGTCAAGATTTTACAAGCTTGTTTTGTAAAACTCCCCAATAGGTTACCTTCATTCTTTCTAGCCTGTATTTTGCTAACTATCCCTCTTATTCTTTTCTGGATCTCTCTCTGTCCCCCTCTGGGTGCAAGTGAGGTACCACAGAAGCTGTTCACACTCTGCTCAAGGACAGGTTCAGCCCAGACTCATAGAAGCCACAAGGCAGGGTGACCCTTCTTTGCCTCTGAGCACCCATGTTGTGCCAAAATGCCGCTGGTGTGGTGCCATTTTTGTGTTAGGATGAAACAGGAGAGGGAACATCAGTTTGCTAAGTACAATCAACTTGGTTTTAGGTGTAAATGGTCATCAATTTCATAACTTTCCATAGATACATTAGGAAGTTAATCAAATGAAAAGTGAAGAGAGCAATTAAAATTCATTAGCTATGTCTATTTTAGCTAAGTAATTCCTTGTGGAAAAAATTACATTCAAATCTTGCAAGAACGACTTTGAGTAGAACATCTAGAAATGCTAGACTCATTATAAGAAGATCTTGGGGATTAAGGGACAATACTAATGATTTACTTTTGTATTTTTTTTACTATCCTGAGCAGTAAGAATGATATACAACCTTTGAGGATTATTATGTACTTGTTTGATTAGGTAATACTTTATTAATCTCCTGAGCTATTAATCTTTCTGAATAACATACCATCAGACATGCTTCCAGTACTTAACAGTGGCAGAAATTATCTAATGTACTTTCTATCTCACTGGCTTTTGCCTCCAACTTTTTACTCTCTCTTACTTTCCCTCTACCCACAATTCTTGCCTTTCCCTTCAATTTACTAAATCCTGTAATTATTCACAGATCCTATAAGGGATTTTACACTGAACAGTCACTGAACAGGGTAAAGAACAGCCCTAGGAATGGGAACTGAAAGTCAGGATAGGAAAAATTTTGTTAGAAGGCTACCAACATGCTCACTACTCCACTTTATCAGTATTTGCTGCACAGGGCTACAGCCTGAACAGAAAGAACAGAGTGTCCCTTTTCATTACCCAGTCTATAAACTGCAATTCACAAACCCCTCCTGTCTACAAAGGATGTGGAGCTAAGATCTCTTATTATAACTATTGTCCCAAGCAAGTAAGTGTATAACTGCAGAGCCTGTATTAAAAAATGAGTATCATTTTATTCTGTGCGAGCTGTGCATTATGGCAAGAGAAATTAACAAAGCTCTAATATCAAAATTAATGAAGAGGGTTCTGGACCCAACCTCAGAAGATGCCTTTGGCTGTAAATACTAAGTGGACAAATACAAACAATTTTAGAGTAGTTTATAGCACGATTGCAGAAAATAACTAAAATTCCTTTTTGTTAGCAAGGACAAGGAACTACATATGAAAAAAATTTTATTCAAAAAATGAATTATTTTGCTTGACAATGGAACTGCATTTGTGGTCTAATAACCGTAAATTTTCACGTTTAGAAGTCACATGTGAAAAACATGAGTATTTTTCATTCTAGTGAACAGGCAAAGAAGGGTTAAGGGAAAAAAGACTTGAACTAATGTTCATGGGTGGCAACATTGGAACATTTTAGAGGTGGAGCCGACACTGCTTTGAAACTTATTTTAAAGTAGTTATACAATGATCAAGGAATCAAATTTGCCAGTCATTTCTGAAAAACTCAACTCTCCATGCTGCCTAAAAAAAGTTTGCAATACCAGCCATTATTCTGCACATCATAAAACAAAACTATCAAAAGAATTTTGGTCAGAGAATAAACTGACTTTCAGCATTATTCTCCTGTGATAGCTGAAAGATGATATTTCTTCGGTTCAAATGAAATTTGATCTGAATGCAGGGTTTAATACATTAACATTTAAAAGGCTAGTACTGTAGTTAATAGAAAACAAGCAAATCTTTTTTTCTGGCATAGCCTTGAAATGAAAGGTGAGAATTCAAGTAATACTGTCAGTTGCCTGTGTTACAAACCATTTTAATGAAAAAAGTTCACACCAGGTTGCTTAGCCATTAACAAAACCTACAGCTACAAATTAAAAGGTTTACAAGCAATTTGGAAACATCTAGCCATTCCCCACTTACAACTAATGGTGCGGTAGAAGCAAAATGAATTGCCATGTTGATGTCCGTACGATGCACAAAAGAAATGTCAATGATTAGTCAATGAATGGTCCCACCACAACATTCAATATGAGCAGAGAGCTTCCTGCCTCTTGGGCCCCTTTTCCTCAACTTTGAAAGCCTGGAAGGGGCTATAAGTATGGGCAAATAATGAAAAGCCAGGAACAGGAATCCATCTCTTATTTCAAAAGTTGTTGACTTGCTGGTCAGAGAAGACTTTCTGTGGAGATGTAAGATCTTAGCCAAGAGCACAATTGTGCACATTAGAGCATTTGCTCTATGTTTGTTTAGATAGATATTCAGGTCCTAACCAAGGTGCAGTTTCATTTTATGCTGATCTAACCACTAGTCTCCAGCTCCCACAGTTGGGCACTGTTTCCCTCTTCCAATGACAGGCAGCTTTAGGGGGAGCCAGAGCTGTTCACTGATCCGGTAGAAAAAAAGGCATTAATTTTAGAAGATTAATCTGCTGGATCATCAAGCTGATCCTGCTAACCCTGTAGCCACGGTGGCTGAAAGCAAAGAAGAATAATATGAGGTCACAAAGAACACGAGTCCTACCAGATAAATGGCTTTATAAAAACTTGATATATTTTATTAAAATGTCTAGTCCTCTGTAACAGACAGCTGCCTTGCATACTTGAACTTCTGAAGTTTGCATATTAGTATGGGAACTGTTAGCACAGAAGCTGTTATTGCTACTGGAAGTTCTATGATTCTAATATTCTATCACAAGGACTTTACAAATATTTTAAAGAATTAAGTTACATTTTTAAAATCAATAGAAATGTACTTTAATGAATGTTCCAGAGGCTCTTTGTAAAGAAATAGTGTCACATGTGAATAGTGAGGCTATTTAAAAGACAAGGCCATGGACACAGGATAATTTCAAGACTTTTGTATTGAGAGAAAGAAGATGCTTTGGAGTCAAGGAATTTTCAGCCTATGATAACATGTTTGCAAATGCTCTGCTGTTGTTCTACATTGTGTACATTTCTAGATCAGCAAGTATGCTCCCTTCAGAAAGTAAAGCTGAAAAATAAAAGTTAAAGCAAATTATCTTGATTCAGCCAGTATGTGCTCTCACCTTTCTGAGGAGATACAGACTAGCCTGACTCGAGTCTCAGTTATGACTTCTGAAACACAAGGCTTGTAAAGGTATGAATTCCACTCTGGAGTTCAGTGATACTTGGCACAAGAACTATCATCATCTCACAGGACAAGTCCTGTGAAGATCTGTAGTACTGTGGTCCTATCTCAGCTCCCCCATGTAGCAACTGAGTGAGCTTTAGTAAGCTCATAATGCATTCAGATCATTTATAATTTCCTCTATAAGTCTTCTTTTCAGATTATTTTATGACTGCTAGCAGCAGGCACCTGTGAATGTCTATCCCAGTCCCAGAAAGGGAAAAAGACTGAGAGCAGTGAATTAAAGCCATGAAGAACTACAGGGGCTTCTGACTTCTAGTTCTGATTAGAATATAAGTCCTCTCCCACTGCCAAATAAAAAATAATATCTAGAAGAAGACACGATGTACTACAGAGCTAATTAGTCTTGGAAACAGAAGCAATAATCAGATCAAATTATCCTTCTGCTGTTTCTTCAAAGAAGATACTATTGGACATGTAAGTACTAATGACAGATTCAGTGAATCTGTCTAAACAACCTATAGAAGAAAACCTTGTTTATAAACTTGAAAGAATGCTTGCACAGGAACATTGTTTGGAGTTGTTCACTGACCTGTTTTCCCAATTATTTCAAACATACAGATTCAATGATTAGGTTGTGTGAGACAACATAAAAACTGTATATTTACATTTGTTATGATGTTGAAAACCTCTTTCATGCCAGTCCACTTCATAACAAGTACTTATTTTTATTACAGCAATAGCACTGATGAAGTGACTTCTCATGGAAATCAATGGAAAAATGTCAATGATTTTGATAGATCAGACCCAAAATATCTACCAATTACAGTACTCCAAATTTATTTTGGATGCATTTAAAAATGTTTATCTCTGTTGGGGCAGTGAGGGGAGAGCTGCTTGTTATTTCAGCCTGCAAATTTATTCATGCAATAAGGAATACGAGAAAAGCATAATGAAATACTTCATTATAGATAGTTTCTGCTTTACTGTTGTGATGGGTTGGAGCACATTATGTAGCAAGTTTAATGAAAACCATTAGAAATGTATGTCCAAAAAGTACCTATGCTGAAATAACCATCCTATCTAAGAAATGTCTTCAGTGATGGGAATGTTTGTGCCATCTTCCTCCAAAAGAGGATGTGTGTTTAAACCCCTGGATCCTCAATCCCATCCTGGTATGAAGTAATAATACTGAATTTTTCTTAACTAGTATGGATAAAAGTAGGAGGAAAAGGGAAGGAATGGGAGAAAAAACTAAGGAAGAAAGAAAAGATAATAGCTACTCAAAAACACAAAGAAAATAGTTTCCCAGTGATGGACAGGAAGTATATAGAATAATTCAGAAAGGAGGTTTGCAAATATAAGTGAAGATAACTGTTTTTAAAGTGTCATCCTCAAGAAGATTGTTTATTTTATTCCTTTCAAATAATACCAAAGCTTCTCAATTTGCTATAGCCTTTATATATAAAGGCATCTTTTTCTTTTTGAGATATTTGATAGGTTCTTTAATAGTTTGACTCCAACTATTGGTTAAAGAAATGCCTACTCAGGCTGAAGCATAGCTGAAAGTGTTTGAAGTTTCTAATATCAGTTCAAGTCTGGCTTACATAAAATTAATGAGAGCATGCAGGATATGTGGTTTAAAACCAGTGTTATAAAGGTTCTGCTTACTCTAATTTTAACAGTCTGAGAATCAGACAAAATGTCCATTTGAGGGATATTTCCTCAAAATAGCTAAAAATAAACTGAAAATAGCTCCTAGAAGAACTGTCTTATTCCACTAGAAATTCAGAAAAACACTGCAGAGCTATGCACTCTGCTGAATTTAGATAATTTGCACCTACTTGATGGCTTCACACACACTGGTGACTGCATGAGAATATCTTACCTTTGAGGTTACTCCCAATATCCTATACTATGAACTGAGAGAAACATCAGGGATTTTCCTTAAACAGTTACACCAAGATTCTACATCACAAGAGTTATAGCTATACACATAGCACAAGAACATGTGGTTTATTACTTGATAACATGAAATGAAGTACATCAAAAAGGTTTTCTTCAAACCTGTATGCAGAGAACTTGAAAATAAATATGGACCTACCCACTGAGATGATAGTGAGGTTACCCACAAAGGGAGCACTTTTTATTTCCACAGTGAAGCAGAGAGAAATAGAGTCACAGTTACACACGTAGAAATCAAGCTGGTGAGGAACACACTGGTCTTCTGAATGTTTGGCTCAAAAGTTTGGCATTAGTGAATAAGCAATTCGCTAGTACTAATTGCTTCCTATTTTACATGTTGGGGTTTTTAATCATTGGAAGTTCAATTTGTGGGTTTAATTTTTATAATACATATTTTCAGAATGTTTTTGAATATCTGATAGGTTGGTCTTATTATTAATGAATGGTTCCTATTCAGAACTACTTATAAAATAAGTGTGTTAATATGTCAGATGTATTTATGACAATTTATTGCCTAAAGCATGCAACACAAATAAAAGCTAGAAGTTATACTCAGGAAAAATTATTTTCTTCTTTAAGAAGGAATAGCTGAGAGTGGTTTATGGTAAGCTTAACATGAAAACATACTTAGTAAAAACACAATGTTCTGCACTGCATAAGAAATTGCTCATTGAACATTTTTAGGGGAGGGGAAAAAGAAACAATATGTTGTACTTTTCAGAGCATCTACTTCACTTGATATACTGTAAACAAATATATTGGAAAATTAAATTTTCCTGGAACTTAAAAGCAAATATAATTCAAGTCCTAAAAAGTGGGAGGAAAAACCTGCATGTCCTTAGCAAAAGTTAGTCTGCCAATATATTCATTCATCACAGAACACAACTACACTGCTTTGTGTATTATACTAATTATACTAGTTGTATAGTAGTATATACTAGTATATACAATTATACTAATTGTTTTGCATGTTAATATACAGCTCAATCTGCCCTTCCAAGAAAGTACAGTCAAAGAAGTCTAGGTGAATTTAAATTCATTTGTTTGGGAAGGGGAGTAAAACCCAGAATGCATTGTTTCCTAAGAAATATTATTAACTAGCCCAGTGTCTTGCTGAAATGCATTATTTTGACACACCAAGAGAGCTATGAAAAGAGTTATTAATTCTTATGTGTTTTCCATGTCAGAATCCTTTGCTATTCCTTCTTTAAATGTGTGAATGAATTTACTTCAGACATCAAACAATGTTTTAGTAAAGGATTAAGTTAATGGCAAGTCTGAAACTTAAAACCAAATTAATTTTGATTTATCAAAGTGAAAAAGAGTTCTTCTTAAAAAAAAAAAAAAAGGAGAGAAGTTTCTACCCCGTTTCCAGGATTAGGCTTTTACACTTTTTTTGGCATTTTCTAAAATAAAGTCATTATTTGTTTGAGACTCATCACAGGAGGAATTATAAACTTAAAGGACTATTCTACAGGAAGTAGATCACCAGGCTAGCTGCAACAATTCTCATAAGCAGAAGAAACAAAATGTTGTTGCAGCTCAAATACCATCAAAAACGGCAGCTCTAGTCACTTCCAGTCACTGCTGTTTCATAACAGCTGTAGCTACAGTGGCAGACAAATGCACACACACAAAAAGTACTGTTAGATTCAAATCCAAAGGAATAGGATTATTTTTTTCCTGTTCAGCTACGAAAATATCCTGTTCTTAAACCGGATGCTTGCAGTTGAATTTCCTTTTAAAAACAACCTGTTGGACAGAAATCATATGCAGCTTGCTCTGGTCAAGAGTTTCTAAAGGAAATTTCCAAAGAAATCTTTCCGCTCCTCAATCGCATCAATGAGAAGCTCTAATCAATGCTCATATATTTATCATTCCCGAATTTCAATCTCTCAACCTAGACCAAGGCTTTCAAAGGCAGGTTCTTAACTCCAGAGGCAATACTTTTAAGATTTCAGTCTACCCACCTCAAACACTTGCAAAGGCTGATAATCCTCATTTTTTGGAAGGTCAAACCAAAATCCTTGCTCAAGGTTATAATGTCAGGCACATTACAAGACAGCAAAAAATCACTGAACCTTTTTCCATCTGTTGTACCCATACAAATTCCCAGTGCTTATTACAATAAAACATACATATATTAGTAGTCAGCATCTGATACATAATTTCTAAAATAACCTCATGTTTTGAAAAGAAAAAAAAAGAATTGTAAAACATGTATATTGGAACAATTTTTGAGGAAGATAGCCATAGCAACTCATATTAAAAGGAACAGTTACCTCTGTAAATTGATTCAAAAGGAAAATGCAAAGATACCTGTTGAAAAAACCTAAGCTCAAAAGAAAGTAATGAAATAATTTTTTATTGAAAAGAGCTGACTTTAAAGAAATATCTACTCACTCTTCCTTGTCTAGCTATTGTACCATATTGCTAATGCTTGAGAAGTGGGAAGTGAACAAAACTAAAAAAAGAATCCAAAAAAAAAGGGAAAAATTAAACTATTTTTGTGACAGCGGAATACGTATGGTGAAAACTAAATTTAGATTGGCTGTGATCCCATACATTCCATTAATTTTGGCTTTCAAACCCAGAAAGGCTATTTGGAACAGACTCAGCACAGTGGGGTCCTGGCCCAAGACACCGACATGTTAGAGAAGAGCAACCATGCATAAATATTCACACATATATAAAAAGCAGGCAGGAAACAATACAGTAATTAATACAAAATTCCACATATCCATTCTCCCCCATCCCTCATTTAGCTCCCTGAAATGTACCTGCATGAAGATAAGATACTTGTCCTTGAACACAACCTGCCAGTCTAACTGGGCACAGGCAAAGCTTATACAATCCTGTGTTAACAGGGCAGAGATTTGCAAGAGAAACATTAAGGTTAGCACAAATTAAATGAATGGAAGTGTATGTTTGTCGGGAAGGTGGCTTCGGGAAAGAGAGCACACAGGCATGTAAGTGAACAAACTTTGATTTACAGGGTTTAAGATTCAACTCCAGGGAAAAAGTTAGTCAAGAGCATCCCTAAAGTGCAATTAGCTCCTGGCAGGAAAACATACCTAAGGAAAGCTGCCTGTAAATTGCACAGAAATCTGAACTTTTTGAGTAAAATGACTGGTCTGCAGACTCCTGTCTTCATTACGCCTCTTCCCACCTTGCGTTTTTTCTCATTGGACCAAAATATTGAATTTTGATGTGACAAAATTTCCATATGAAAAGAATAAAGCAAGTTTTTTTCTATTCTCATCTCACATTCCACAACTGTGTCCCTAGTTGCTTCTGTAGCCTCATTGGCAACATGGGCACTGAAGATCTGTAGGCTGGAAGACCAGTGTAGAGAGAAAAGTTCCCAAAGAAAGTGAATCCCAGAAACCAAATCATGCAAGATCTTGCTGAATTGAAATTCCTCTGTCAAAGAGAAGCTGTTGCACCCCATTCAACTGCTCTGGCATTAGTAAAATACCTGTACTCTACCGGTCATCACCTTGTACTTTAGTACACCAGATGGTGTACTAAACTGGGTGTCACAGTGTAAATTAGTCTATTGGCATACCAAATTAAGACAACCTGAGAATGAGACAACCGTAGCTACTTTGGACCCTACAGGCCTATCCACTTAGTTTTGTGTTGATTCAAATCATGACTATTTGGGAAATTGTTTTGAATGATGTTAAAAAAAAAAAACAACAAATATTCAGACTAAATTCATAATCCTTTGCAGTTTTCTTGGTTTGTTTGGTTGGTTGGTTGGTTGGGTTTTTTCTGAAAAGCTTGCTAAATGAAGCCTGTTACTGAAAGGTGTGCTATAGTTCTTTTGAACTTAGGAGAGAAATTTTACCCGGGCAGAAGTGAAGAAAGAAGAAACAATGGAACACCAAAGAATCAGCTACACTGATTTTGTTTCTCCTGCCCCGATTGCTTTCTATTTTGATCTGCTGTGTCCCACAACTTGATAAATGGTTAAATTAAGGATAATACTTTAAATTGCAGTGTGAATTAATTGTTTCATTAGTGTTTGCAGGCTCCATTATAGAGTAAAAGTACACAACTGAGGTTGGACATAAAAGTAAACTGTGTTTAGGGTACACTAAAACCTGCAGCTGCAACGCATTAGCTGTTTCTGGTTGTCAAAATAAGACATTTAGTGACACATTTTTCCAGCTAAGATTCAAAGAAAGAATTGCCTTTTTTACTGCTAAAGTTCTGCAATTGGCCCTAAATTACAGGTGAGGGCACTATAGGCAAAAATAAAACCTTAGGCTGAATGCAGATACATTTAAAGTGACATATCTTTAAAATGCACAACAAAAAGATGTTCACTGACATTTCAAATCACAGAATACTAACTCCCAAGTTGAAAAGCATTTTGTACCGGGGATATAAATACTGCTACTTAGAGAAGAATTGAAGGGTTTCCCTAGAAAATGCATATTATATACATACGCATATAGACATTTGAAGAAAACTGTCTAAAAATAAAATTAATGTAATCAAACAAGATCTATAGATAAAAAAAAAAAAATCTGTTGCCCAGTGCACTTGAATCGGGGTACAGTCCAAGACATGACTACACAGCAAAATAAATGAAAATACTAGTTAAGATTTTTCCCTCTATGATTGTCAAACCTCAGTTGATAATGTTGCAGGAGCCCTGATATTCTAAGGTAGCTCTGTTTTTTTTCTAAATAAATACAACTGTAAAGCATTTCTGTACTTGTTTTCAAATAGGTTACAGACATATTGATGTACATCACACTCAGAATTATTTGAGATTTAAATAGTAAGATTTTTTTCCTAAATTTTAAATTTTGCTTAAAAATGAGAATTTGGTATGCATTTTGTCTTATTTTTATTTTACTAATTTGAAAGGTATTTCCAAATACAGATACCTTGATTTTTTCCATAAGATGTATCATTTCAGCTTAAAATATTTAATTGAATTGAGCTGGAAAAAAGGCCATGTTTAGTCCCTCATGTAAATGAGGTGATTTTAAAGAACACTCGGCACCAAACTGCTTCTCTGGTAGTTAATGAAGCACATTTTCTATTTAGTTGCTTCAGTAAATAATAAAAAAAATTCAGCAAGAAATGGATGTCTTTATTTAAGTGAGGTACTCAAATGCATCCAGAGGAGGGCAACAAAGCTGGTGAAAGGACTGGTAGTCAGTGAGAGGACTGGATATTGCCCTGGTATCCAGTGGAAATGGTTCAGAACTGTGGCACAGGAGGTTTAGACTGGACACTAAGAATCATTTCTTTACCAAGAGAGTGGTCAAATACTGCAACAGGCTTCCTGGTGGGGTGGTCATTGACACAGGTGTTTAACAGGCATTTGTACAATGCCTTGAATAACATGCTTTAACTTTTAGTCAGGCAGTTGAACTAGGTCATCGTGGTAGGTCCTTTCCAGCTGAAATTATTCTATTCTATTCTATTCTATTCTATTCTATTCTATTCTATTCTATTCTATTCTAAAGTTTTGAACAGAGTTTGGATCTTGACTTCATAATATTTTTTTTACAGTCTAAGATATGGACTAACTGAAATCTAATGAATGTATTTTTCTAAAATGACTTGTAGAAAAAAATATGGACTGTATTGTCTGAGAATTGGTACGAGACAACTGAAAATGCTGGCATGGTGCATGTACAAGCAAAACTTTTTCAGTCTTTTATTTGGCTTTCTCTGAAAACAAACAAAAAAACCCTTCAAAGAATATGAAGAAAGAAAAAAGTAAAGAAAATTTTAAAAAGAAAGGAAATTACTACAGTCTCTGAGATTTTAAAACTCATGAGACTTTGAACAGTTTGCAAACTTGATCTTTTTGCAGAGAGGACAACTGGAAATATTTGACTCATTTACCAGAAGGAGTCTGTCATCCTTCATGAAGAACTAGGCATTAGGTTCAAAACCCAAGCTATTAAAAATTTCAACTAACCCAATGTCTGCCAGATCTGTGACACTGGGCCATAAAATCCTCAAATGTTTGGATCTTTTCCAACATTTAAACCCATCAGATACAAATGTAAACAAAGTCATCTTGGCAAACAGAGGGATCCACAGCAGGAGTCACTTCTGACACCTGCAATATCAGGCTGATTTTTCCATGGATCTTTATGCATGAACTTAAACTCAAAGGCTAGTAAACTCAATGTCTAGTAGGTCAAAGTCATCTACTAGTAGGGCCAAAACTGAGTGCTTAGGTGGTTTGCTCAATCCCTCCTTTATTCACAGCAACATGACCTGTCTAACCCCAGGATGGTCCCCTGGATCCCAAGACAAGGTTGTCTGTAAAAGACATGATTAGAGTAAGGAACTATGGAGCATGATGATGATGGAGTTCCTACCCCCAGAACCCTGCAAGAAGACATTTCTCTTCAGGGGATCTGATGATTAACAAAAATCTACTTAAAGGTCCAAGGTCTACTCCTCTCTCCTAAAAGCAGGTAGCTTGCACATCTTTGAAAAAGGTGACAGTTCTTTTTTAATCAACTGTTCTGGACTACCCTGTTTTCACTGTCAGAGATAATTCATCTTTAGACTCCAACAAACCTACTGCAAGTATGCCTCCAAATCAACCCCAGTGGATTTGGGGCTCAGGTCTAACCAGGTGCATTAAAATGGTTTAAACTCTGTTCTACAGTTGACAGAGCTCTGTCCATTTCTTGTCTCCCTTTCCTTTTGAGAGAAAGCCTCAGGTGCATTTTGGATATAAGCTCTTCCTGTGTGGGTCCTATACACCAAAGCCATGGTGCAGAAGATGCTGCCATCCCATGTCCCACCTGGCCCTAGCCATGAGCTTGCTACAAGGTCGCCTCAAGTTGTTGACAACAAAGTGCTTCTTGATACGCACTTAAACAGGTACTTGGGGTAAGTAAAGAGCCCCTACAGAATTTAAGTCCCCTCAATGTTAAGCAAAAGCTGAGAAGAACTTTCTTGGACTACAACTTCGACCTGGTTTCCGAGGAGATGTTCTCTCCTAATGACATAGTTCTCTGTATGAATTGCTCCTCAGTGAATGAGAATGCACTTTTCTAGCATTTTGAAAGCATAAGTACAGAACTTGATGGCACAAAAGCCCCAAACCAATGTTACAATGAGGCAAATACAAGTTTTCTTTCAACTCAGTGCAGCCAGTATCACCCCACATTTCATGTTTTGAAAGTAAGTAAACCCTATTTTCTTACACTAATATTTTAGTTTAAGCCTCTAAAACTTAGAAAGATTTTAATGACGTTAAGTGAAAGGTTTGAACAGCTACCGTTACAATGGAATTACAAAAACCAAAGCAATGTCTTGTTTTTACAATACCAAAAAATTAGGGAATTAAAAAAATCATAAGCTGCCACAGAAGTTTCAACATTTAACAGAAATATATTTTCTTTCACACATATTTCGGAATAGAAACAACTCAATATGAATGTAGACATTTATCTGATCTATATTCCTTCCACAGAAGTGGAGGTTTTTTATATAAACAACTACGTTTTGCTGAGTCTTCCTTGCAAATTAAGATTAAACAGTTGGTATTTATCAAACAAATGATGAGAATACTGTCTGGTAAAACACAAATTAAAATCTCTTGCCTAAATTAAAAATATCTATAAAAATAATTTTCGTGACACTTACTGGTTTATTTGACAGTATAAGTTCCCAGGGGAAAAAAAGAAATATAGTCCTACTTTCCCACCTTCCCTCTTCCTCCGCCATCTCTCAAAGGAGCCACCAAAGAAGCCAAGAACCCCACAGCTACTACTGGTGCAAGTGTCCTGTAGACCATATACTTTCTGTGACCTTCAAATACAGCCAGATTTTACACATCCATCTTCCAGTTTCAACTTTTCTTTATTCAAAAGTTGTAGAAATGAGGTTTTTTTAAGGAATAAATTTTGATAACGCAATGCAACTGTAGCAATTTCTGGTGCGTGAAACTTAGTCTTCATTGCAAACTATTTTAATAATGTATGTAACAGCAAAAAGAAGGACACTTAAATCATGTGTATAACACCAAACAGAAGGTCAGTTTCCATCAGAGCAGAACTAAAGAAACTCTGACTACATAAATTCACAAATAAGAAGTCCCAGACATTTGATATCAAGCTCTGTGACAAGGAATTTATTTCATGAAGGGCACAAAAACACTCACAGTGGGAAAGTGGCATAAACAGTTGAGGCCTGCCAGCAGTGCTCTGCCAACGCCAACTGCAACAGGAGGCAAACCTCAAGGCAGAAGGATGACTCTGCCTCAGCCAAGAAACCATAAAATTTTGGAGATTATGAGCACACAGAAGGAAGTAATTGCCCTAAGAGATGGCAATGCTTATGACATGGATGCCTAAATACTCCAGGGGAGACATCTCCTTTACTTAAGGCTTCATGCAGTTTTGAGTCAGCAGCAATATTTACTTAATAGTAGCACAGATTCTCTACTATTCATCAAAAAGAAAAATACCATTACCATGTTCTAGCACCCATTTCCAAAGCCCTCCTGATACTTTGTTGTGTTCAACCAGATTTACTTTATTAAATTTGCTTGGGTTTGCAGGCCTGCCTGACAAATAAAACAGAATTAATTTGTTGTCCCTTGCCGTGAAGCAAGCTACACATGTGTAAGAAAAGAATAGCTTTTTAATAAACCAAAGCATTATCTTAGCAAGACTAAGTATGCATATCATAATAAACCAAGTAATCATGCAAATTAATGTCTGGAAAAAATGTCTGATTTTTAGGCTAAGACAAATGTATGCTCACATGTTTCTACATCACATAAATGCATTTAGCAAATGGCTAAAATGACAATGCAGCTTATTTATAAGTTTTTTATACATATTTAAAATAGGTTAATTTTCTTGATTCCTCTGGATTTTGTTCTTGCCCTCGCTGCAAATGTAATTGAAATCTTTAACTTTGTCTATTTACAGAACCACAGAAAATGAGGTACTTAATGTTTTAAATAAGACAAATAAAAAGGTTAAGTAACAAAATAATGAAATGTCAAATTTTTGAAGGCTGCATCCCAAATAGCGAGAGGAGTAAGTAAAAAACAAAAGCTTGAGTAGTTTTTTTTAATCATTAAGAAACTGTATAACACAGTTTAAAAGGTTTATATGTGGGTGCACACTGCAGACAGACGATAAATCATTCCTTCAGGACAACTGTGCATTATGATTAATAAACACTAGCACAAATGTAAGTCGGATGCCACATTTTCTCTCTGCTGATATGAGGCTGGTGCTGTTTAACATCTTTGTTGGTGACATGGACAAGGGGACTGGGTGCATCTGCAGCAAGTTTGCCAATGACACCAAGCTGTGTGGAGCGGCCAACATGCTGGAGGGAAGGGATGCCATCCGGAAGGACCTCGACAGGCTTGAGAGGTGGGCCCATGTGAAACTCATGAAGTTCAACCAGGTCAAGTGCAAAGTCCTGCACCTGGGTCACAGCAATCCCAGGCACAAATACAGAGAATGGATCGAGAAGGAGGAAGAGGAGTTGGGGTGTTGGTGGATGAGAAGCTCAACATGAGCCAGCAATGTGAGCTCACAGCCCAGAAAGTCAACTGTATCATGGGCTACATCAAAAGAAGTGTGGCCAGCAAGTCGCAGGAGGTGATTCTGCCCCTCTACTCCGCTCTGGTGAGACTCATGCAGTACCTGCAGGTGAGAACCTGCAGTACTGCATCCAGATCTGGAGTCCTCAGCACAAGAAGGTCATGGACCTGTTGGAGTCAGTCCAAAGGAAGGTAGGAGGGCTACAAACATGATCAGAGGGCTGGAGCACCTCTCCTATGAAGACAGGCCGAGAGAGTTGGGGTTGCTCAGCCTGGAGAAGAGAAGGCTCCAGACCTAGAGCAGCCTTCCAGTATCTGAAGGGAGCCTACAAGAAAGCTGGAGAGCAACTTTTCACAAGGGCATGTAGTGATAGGATGAGGGGTAATAGCCTCAAACTAGAAGAAGGTAGATTTAGATTAGATATCAGGAAGAAATTCTTTACTAGTAGGATGCTGAGACACAGGAACAGGTTGCCCAGAGAAGTTGTGGATGCCCCACCCCTGGAAGTGTTTAAGGCCAGGCTGGATGGGGCTTTGAGCAGCATGGTCTAGTGGGAGGTGTCCCTGCCCATGGCAGGGGGGTTGAACTAGATGATCTTTAAAGTCCCTTCCAACCTAAACCGTTCTATGATTCTGTGTAATTCCACAGATGCAAAATCATTAGTAAATTTAATACATACAACTCAATGAAGAAAGCTAGAAGTAGCTTATAAGACTATATGAATTTATTGAATTGAAAGAAAAAGACCTATCCAAGAAGATATGAAAAATTTTCATATGGACTGAATCAAAAAGTTTTCCTGGAATTTTCTTTTGTGCTCTTATACTGAAATTTGTGTTTCCTCTTTAATATGATGCTGGTCTTAACAAGTGATGTCAGCTTTAAAAAATGCCTGAAGAACAGAATGAAGCATGGTGGTAAAACAATTTATGAAATGATGCATAAATAGCCTGTATAGTTTCCCTATGAGACTTGACAAAACATACTGGCTTCTATCCAGACATCAAAATGTAATTAAGTATGATTTGTTATGTATATTCATGGATTATTCACATCTGAATACTTTGCTTGCTTGAACTGCATTAGCATATTTGGCCCCGGTCTACAAAATATTTTAAGTGAAAAATCAAATTACGGCAACTTTTCCTGGAGGAAATTAGTTTCTCTTTGTCTGCCTTTCTACAGATCTAGTGCAATTAATAGTTTGAGACATTGGATTAGTGTTAGACCATTAATCTAAATATTTAAAATAGTGACAGATGGTGCCAATACAACACACAGTGTGATCCTGCAGGAAGGAAAGCCCAGCTATGGGAGCAACACCAATATTCCATATGTTCAGGTTGTTGGTGAACACTTAAAAGAGAAAATGATTTTGTCCCAACAGCAACAGAATTCCCACAATTCCTACATAAACAAACAAGTTGTCAAACCAGTTCAAGGACTACCCTGTGCCAAGTTTCTATGTTTTCAGGCCTTGGTCAGGACACTATCTTCAAACATACAGAAAACTGACTCCATTGATGAATGAGAAGCTCCATTTTCTCTCATCTGTAAAGATGAGAAATCTCTCACCTTTAAATTCCTGTCAGATTGGCCTTAATCTTTTCTGTGTTGATTTAGTAGGTCACAATTTTTTTTAAGTGGTGTCTCTTGATTATTTCTATCAAAAGAAGGAGGGAGAAATACCCAAGCAGCAGCATCTTCCCCTCACTCTTTTCCCTCCCTTTCCCTGCTCCATGTAAATATATTGATTTGTAAACATCCTGCAAATTTCGATATGGCTCAAGCAACTTTTACAAGATGTTAATTAAAAAACACAACCTCCACAGCACACTTCCAACAGTAAAGATGTTATCTTTGGCCATGTGGCCATCAAACACTTTACTACTGTTTCCTCATTTGGCCCACTTTATGGTGAGTAACACGGAATTCCAGACCCTTTAATGTAGCCACATTTCCATGAAACTCCCTCTGTGTGGTAACCAACACAGTGGGAGGCCAGTCACTGGCTAAGGACACTCAAGAGCTGTTACACCACCAACATTAATTTTGTTGTTTTTCATATTCTGCCATCAAAGCCTAAAAGATTTTTACAAATCCTATGGACCATTGTGCTATGCTCAGTTCTGCCAGATATGGTGGAATAATGGAGAAAGGAAAGGCAGTAAGTACCAGAATGTGTTGCAGAATAAAAATAAATACAGCTGATAAGGGTGTTTAGGTAGAAAGAAATGCACCTAGTCAGCAAGAGAGTGCTGAAGCAAAGTTTTAAGCAGAATGTCAAAAAACCACATCCATTTCAAAAAGGAAAAATTATCAAAATTATTTTTTGCCATACAGCTATCTAAATAATACAGTCTAATTTTATTTATTTATTTATTTGAAAATGCTTAGCATTCTGTAACTATAGTAACAATTTGCCTTGCTGAGTGCATCTTTGTTAACATCCCCTTGCTGTAGTAATGCTTCCATCACCATCTGGCAGTGACAATTTTCTTGCTTGAGTGAAAATTCCTCCAAAGTATAAAAATCAGGCCATTTATTTTTAGAGGGTTGACTGCCCCAGCTCCTATTGACTTGCAGAGTCCCAGTCAAAACCTCTGTAAATTCAGTCATGTAATTTTGATATCTTAATGAAGGCGATAAGATGCTGTCCCAGTTTGAAGTAAAACCAAACAAATTTTGTGTTCTGTAATTTTACATTTTAGCTAGGTCTCCTCTAACTCAGAAATTGACGGCATATTGTGGAGAAAACTGCTTGTTCTCAGAGTGTTAAGGCCAATGTTTGTGCTACATGCCAAGCAATGGTATGCAGAGAGGCCCTTGCTTATACTTATTGCTATAACAACCAAGGTCAGCCAATTTTTGTTATTTGCCTCTTAGAGGGTCAGAAATGGAAAAAAGTAGAGGGGTCACATCTGTGGGGAAGAGTGGAGTGCCTTTGATAGAGAAGGTTCATTTTTCAAACTTTTTCAAGTTTTAAAAATGTTTAAATGATGTTTTAAAAGCCATGTACTCTATCTCACCTCCTTTGCTTCACAGAAAATCAGTGGTATTAAGCAGATGGCAATAACAGCTCCATTATTAATAAGATAGGTTCCAAGAATATCACATGAAGACTGGGGAACCTTCAGTTTCCATGGTAAATCATTTGTCTCATACACTTAATAAACATGTTTAACATTCCATACTCAGTGGGTCAAATGGAAGTAATGTAATCACAGTTATTAGGTCAAATAAATAAGGTAAGAACTCAGAAGTACAGCAAAATATCAAATATGTATTGACAATGGGACAGAGTGGACAGATACAGAAGAGGCCTTTCAATTGTGGCCCTCCCTCCTGTCTATATTTTTACATTTTAGTAACTCTTCTGAATTCTGCTGTAAAGCAGAAAACAGTGTAATTGCACCACAAGTATAAAATAAGCCTTATTTTTCAGTTAGAAACAATATAAGTGGTAATAAACATTTAATTAAATTAAACTCCTGTGGCCAGGATTCTGTTTTGCATATCTGGTTATTAAAAATCAGCTGATTGATAGATGATTTTTGCCTTAGACATTTTCTACAAAATTGCATGAACACAGCCAAATAATCCTTCTGGGTATGGGGGGAGTATAGGTAAACACCAAAATGATGATAGAGCTTAGGAAAAAAATTATACATATTTATTTATGTATTTGAAGAGTATAGACCAGACAAAAACACAGGGCCACTTTTTTCCAGACCACTCATGCAAGCATTTGCCTCTGTTGATTTCTCCCTTCACAGGTTCAGAGCTTTCTGTGTGTGTTCACATAGAGGCAAATCTTTGCCTCAGAGCAATTTTTTTTTTTTCCCCTGAAAGTAAATGTTTTCAGGAAAAAAAGCAATTGACAGTAGCAGTTTAGGCTGGCATTTGGAAACAGTGGAGAGAGCAGCATGTAGCTTGACAAGAAACATATTGATGGAAGAAAGGTATTGATGGTCACAATGGGAGAGTTGAGAGACTGCAATGACTTTCAGTTTCTAGGACAATTCTGTAGCGTGTGAATGTTTTGTAGAACAGGTATGTTTTAAACTGAGAGTATTTAACATGAACACTTGAGAGAAAAATCTGAAAAGAAAACCCCAACTAATGAGTTCTCTTCTGCACAGTATCAAATAAGTCAGATTTCTCAGTGAGAACTCCTTAAGTTACCTGAGAGAAATGACTAAATGCCTGGTTATCTTTGATGATTCAACATCTCTTAGGCTGGGGGTCTCAATACACCTCCCAAACAGCAATTTTACAAAATCTGTTTTTTAATATTAATGCAAGCTTTCCCTCCTTCATAAGGGACTGTTCTTTATTTTTTTAATGCTTATTGAAGAAATACGCTACAAACTTATTAAATATGAGATAAATCATCTTATGAAAGGACTGAGGAGAAAATTCCCTATTATGTGTCTAGTTTTATCTTTTTAAAGGCGGTTAGCATGCGTAAGGCAACTTTGGAAAGGTTAGATAGTCTCTGAGGAAGACTATTACCAATTTCCTGACCAGAAAATGCAATGATAGTGTGGAGCTCCTTAGGCAAAATGATAAAGTCCAATGTTTCTGTTTTCTTCTTTATAAGGTAAAGAAATCTAACTTTTATTGAGATCATTAATCCCTCTTCGTGTTATAAACTGTTATGGAGCGCATAGTTCTTTTCACTGGGAAAAAAGTAATCTGTTGAAACAAGAAACATTGCTTCTTCCAGTCTCCTTTATAAAGAAAATTTAATACACATACTTACAATGCAGGAGAAATTATCAAAAAGTCTCATGAACAACACCATCAGAGCTCTCAGAACTACAAATTTCTTGAACTGAGATGTGAAAGTAACAAACTCTAGCCATGACCACAGTGCCAAGACAGGTGTCTAACTCCACTCAGATGGTTGGGAAGGATCAGCTTCTGATGGGGCCAGTCTCTTTACTGAGCTTGAAGAGGAAGCCTGTGGCCATTGCCTGTTTCTTAGCAAGGCTAAAGGAAGATGAACCCTGCTTGTCACTCATCTCCAGTGATGCTGTGGAGGTCATACATAGCTTCAGCAGTGCTATAACATGAAGAACGCAATGGCATGAAGTTGTGATTTTTTTTTTTTTTTTGAGCCGTGTTCATTTCGTAGAATGAAAAAATGACAGAAAGATTTGAGTTTCATTGCATATGCACTACAGATTTGCCTCATGCTAGCCTCAAGAAAGATAATAGTTTGCTAATTCTCCCTTCCCGGGAAGTAGATGCATGAGAAAGCTGCTGCTTCTCTTTGGTTGTCTATTTTGTTTGGACATCAAGTCCATGACTAACAATTTTCTCTTCACAGTATCTCCAGAATTGCATCTCGATGTTTAACAAGAGAAAACTCCTCTCTTACTACTGCTAATGAGAATTATAAATAGCTCAAAACAGGCAGAAAAAATGGATGGGCATATTTATAAACTTGTTATAATAATTATAGGCTGAAAGATCAAAAACAGAGGGTACCAGAAATTATTTTTAAGGTAACAATCACCATATTTACAGTAAAATAAATGTAACATATTTGGCATAAAACAAGAAAACTATGAGATATGGGTCAAAGACAAGCCAGCCAAAAGTATACCCCAGCTGCAAAATAAACAGCCATGAACATAAAATTACAATTAATCTGATTTGTTACACCTGAATAACAGTTTTCAGGTACTGAAGCAATTCAAGCCATGCCATCTTTCTAATTTATGTTGTAAAACTTCAATATGACTGAAGAACCAGAATGTTATTTTTAAAATTTATTGCTTCATACCCTAAGTATTTATTCTCAAAATCTACCCTTCAGTACTCTTATGTGTTGCCTTTCATTATTGATAACAGAAAAATTACAAAATTCTAGCAAATGGCAGAAAATACACCCACACACCTGCTACTAAGTATCTACTTATGTCCATAGGAAAGCTTTGCTTTAAAAGGTTTGTTGAATTTTTAGCAAATTGCTGTATCTACTTCAACACATTAGGAGGGTTGTTGCAAACTTTTTTCAGGAAATACAGAAAATACAAGACTGACGTGCTGCAACATACGTTTACATTCACAACTCAGCCAACACAGACACCAGGGTCTTTGCCACTAACTGGGATTCCTAGGTGCCGCAGAGATACCACGGGCTTTCCAGGAATCCCCAGGTTCCACTATTCTTCTCCACTCCAACTGGTAAAAGAGTCACTATTCCACACCCATTCCCATTAAAATATCTTTCATCCTCAGTGCCAAGATAAAGATAACACGTACCAGTATAACCCAGAGGTGATGCCCATGCCACTATAGGCCAAGAAATTTAAGTGGACGACCTTCACAACCTTCTAGGCTGCGATGGTTATGTAGACAAATCAGGATGTCATTAAAAAAAAAAAAAAGGAAACAAGAAAAGCAAATCCCCGCATCCCTAGCTCAAGTAAAACTTAATCCACAGTAATTATACATCCTCTTTGAAACTTTTAAAGTGCCATTTTTCTAGACATCCTAGTAGCCCATGCACTTTCTATCAAACAGGCGAATCTATTCAATATGTGTCATGTCTATGCAACAAAGTTATCATGAAAATTAATGGTAATGTGACGAACCTCAGAATAAAAGCAATTAACTTTTTTTCCAAATGCCAACAGTACAAAACCTCTACATCTTAATTAGTTCTCTATCAACTTACTTCATATTTTTCCACAATACACACTTATTATCTAAATAAAACACTCTTTGGGGACTCATTTTCCAGCATGATGGAGTAATTTTGCTCCATGTTGATAATGTGAGTTGAGATTTTACCCTAGTCTGGGAAGAATCTCTCCGTCAAAAGGCTGAACTTCATTTTAAATGGACCAAGCACAGACAGATCATCTACAACCCTTTTGTCTCTAGTTTCACAGTAGCAAGAAAAGAATTATCCTGACCACAGGCATTGTGCCAGTCCATAAACAACAACAGCATGCTGAGGATTAAAGTAATCCATTATAATGGGTTCATCTCTTCACAAGGAAAAAAAAAAAAAAGACTATTTTACCAGGTATCTTACAGATCAAGTTTATTCCACCTTTTACATTTACTTTCTTGATACACAATCTGTGAAGATCAGTTAGTGTACAGGATCTGATGTTCCCTAATGTGCTCTTATCAGGAGGAGCATAGATTCACTACTCTGTTGAGGATTTACTGAGTTTTGTTCTTGTTTTTAACTGAAATGGAAAAGCTTTCCCATCATCATGGCAAATAAAAATGCAGCTTTTGTTTCATAATTATCACAGCTATTCAGAACTTGAATATATGACTTGTTTTTTGCTGTAGCTGTACTATGCAGATCTTAGGGGTGTCATAGAAACTAGGAATGATTCACTGGGCAGACATGTTTCTTCTCAGTCAAGAGTGAACGAACAACCCAGAACAACACTAAGAAAAATTGGTCTAATGAAAATGGTATCTTTCTTGAAACAAGCTTTTTACACATCATTTCCTTTCCTCTATTCCTCTTGGTAACTGAATTCAATAAAGCATTTTCCATAATCTTTGTGCTGCAGCTATGATGCTTTCTTTGTATATCTGCCTGATAAACACTGCCAGTTTGTACCATTTTTACAAGAGGGCAGAAGTGTAAGCCTTATGATAGTAAAAAAAACCCAACAAACCAACAAACCAAAAAAAAAACAAAACCCAAACCAAAAAACCATCCCAAAACCAAATTACAACATTTTTGGAATAACTTCTTTGCTTTTCTGTGAAATGTTCCAACACTACACAAAACAGTACTTTTTAAAGTAATTCAACTCCTCTGTCTAGCAGCAATCTTCCTCTTTATTTTATGAGAAAAATCCCTCTAACCTCCAGACAATCTGTGTTATGCAAGGCTGGGTACTGTCTCCCTGTGCCATTCAATCTAATTAACATTCTGCAACTAGAATTTAAGTTTACAATATTTTGATGAAACTTGAGGCAGAAAATCAGGCAGTCCTCTATCAACTCTACAGTATTAGCTTTTCAAAAAGATAGCGCATTCTACGCATGTAGTCATTTTATTTTAAATAGAAAGACAATTACCCTTTCCCCATCACAGCTGTTTTCTCCAAAATCCCACATACAGTAGCCTATTAAATTTTTTAGAAGATAACAGATGACTAGAGGACTTCAGATGTCACAATGGGATGTAGAACCTGCTCAGTTTAAGTTCAGTCACATTGTGGCCAAGAGTGACCCACTACCTATGTGACATACATAATATTTCATTTGTATTCTTTCTTAAAACGTTTCAGGCAATTAACTAACAAAAACTGGGAAGATGTGTCTATAAAAAGCAGCAAAGAGCAGTACAAGGCATTGTCATATGACTGAGTACATTCTGTGTTAAGACCGGAAAGTAGGGAGAGACAAAGGAGAAAGGGAAAATTACATACCACTATTTGTGTTTGTTGTAGTCCTCCCTCTTCTTCCACCCTACAAAACAAGATCCCATACAGCAAGCGTTATCTACCTACTAGGAAGCAGGAGTCAAAAAGACTGTCAATCACAGGGGTATTACATATAGTAATCTTCCACCCTTTCTCCCCCTTGTAGTCATTAAAAATATAGGAATAAGTTTTGTAGAAATAGGAAATATGCTATTATGGGGAAAGTCAGTATAATGTAAAAAGGGGAAAGAGAGAGGAAGGTAGGATGGGAGAAAACAAGACTTTGACAAACACAATTACTAATACGTAATTTTACACTTTTGTATGTCCTGTCTCCTCCCACCCTACAAAACAAGATTCCATACAACAAACAGAAGAGATCAGAAATGAAATCAAGAGATAGGCTCTTCTGAATTGTGAGCTTGAGGAACTCTTCAATCAAAATCATCCAGATTAAGCAATAAGTCCGGTTGATAACAGCAGTGGCAAGAACTGTATCAAGGATCAAATAGCAGCTTTGCATATAGCGGGCATTGTTGCCTCAGTCCTTTGGTCTAGACGATTAAAATGCTTCCAGTACACTGCTCTTGAACAGTGAGACATCTAAGGTTTTCCTGTACCCAGTGGAGAATCTTCACAGAACTAAGCAATGCTTATTTCAAGTATCACTAAAAACTTCCTTTCTCATAGAATAAAACAGACATCTTCTTCACATGAGTGTGGTCTAGGTCAGGGAAGATGTAAGTACATCTGATGGCTCTTAAGAAAACCAAAAGGTATAGGTATTCATACATAATCCTGAAAACTGAATGAAACACACTACACAACTTCATCTGAAAGTAGTTGGTTCAGAAAAAAAATGAAGTCTGACACCAGCGGCTGTTTGTGTAGAAGCAAATTAGAGGGCTCAAAGAGATTCACGTAGAAAATTTTAGAATACCGAGGTTTTGAAATACAGACTATCCTTTCCTTATTGTCTAGCAAGTTGTATCTTGAATATACCAAGTACAGAAACTTTGAGAGCTCCAAGAAGTGGTTTTTGATGATCTTACTGGAAAGGGGAGTTAACACCCAATAGCTTCAGAGATCACTTGATAAAAAAACTATCCTAAAATAAGAGAGATCAACAGATGTAAACCAGCTTCAATGCTTAAAAATATAAAGAGAAATTGATGTTGAAGTTATAAGACAAATATGATGAAATTACTACTAAAGAGAATGAGGTAGGTGGGTCAAAGCTTTTTGTAGATAAGTTCAAGAAGACTGAAAGAACATTTGTTGAAATACATACCTTGCTGCAGGAGGTTATTTCACTGTTTCTACACACATTTAAACCTGCCAAAGTCTAAGTAGGCAACTAAGCCAGTAGGGGAGGAAAGAGGGAGTTAGATACTCATGCATTAACTGGTCAAATGTTACAATAGGACAAGCTTTAGAAATGCAGTTTCCTGACACCTTAAACACATGTTTCTTGTAACTGCTACTTCTGGGTTATAAAAGAGCTGTTCTTGAGAAAAACATAAATCACTCCTCTATATCAGTTCACTCAGGAGCTACAGTTCATTCACTGAGCTATAGGAACTGGAATGTAATTAAGCTCTACATTTTGGAATAATTATTACAGTATTGGTAAATTTGCAAACTTTAAAGGATGATTTTTATTTTAAAAAATCTTTATAAAAATTTATCTACACCAAATGGAAAGTTTTGAACATATGAAGGTTAAAATTGTTCAACTCCTTTTGAAGTCTCCTTTAGAAAAATACATATAAGTAACAGGGAGCAGATAGAGCAAGAGGGAACAGCAGTATGATGGAAGAAGAAAATCCAAGAAAAGACTGAAAATATTCATGTCCTATAGCCCAGTTTTTTTTTGCCAAGAGTAAACCCAACAGAGGTAAACTCTGAAGGCAGGTTGAAGACCAAATAACCCAATTGATAAAAAAAATAAACTCAGAGACAGAGAAGCTGTGAGGAAATAGAAACGTTCTGTCAGTCCCAGGGAACAGAGCAACTAAAATAGATGGAAAGCCAAATAAATTACCTGTTTGCCTTGTTGAGGCTACAAAATACTTTATAAACTTGCTTTCTCAGGTAGCAAAGAGAATACATTTACAATGACATGTTAAGACAGCCAAGAAAACTGAAAAGCCACAAGTCACAAGAGAACAGGAGAATACAGCATCACACGATGACCCACTGGATTAGGGAGGACAAGGAAAATCCCATAGGTACTGCACACAGGCAACTGGTAGAGCTACCATTATACACAACAACCTCTGGCTTCTTAAATATGCCATTTATGGATGGGTTACCTGAACCAGAGCCTTCATGCAGGCTCAAAATCAGCACCTTACTACAGATCCAGAGGACACACCACCTCTGCTGTTGTACCTACAAAAATATTTGCCAGAGGAGAAAGGATCTCAGGCAGAAATTCTGAAAAGGAACATAACAGGGATCTGCGTCACGGGGCTGCGTTTATGGCTCTTTGGCTGTGGAACCTGTTTTGACCCTACAGCCACCTTGAGCTCCTGTCAAGTCTGGCTTATACACATCAGTTACTGAAGACAGAGGATAGCAGGCTTGGATTTCCCATACAAGTTCAAGCTCCCCTCCGTCATACACATTTGATTCAGTGGGAACATCCTAATAGAGCTAGTAGTCAGATTACATCATCGTTAAATGCAATTTGCTGTCAGATACACGGTGCTTGCCCAGATTAATTGGAGTAAAGCCTGTACAGTGTACATAGTGCAGAATACCAAAGCAGGCCCAAATCTCACTGCACAGTGCTAGTAACATGAGCACAATGCTTTTAGGCCCATAAACTCTGCACTCAGTCATCTTCACTCCAAATAATACATGTGATTTTCTCACCAAAAGCACATTAATGGCCGTGAAACCCACAGAGAGCACAGTAAGAGATGTCATTCACTTGTGGTGCCTGGAAGATCCTTTAGAAAGAAAAGTTTGCCAAAAAATTATATAAGCAATCTTACAGTGCAAAATTTGTTCTTTGGCAAAAATCACCAAAGCATTGATTTTAGTTAAACATATTTTTACTGAAATGAAGTACAGAAATTTTTACCATACTCTTTCCTTGAGAAAAAAATGATCCCGACCAGCTCTACTGAAGTTGCAGCAGCTTTATGAGGTATGGTGGTTTCCTTATACAAGTTGATATAAAATGCTGGAAATACCTGGTGAAATACTGTACTCAATGAAAACCTGAATTAGCGATTTTTATGGTGGTAAATATCGTATCTCAAATGTTCTTGCAAATTTTCCTCAAAATTGCTAGAAGGTCTTTTTTTTCTCAGAAGAAAGATGTTCCACTGGGGCATTCTCCTAAAGTTCTGCAAAACAATTGGTTTTGGAAAAGTTTTGTATCCATATAAATGTCACTATTTGAACAACAGGTCCCACTGGTCTAAGTAGAAAACAGCCATAATACTGGATCAGAAGCAGGCAGTGCAGGAATAAAAAGAAAAGCAGCTATTTCTACAAAAATGGACTGCCTTTTCTAGCTGGGCCGTGCTCCATTTAGCCACTGGTGAATGTACACAGAATAAAGAGTACAGAGTGAACGACTATTAGAAAAGAGAATGACTAAATAATAAGATCAGTTACAAAGAGGCCACCTATTGAGCACTGGAGATGAAGGACAGTTTTATCTATTGTAAAGAACATATCAGCTGCCAGAATTCTTGGGAGGGAGAGGGAGAAGAGGAATAAAAATTAAAAAAAAAAAACCAAGGAACATACAAGGACTTAAATAAAGGCTACTGAGAGATCATCTAATGATCTAACAAGAAAAATGCAGAAATCAAATTTCTCCCCAGAATCTAAAAAGAGACTATACCCACTTATATTTGCAGTCTGCATTTTAGCACAAGCTCAAGCAGAAGATACACATCCGAAAATAACATTCAAATGCTGGAACTCCTGGTTTCCTTGAAAGTCTATTTGGCAAAGGAGGGAAAAAGATTAAAAAAAAAAAAGAGAGAAAGAAAAAAAATAAAAAAGAAAAAAAACCCCACTAACCAACGCACCCATGCGCACTGAGAAATAGAATGAGGAAATCAGACAACTACAACTAACTGGCTATGCTCTGCCAGGGTGTCAGTGATATTGGATATTTCTATGACAACATGAAGTGCTCAGAGCTGGCATAATATACTTTTCCCACTTCTCCAAGAGACAGAGGCAACCTGTGACATGTGGGCCAATAACACTGAAAAAAGTTTGAATATTATTTTTTTCCCCCTCAGCTGTCTTTAAGACATGTATGCAAGGAGATATACTTTATGCCCAAAGACCCCATTGTGCTTTGGAAGCAAAACGTTTGGGCTCAGAAGCACCAGTGTTAAGAGATCCAGTGAGCTAGGGTAGGATGTAACTGGATTGTCTATATATCCCATTATTAAATTGTCTTTCTGTCTCGTCCTTTCAAGTAGGTGGAGCTATATTGCTTGTTGTATGGAAAGTTATTTTTGTGGTAGAGGAAGGCACATATGGAACTAAAATTAAGATGAAATCTGAAAAACAGTACAGGCAATTTATTTGGGTAAGGCTCACCTATCTCTGAAACATGAGCAAAACAGTAGTATTGAAATCGCCCCACAACTACAGCATCTTAGATGTTGGAGGTGGAAGAAAGGAAGGAAGAAAGGAATAAACTTCTGGCTACAGTATGGAGTTCAGTTTCCAGGCATTTACTCCTACCAAGATACTGCTCACAAAAATGGAAAAGTACAAATGTACAATAATGGTAACATTTATTAAACAAAGGAGACCAAACAATTTTCACACATTTCAGTTGGGCATGCAAACAACCTTCACAAGAACACACAATTATTTTGTTCCTCTGGGGTCTCATTTTTAACTGTTATCCTCATAGTGAAAATAGTGGTGAAAAAGACTGTAGTCTAGGGATTTATTGTCTGGGTCAATTAGGCTTATGTACTAGATAGCTCACTATAAATGCACATACCGGATCTTACAGTGCACTGAAGACATTTCATAATTGTTTAGAAAGGTAACCAACCTCCTCTGGCCCACCAGCCTTCATAGCATAACCAAAGCTATTAGATACGCACATAACAGCTCACAAATTGCATTATAATTAATATTTATTCTCTAGTCACAACAGTTAATCATTCACTGTACTGTAGACAGGCAATACGTCAGGCAAATACTACTTGTAAAAAGGCAGCCATATAATTAAACTTTATTTTATTTATAAATCAGCACCTTTTGCTATCCCACATTCGCTTCATAAACAATTGGAGCTTGTCAATACTATATTTACTATTTTAAGGCATTTGCACATGAAGACAATTAAGTCCAAGGTGCCTTGGGGAAGGAAAGACAACAGCAGGAATATAAACCATATGAATACAAAACAGGTTCTAGACACTGTAGTTAAATGCAGGTTTGATGTAATATGATTATGGGCACTGCAAGGAACACCAAAAAACCCACAAAAAAGTTATTTATATTACTTTGCTAGGCTGATCCAAGAAATGCTAGAATAATACCATATTACATCTGACTTCTGTTACAGTTGCCCACTTAAAATACTGCTGCACTGGCACATTTGAGAGATACTTCTTTAAGGAAGGACATAATTCCTCAGTTTTATGAAAGCTAGAGCACAAGAATTAGCTTTGCTTCTATTTTTTTTGCAGTATACAGTAGGTTTCTGGACCATAGCTAAGCCTCTGAAGTACTACTGCAGTTTAAGTAACAAGTCTACGAGCACAATCTCTATGCAAAGCTATTCAGTTGTGGCTGATTGTCCACCATATCTTTGAAAAGACTACACAATTCTTTAATTCTGCCTCGAGTTAAAGATACTTATTTGTAATAATTTGAGTTGCTGGCCACACAAACATACTTTTTTTTTTGGAGAATACACAATGAATGATACTCTTTCTACTAAAGCAGCAAAGTAGGTGTCAATCCCATACAATAATACTAAAAACCCCCAAACTTCAGGGAATACCATAAATGGCCATCAGGAAAGATACAAGAGAAAATCCTCTAGAAAACACACATGCAAAAGAGAAGAGCGGGAACATGTGATGAGAAGATAAAGCCCTACATGTAGGTTTTCCACGTAAGTCAAGAAGGGCGATGACAAGATATCTAACCTGCAGGAGGAAGCATGATTCCCAACTTCAAAAGGTGAACCCACCATGATTAGAGTGAGGAAGAACACTTGGAGGAGAGAGAAAGAACTTTATGGATAGATGGAAAAGAACTGGAGGTAGACTGGACAACAGAATAAGAAAAAACTGTTCATGTGTGTGTTTGTGTGTGTCGGGGTGACACTGACATTAAAAGAAATTTGAAAAAGGTAATTTACAGAGGAGATAAGTAGACATTAAAACTAGCTGAAAATAGACTTTATGAGAGTATAATTAGTCTTTAGAAATACATGAAAGAAATATCCACATGGTAAGGAGAGTGCAAGTAAATAAATTATACTTTAACACCTTTCTAGAAAACTCAGTATTTCTGTAGGTCTCAACCGCCTGCTATTCTGACTGTCTAAATCAGTTTTTAGAACCTATAAAAATTGTACGATATATCTATGTGTTCAGATACAGCATTTAAATGCCTAAGATTATAGAACTGCTTTTGAATACTGAGGTCTTTTTTGTATGCTATGATAATTCACTCTAACATGTAACAACCGGGCTGTTTTTAAAACTTGTACACCCCCCAAGCATTAGAACAGGAGCTAAGATGACTAACCTCAGTTGTAGAAGTGTTGATTATATCCCCTCAGTGCATTACTTATTAACTTTTTCTTTAAAGAATGTTGTGTGCTATAGCAATAAGAATGCATTATGCTGGGTTGGAACAGCTTGAATCCAGGGCTGGCATTTTGTCCAGTCTGCATATCAGGCAGCTGTTGAGTGGTACCTAACTTGCATCAGCAATTATTATGGGTCCAGGACGCTGTACAGAATGACAAATGTCTTGTTTATTTTCTAATCGATTTACTTTTTAAAAAGTCTTCACTCTTTTACTGAAAAATCCCAAGAATAGGCTCAATAGGAAAAAAAAATAAACTGTTCATTTCATGGAAAATTACATACCTACATGTCCCATGTACCTTTTAAAGATCTTTCTTTTTACAGTAAGTATGACTCACCCCTTGTAAGTTGTTATAACTTGCCACATAAGACTAATGATTAGAGGCTAGATTTGGGCACATTCACTTGATCCTGCTATAGCTCTCCAATGAGTGAATAAATGAATACTGAGCTATCTCCTCTACATGCTAGCCTCAGAAAAAGCCATCAAGAAATGCTTTGTAGATGATTTTTCTAATTGCCCAGCTTCCACTCAGGTACCTAAAAAAGATTTTTCCAAAATGCTTAGCAACTGACATATTTAGCATCTTCAAAAAAACTGATGCCTTATTTTGATAGCTAGATAAGACTGGAGTATCTTGCTGGTGTTTTAGAAAAATAAAAATCTAGTTCAGGAAAATCAGTCTTCTTCCACTGACACCAAGTGAAAAATATCTTAATGGTACTGGAGTTAATTTGGACCTTAAATATATTTTCCAGCATGCTGTCCAGCTCTGCAAATATATTAAGTGGACAAAGACACAGCCTGCTACACACGTTTTTAATTTGTGTGAAATAATAAGGAAGGACAGTATAAGACATAATCAAATTAAGATACAAGGCAAGAATCTGCTCACTTAAATGTACTTAGAGCTACTAAAAAAGAAAGTATATTTACCAAGTGAATAAAACATGATAGTTCACAATATGTACAACAGAAGACTCATCTGGATTAAGTACTTTATTACCCTAGACTGATTGAAGATTTTCATTTCCTAACCAGCTGTCCTTCAAAATATTATAATTTAATCTTACTTCACGTCCTGCTATTGAATTTTTCACAGAAAAAAGTTTGAATGTATTTCCACCTCAGTCTCAAAATTTCCTGACAAGTAAGGCAAACACAACAAAATTAGATTTCGTATCAGTCAACATAGTAATCTTACACATGATAAACTTGCTGCAGCAAAGCTGCCCAAAGGCAGGCTATCCATATTCCCACAAATGAACCCCAAGATGTATGCAATCCATCCCTGTCCTGTAACGCTGCTCCCCTAAAACCTGCCCGTCGTTGGGCAACAGGTGACATCTGTAAACACCTGGGAATGACAGAGTCCAGCATGCCCACACTTACCTGGTATGTACTTCTCGGATTCTCACTTGGGATCACTGTTTATATATCAGGGAATACTGATAGGAAATCACTATAGGAATCATTACAGGAAATAGTACCTGTCACTACTTGTCGTGAGTTTCTGAAGCCTGCATTGCCTCTTCCCACTCTCTTGGTGAAGCTTCTTTGGAGGAGCAGAAGACAGAAATTGCTTCGGGATGACAATAAACTCAATTCCTGACCTCTCTAACAGTTGACAGCCAGGGAAACCCCAGGCCACACAACCCACAGCCTCCTTCAAATTTCTGCAGGGGAACTGATACTCAGTCAACCAGGGGAGCATCCATTACTGTGTTCAAACCTTCAGGTTTCTGATGTTATCCAAAGACCATTTTGGAAAATTCTAACCCTAGTAAGGACTCAAAATTGGATTTAATCCAGCATTATGCAATCCCTCAACAAAGACACAGCTATGCAGTTCCACTGCCTGGAAGAGGATTATCATTTCTGAGCTCAGGGAGTCAGGTCCTGCAAACTGAAGAGCTCCCTGCAAAGTCTGAAGGACTCTCAGCACTCCTCAAGATAAAATGAGTTGTTGGAGTCACACTTAAAAAACCTCTGAGACTCTTAGCTGGTTTAGAAAAAACATCACTAGTTCTGTTTTATCATTTGCATCTTAAAAGATGTAAAGTAACCTAGAAAAAAAATGTACCACACAAAAAGGAAAATGCCTAATTTAACAACATCAAAAACTCAGTCACATCAGCTGGGATATTTTAGTTAAAAAATCAGAAGTCAAATGTCTTTCAGTTCATAGTATTAAAACACAAAAGATAAATATGGTACAAATAAATACAAATGGAACAATTTTTCTTTGCATGATCTGAGTGTAGTCAACCAATTATATACACACCCATAGAAACTAGGAACTTATTTTTGAAACACGAAGACACATCACATCCAACACTTCAACTTAGGAGAAGAGTAATATCATCACTGAATAACAACTGAGAATTTTAGCTAACATCTTACTTGCTAAATCTCACCACCACCACCATCCCAGCTGATTCAAAGGAACCTCTTCTTACCTTGCGTACTTACACATACGCAAGGAGTTATAGTAGGATATAGGTTGCTGTAGGTTCACATTACAAATCGTCACATGGATGGACATGCAGTATGTATCATCACAGTTAACATATAATTATTAAGAAAAATTAAAAGCAGCAGACCACACACGAAAAAGATTGTATCCAGATTTTAGAGATTTAATTATTATACTCAACTGCAAATTTAAGATGATAAATGAACTAAGTTTCTTTCCAACAAGTATTTCAGCTTACTCAGTAGGTTGCACAACAGGCCACAGTTTCAGCTCATTCTCTTGATTTAAACACTTTTAATAATGCAGTGTAAAAGATAGTTAAATTATTCTGTTGTAAACTGCTGTCTTTGGCTCTGGAAAACAGAAAGCTTCCAAATTCTACCCAGTTAGTAATTTTTCACTAAGTTCTATATGAAATTAAGGTTTCCAAATTTTATTGACATTTTCTCATGGTGCTAGGAAATTCTTCGATAACTATTAAGGACAAAGGGTCTTACTTAAAAAAAATATAGAATAAAATAGAAAAAAAGAAAGTGGTAAGATATTTCTTTTCCCAGAGGAAATTGTCCCTCTTAGCTGGCAGCAGGAAGAGTGACAAATCAACTGTTCCTGAATCGAGACAAGAGGAAATCAGCTGTTATTGACATAGAGGGACGATGGTGTCGCACTTCAAGGAGACGACATGTCCAAGAACACTAAACCTTCTGGACACAGTGTCCCCACATGGGACTAACAGTCCACTGTGAAACTACCACATGTTAAGTCACTTGAAGTATGTGAATACAACTTCTTCAGCCTTATAAGCCCTCTTATATAGGATTTCTAAAGCCAGTAGGACTTCAGCAGCTCGTCAGATAACATTTTTTTCTTTATTAACAATCAGGAGAACTTGCTGTTATTGAAGGATTTGACTCTTGGCCATGTTTCTCACTGTGCTAAGCATGCTTTATAGAGCATTGCCAAGGAGTATTCACAAAATGTTTTCTTCTGTACATGCAGCTTCAGCTTTCATAATTGGTCTCTCCCTCAGTTCTTGGGCTTAAATTCATCCCAGTAAGATATTCTCTTTATGAAAAAGTCTACTGAAACGAAGACTGGAAGTGATACCTGCTTATATTTTCATTAAAAGCACTTCTCAACCCCACCCCCAAAAAATCCCAACTAAACAAAACCCAAAATAACAGATTACTTTCGTATCTGTAACATTCTTCCTGTTGATTGAGGCTGAAAGAGTACTTCTTGCTTTGTTCATATGAAAAGCAAAAATAAAAAGGCTCTAAGTAAGCTTCAAAAGATATATTCTCACTATAGAGTGAATCAATTTACTACAGAGTGAAAATTATCCAGATGATAAAAATCGACTGCTCTCAGAACAAAGGGGGAAAAGATTTAAATATTCATTCTGGTCAAAAAAATATGATATTAAAAAGACATGTCTACAATTGTGCTATTGCACCTCACATGAAAAATAGTGATCAGAAAAAAAAATAGAACAAATTAAAATTTTTCTTCTCATAAGGACATTTACTTTATATACTACTGGTCAAATTCCAAAACAAATATCAAGTGTCCACTATCCAAAGTGATTTAAGGGAAAAGACATAGAAAAGAAACTGGTTGCTAGGTCTCATCTTTGACATTATAAGGAGGAAAAGAGTCCAAGGCGTACAACAGGTCAGACACATTTCTGCTCAGGAGCCACTTAATCTGCCACTCCACAGCATCCTCCAGAATGCAAAATGATTAAAGACTATTAGTCAGGGTAAATTTTGCATCCCTGTTAAGTCCTTAAAAGCCTTGCCTCCAAAACCTGGTATGAACCCGCTGTCTTGCAGCTGGGGAGACCACAGTCTAAAGCCACCTTCACAGGAAAAATGATTTGAGTGCTCCTTGTCCTCCAAATCTTCAGTGGTTCTTTGCCTGTACCTCTCCTTCACTCTCATTCTAGACCAGCAGTTATCAGAGGGTTTAGCTCACCCTGCACTCTGCCCCAATACTGCTTGGGGTCAGGCAACGAATCAGCAAGTGGCACCAGGACAGCAGAAGTCAGACTCACCAGCATCAGCCAAATCCGGAGTCCTGGCCACAGCTGTCCTGCACGTCACTCTCAGGATTTCCCTCCTCCACAGTGATGAAGAGTTACCAGCAATGCAGGAACAGTATCTTTGTTAACAAGTATTTGTTGACTCTTAACAAATGGTACAAGACAAATGACATATTAAAGCTCTTTACACAGTTTTCACTGGATTTTTTGTGATGGGGAGAGGGCATGAGTATTGTCCGTTTTGCTGTCTTCATAACCCCTCTTAACTTTCATCCATCTGTCCTTTTATAGCTCTTCTGTCTTATTTTTGAAGCTCTAAAATCTATTTCTTATTCTCCTTTCTCCCCTCCCACAGAGGTGGTTTTTTTCAGTCTCTAAATCTCTCCTAGAAACCAGAGCTGGGAAGGCAAAGCTGAAGATGCACAGCAATCTCAATCAAAATAGCAGCACTAAATTGCCACCTTTGCCCCACAAAAAGACTCTGCAGAGGACATTCATGTCCAATTAAAATATTTAAATAAATACCAGCACAAATGTTCTTTGTTTTTGGCTGTAACTGTATGTTGCACTAGGAACTGTGATGAATAGTGGGAAGCCTGAGCACTTGTTGGTTTTAAATGAAAACCAACAGCTTAGTTACTCTTCCAGAAAACAAGAACTTGATTTTGTGAAAAATTTGATATTTCAAGAGTATGAGATCTTTTAAACTTTCCTTTAGGATAAAATGAAAACAGAATTGGCAGAAGAAAATATGAATGCAAAATATGAAGGAGAAAATGAATTGTGGAAATAAAAAAAAAAAACACATTTGAAATAACAGAGTAGTGATAGTGTAGAACATCTTACTTAGACAAGTGGTGGGGAAGAATTAAAATATCAATTTCTGATATGGAAAAATTAAAAAAATGGATAGCTGTGCTGCCTGTAATAATAAGAAGGTAAAGCTCTGCATGAGTCCCACAGTCATTGTATTCTCAAATTCCTGACAGCTATGTCCAAACAAAATGATTCTCCATGACTCTAGTAAAGTCAACATAAAATTAAAATTTTACAAATAATATAGGAAACATAAAAAAGTGAAAGTTGTGATATATTTTTTAAGATGAACGAGAGGGAAGAAAGTGCAGGAAGATAATTATAGCAGACCTATTTGTTCCAGTTACTCATATGCAGCAGGAACATGAAAAGGCAGGAGGTTAATTATACTCTGTAAATAATGTTTTCAAGAGAACAGCTTTGGTAAGTCTAATAGGTTCTCTGGAATTGCAACCATTATTTATTGCAACTACCTGTCCAGAAATATATGTTAGCTGCAATATCTGTGGAGGAAGTGATACATACCATAGTTTAAACAGAAGTCTCAATTCCTAGATAATATTAACAATTCCCATGTGCAATTTTAACTATATTTCTAAGTTTCCCCACCTTCAGGCTGGTGACTCAATATTATTATTCCTCTTAGTGTTACAGTCTGAAACATTTCAAATGCATTACAGCATTTCAGAAAACCACCACGAAACCCAGCTACTCTCCACAATGAGTGAAAGCGCCATCGCACACAGCAGTAAATCACTGACTGTCTTCCACAGTAATCACGTCATTTATAGGCTGTTTATGTGGGGGTTTGTAATATCATTCAATATCAATATCAGCACTATAAGCAATATTATAACTTCAGCACTGACACCGTGATGCTTACATTTTCATGTCAACTAATGGTTTTGCCTTTGAGAAGTAGAGATACGGTTACTGATATCAGATAAACCTTGAAACACCAAAATAAAAGTGCTGTTGATAAAACAATTTGGAATAACTCGCTCTTATCTGGAAAGGGAAGTGCCAATGATGAATTCAAGAGAATAGAAATGACAATGGGCTGCACAAGTGCAGAGGTTTTTCAGATTTCTCCTGGAGCCTTTTTGGCTGCAGCTACCCAACTCTGTACACCTCGTTGTCTGGTGACTTTGCTCAGGAAAGGGGAAAAAGAAGACCACGCATAAGTAACAGAAGACTTGCACGTTACCATGGGTAAGAAACACAAGCCATGTCACAAGGAAAATGTATATATGTAAATATACCTACCTTTTAGTTCATTAATCTGTAGAATTTAGCATCTCAGACTACTGAGCCTGCTAAGGCTGGAGCAAAAACTGAGAGATGATGCTCTACATATTTAAGAGGATTAATTTCAGTTAATAAAACTTTGGAACAACCTCAGAGCGAGTCATTAAATAGAAATGATTGTGCATTTTTAGAAAAACTATAAAAACCTTGTTAAAAATGCATGTGATTTTGTTTTATTTCATGTAACTGAGGTAGTATACAGTTAAACATTTAATTTAAAAGTATATAGTCCTGAATGAAGTAAACTTAGAGTAATTCAAGCTTGCATTTACTCATCTACGCACAATAATACATGAAAGAAGCAGAAGGAACAGAAAAATCAGAGGTCTAATTTTATCACTAATAACAAAAAATTAAATTCTTGATAATGTTGAATAAAAAATGTAAGTAAAACTAAAGGAGTGGCTCGACAAGCTCTTCTGTTTTTCTAAATGCACGACTAGAATAACAAAACCCCAAAATACCCTAAGGCAGTGAATAGTTGCAACTTTCCAATTACATTTACAAAATGTTGACACACATGACAGCTGTGAGAAAGATTCAATAACCTAGAACGCAAGACATATTTTTGAGACTACCATAAAGTTGAAACCATCCTGATCGATACATACCAGGGCTGTTTAAAGAGAAATAAAACTCTCCAGCACTCTGTTTTATTTCTTTACAGTTGAAGAAATTTAATTCTGAGATTAAAAACAAGGACTCCACCATATACTCATAAAAATTACAGTAAATTGGAAGATCAGCTATTTTCAGGTTATTATGTAATATATTACACTTACTGCTGAATCATTTAGAAATATAAAACAACAGTATTGGCTAGACAGTCCACATAAAACAAAGGCCTTTAAGAATAGATAAGAAAAAATAAAGATCTTGAAAATACAAAGGCAAAATGGAATTGAGGTCGTATAATCTTCTGTTTTCTTCCTATATGCAGATTAATTAATACAAGTTCTGTTGATCCAGCTAATGCATCAGTAGATTAACTTAGCAGCAAGTTATTGTAACTGCTTAATTTCACAAATTTTCAAGATATGTTAGGTGCATCACAGTTATCTGTTTCCATAATGCTTCATTCTTTTAATTTTATTTAAATTAATTTTTACCTCAGCTTGTGCTGAAACAAGTAATTAGCATAATAATGTGAAATACTAATACAAGAAACTCAGTTGCTACTAGACCACTAAGACATACCATGTTTGAAGACTTGAGACCAACCATCACTAATTACCACAAAAGTTATTCCTCCTGCTAACAAGGGAAAAAATAAAATCAGATACAGGAGTGCTATCTAAAACAAGAGTAACGTGAAGAACATATGAAGGACAGAAAGTCAGAAGGTGCAAGGCTTGGAATTCCAGGCTCTGTTTATTTGCCATTCATTATATATTTTGTATCATTTTTAGGACTCATAAAGGAAAGACTTGATAGGTTCAATGTTGGGGGCGAACAGGAAGCCTGCAACTTTATACAGGCAATGCAGGTGAAAACAGGTATGTACAAATCCCAAAGACAGGTGATAAATAATGGTAAATAATAGAGGTGAGATTTTCTTGCTGCTATATCCTTGTTTTGTATGATTGAAAAATGAAACAGGACACTGAAGAAAATGTAAAAAGACTAAAATGTGAAGAGAAAACCAACATTAAAATGGACACTAATGCGATGTTCTCTTGTTTTGTTTTTCTGATGAAGAACAGATGCTACCTTAAGTGAGGGGTAAGACAAAGACTAATGTCTTTCAAGACTTGGATTTAGTTTATCCTGTAGATGAAATTAAGTCACAGGCTTTCTGCAGTTCAGATGCTGAATCACAATTAATACTGGCAGGGATTTGTTGTTTTATTCACGTGCATGTTCATTTTCACCACCATAGCTTCTCTGTCACAAGTGTCAGGACAACTTGAACTCCCTACGGGGACAACCACCAATTACCCCCTCTATTTGTTATTTTATACATGAGTAAAAAAGAATTAACAGGCCAAGATATATATGACCTCCTTGGAACAGTTCTGATCTCTTATTCCACCTACAAATCTCAAGGTTTTCATGGAGCAACTTTAATAAAGAAAAATTATATACAGGAGAAGGAATAGGGGTGAAGATGACTATGTCAAATTCTGGGTTTGTTTCATTTTTACCTTTTTATAAAGCTTTCATAAATCAGATTTGATGTTAAGATCATTATAGGGAGTTGATGGGGAATGACAAAAAATTGATGAAGCCTTAAATGTTTATTTACCATAAACTGACATGCAAAATACCAGTCTGCTCTGACAACTGTCCATTCCTTGTTATTATATTTTATTTAAACTATTTTGGCGCCTGCTCAGAAATGTTAATTGAAATTACGGGCTTTGTCCCACTTCTTGCATATTTCACTTAGTGATATAAGAGCAGTTCATCAGCAATTCTTCCATGCAGTGCATGGTGATACTGTCTTCTTTCTTTAAAAAAAAAAAGTAAGGAAAAAAAAGAAAGAGAGCAGATGTGAAAAGACGTCAAAATAATGATTTGCCAAATCCAAACATTTGGCTGGAACACACTTGTCAGTTTTCACAAGAATGGATTTTTACTTTTTCAAGTGGGAAGATGAAAGCAAAAAGGAGGAAAAAGAAAGCCTAGAGAAGTAATATTTAAGTAATATCCTCAGCAAAGACAGCACTTGGAATACAGAGACCCCTTTTAAGCTATATTAGCTGCAAAACTTAGCAGGAGGTAATTTTTAACCTTGGTGTCCATATCCCAGTAGATATTGATTATCAGGCTCTTTTTGGTCCAATAAATAAATATAGTAAAATGCTAAAAAATTGCAGTCATGTCTTAACTGGATGATTAGCTATTCTGTGATGGATGCACGTACCCATCAACTCATCTCCAAACATTCAGTCCTGCTGCAGAACAGAACGCATTTAAATTGAGACATGTCTTATGGACAGGGAAACTACTCCTCCCAACTCTTCCTACATATCACTATGTACTACAAACTATTTTATACATTTTCTTTTATAGAGTGACATTAAAAATGCCACACATCATGTAATAAATTACAAAATACCATTGTATTTAAAATGTATTCAGACTCCACTTTAGCATACATCCCACTTAACATTTTAATTTGAAACAAATATTTGTAATTAAAATTATTGTACAATAAGCAGAACGATATTACTCAACAAAAGTCAAAGTATGATTCACCACACAATACTGCTTTCCATAGCAACTGCTGAAAAAAAAATTATTATTATGCACACTCATACATACATGTACCCTCATAAAAGGAAAGCTAATCCTCTATTGTTTCCTAATGATGCAGCCAAAAATCTAGGCCATAAGCAGGGAAAATGGAATTTATGGAGATCTGCTTAGAACAGATAGCTAGTTTTCCTTTTTTGCAGGGGGGAATGTTTTTCATGTTTTTTCTTTTAAAGAAAATGAAGAAAAGCATTATTCAGATCTAGCAAACAGTTGATACAGGAAAGGGAAAAAATCTCTGAAGTCAGCCATTGGTTGCTTCCATTTCCTTAATGCATTTGGGATTTGGGCAGAAAGTTCAGATTAAATTATGTTGAAGAATATCGGAAAATACTAGAAAATTTCCAGGATTTTAATTAAGTTTTACTTTGAAATGTTACAGAAGCTAGGATTCTTCAGCCTTGACAACAATACTGCTGTGGGTGGGGAGTGTAAGAGTTTTCTGTAAACTCAGAAGATCCATAGGGAAGGTATAAAGTGAGAAAATGTACAAGAAGTATGACAGCAAGTGAAGTTGGAAAGAGGCATGTATGAAAGAAATGAAAGTCAGTGATCTTTGTCACTGGATATTGTAGATGAATCAAGGTGTCAACAGGCTGCAAAACTGATTTGAACAGATCTCAGGCAAAAATCCTGAATCAAATTAAATCAAAATATACAGCCTCTGACTCTGGAAGGCCCAAAACTGCCTATCACCGGAAAATGCCTTTCATGAGGATGTATCTCTACCTGCCCACTGTGTTCTTATTGTTCCCCAAATAGCTATTATTGAGTGATGGCAAACAGAGCTAGGTGGACCTTTGGTTTGAACAAGTAGAGTAATTTTAACACTGTTACATATAACTGCCTGCATACCTGTCTTTAGATAACCATAATCAGTCTGAAAGAAGCAAATGTCCAACATACCTTCTAAGAAAAAAAGTGAGTGCGGCTCTGGCCTGAGCAGAAGTCATCACCGTGCCGTAAGGCACAAGCCTGGGTGCCATGTGGGACATCAAGGAGGCAGAGAGGACCTCAGCCTGCCTCTCCCACCCCCCCTCAGCATGAAGTTGGACCAGGAAGCATGCAGAGCATGCATGAAGAACAGTCATGCTCCCATCGTGTGCCACCTGATCATATGCCAATGTATTTTTAAGGTCCACCGTGAACCTCTTTGCAAGATGCATTTGCTTTAGAACAACGGAAGTCAGTGTTGCTTCTAGCCATACAAATTCAGCTTGGTAGAAATAATCAAATACAAATAAACTTGTGTCAAAGCATACAAGTAACGCTACTAAAGCATGAGACGCACACCACTGTGCGTACATACATACGACTGGCCAGCACACTGACCCAAAGCCTGCCACAAACCCTGGCAGGACCCACACAGCCTGAAATGAGCTTTGGAGGAAGGTCCTCATATGGAGAGCTTTGCAGCTCTCCCTGAACAGTCGCCTGCAGATGTTTCTCTTCTCTCAGAAAACAGCACAACGAACAAAAAAAAAGCCCCAACAGAACCACACTAAGACGAGAAAAACTGATCAAAATACTGTACGATGAGGTGCTTGAAATGTGGTATTTTTAAACAAGCAGATTTGATGTGAGTTAGTATACTTTTAAACCACTAACTGCATACTTGTAGAAGTTGAGATGATTAATATAGCTCGGTATTAATACTCGAAGCACTAAATATGCTTTACAGCAATTTGGTTTAAAGAGATGTACAAGTTCCAGAAGGTGAGGGTGCAAACTGTGGAACTCATCCTAAAATAAAATAAACAGCAGAGGGAGTAAGCAAATGCCTTCTAACAAAATCACCCTATTTTTAAACCAGTCCCATTTTTGGGTTTTCTACATACATATTTCATTTTTCTCATTTGGTAGAGAAAATACAACAGTCTTTTATCGATCGTTCACATTCCTAGTCTCAATTTCCCTATGGCATACAGCTCATTAGGAAATGTATTAATATTAAATTATCTTTTTCTTCAAGTATATCCTGCCATTAAGTATGGGGTTATTACTGCCTTGTAAGTACATACTGCATTATCACCAGAAAAGCTGGATTTGAGCGGGAAGAAGATTTACTCATAAACAAATACTATTTCTCTTTTATTCAACCATCAGTTTGCAGTGGAGGCCTTACTGCTGACACTTAAACGTTTATCCTCATTGCTTACAAACATGCACTCTCAGCTTTTTAAATAAACAGCATGACTGTTCTGTATCACCGTGATGGAACTGGAGAGAAATACAAGAAATTGGTAATGTTGAAAGTTGGCAACTTTTCTTCATTCCTGTAAGAATTTGACATCAAGCACTATTTGAATTTAAATATTGCAGCTGTTCCTGTAAACTTGCTAGGGACTGGTATTAGTTATGACCACAGGCTTCTGTAACACAGTAAGGTTTCAGGAAAAAAAACTCTGCTGCTTGCACAATTCGTTCTGTTGGGACAGGGAAATACTTCAGTGTCCATGCGAGGAAGTTTCAGGTAAAGCTTGGCAGCCAAGGTGACAGAGGACACCAATATGTCGCGGGTGACAGAGAGCCCTGGACATTCCAGGGAGCAGATACTCATGCAAATTTCTTACTCGTACATAGAAGTAATTGTAGTTTTCACACTGCACTGGTTTTGCAATATGTCATTAGTACCTCTATGGCTATTCCTTCTACTCTCAGACCTTTGTCTAGAGGTTGCAAGCATGCCTCAGTGCCTTGTAGCCTTGCAGTGCAACCCTGGAGGTGGCTTTCATACCACAGCAACCCACGTATCAAATATGCTTAGCTACGTAGTCTGGCAGGATTTAGCATTGGTTCTTCTACTCTTTGTTAGCCGTAGTGACCAGTGGTGAATGCAACAACCCAAGACCATTTTATTAAATCAAGGGTGTTTAACTCCAGGAATAAATCATGTCAATAAGAAATACTAAAGCAGAAAGAGGTCTGCATGGATGTCTACTTACAGGATGCCACCAGTGTAATTGGAGACATGACTGTAATAGACACAGATTTATTCAGGCCAATTCTGATTGTGGTCATCCTGACACCCACAGCAGTGACGTGGGAGAAATGGATTTCAGTGCTGAGCAGATTCTATCAATACCAGTTAAAAACAAGCAAGAAAAAAACCCCAACAACAACAACAAAACCCAAAACAAACCTCATGCCCTCTTGCTATCAATAACCCAAAGGAGAAAACCACTGCAAAAATATCCATTTTTCCCTTGTTCAATATAAACCATAGCATCACCAGTACTATCAAACTACTTCATTCCCAGTGGTGACTCAGGGATTTGAAATGAGAAAACAAGCACAATCTGTTGTTAATTTATTAACAAGGAAACAAACTCTTCCCCTCACTCTCCTCTCAAAGAAAAGAAGCTGTGATGGTTTGTTTGACTGTGCTTTAGCTGTAGAGTCAAAATAGCTAACTGCTACAGGTATTGGAAAAATCAATTAATTTATTGCAAAACTTATGTAAAACAACATATAAAGGGAAGTCAAAGGCTGTTAGTTGTTCTCTGAAGTGCTTTCCTATGGGCAGCAGGAGGGAAATCAAAATAGCCTACTAAGACGAACACATAAATATTCTATTAATGTACACAGGTAAGGAGAAGTATTTTCATTTTCTTTCCCCTATGCCAGTTCCTCATCAAGATCACATTAATCGCATGCTAACCTCCATTAATTATACCCAAGATTGTATTCAAATTCATAATTTTCAAATACATTTACCACCAACATTTTTATTATCCCACCCAACTTATTTATACTCCCTGAAGCACAACATTTAACAGATTGTTGCGAATTTTAAATATTTCAGAATATTAAACCAGCTCCCTATTCCCCTCACATACTGATACAAATCACTATTTTGAGTAGAAAACCAGTATAATTTACAGAACGAACTTCACCATCTATTCAACTCTGAAAGCACACTGCTGCTAGTATCAGATAGCTTGCCTGGGGAATCACACGTCAAATGCAGCCTTTTGGCTTTTTATATGCAATACAACACAGTCCAGCAAAGAAGTGTAAGCAAAAGAATGAGATTAGACTGCCACTGCCTCCTGAAAAATTTAAAATTTTGAAGGAAAACCAAAACTAGCCTTGATAAAGAAGCAGCAATATAGTCCCGGAGCCTGCCCTGCTCTGGCCTCTTTGTCTCTGCACCTTTGAGGCACCACGTGGGAAAAAACCTCCTGTGATTCAGTCACAGCTTTATATGGCCCATGTTGGCAGCACAGGACAACAGCATTGTCAGCACGAGAAAAATGAAAAGGAATGCTAGAAATACAGAAGCTGGAGCTGCTCGCCCCTCCTGTCAAGCGGGGCTTTGCCCACCTTGATCAATGAAGAAGCGTGAGTGGAGAGAGCAGAGGACTCCAAGAGAGGACGAGCGAAGGCTGATTTGTGCCCAGGTCTGTGAGCAGATTTAGTTGCGAACAGTCCGATCAGAGAAATTAAGCAAAAGCCTGCAGGAGCCAGAGACATCTGCTCACCCTCTGTCTTTTCACTGATCCCTCCAAGAGAAGGTGCTGTCAATGCATTTTCTTCTGCTGCTCTCCATATGAGCTCCAAACACCTGTTAGCCCTCTCCTCTCACCAGCCATTTATTACAGAGCTTTGATGGACCTCTAAGGCAAATACCCATCATTCCTCTTCCTTAAATAAATAAATGGATCACAACACAATGTAAAAGTTGTTCGAGCCAGCAGGCAATAACATTTTGCAGGGCCTGGCTGCGAGCAAACTGGCTACTATGGGGGCACAGGAGCTACCACAGGTCATTCTCCCTTCATCAAACTCTGTGTGCTGCATTGTCAGCCAAGCCAAACGACTGAACTTGTGTGCCTGTTCCCAGCAATCACCTTCTGGAAAAAGACTAAACAAAACAGCAGTTTAGCATCCATAATCCGCACGTGCTACAGCCCAGCCTAAAGTAACTGAGGAATTTTGGACAATTTGCTGCTCTAGAATTAGCTTTCCCCACTCACGCAGTGGGGAAAAGAAAGTATCTCCTAACTGCGAGAAAAGCAGACAGGGAAAGGAGCAGGAAAAGGAAGAACAGGCCAGCAAACCTCAGTATGCCACACATAAAATGTGTGTAAATAATATATTTGTGAGAACTTAATTCCAAAGAGAGCCAAGCACTGAGGGGGAAAGCAAAAGCATCTCATAAAGGCACTGGCAGCTTTATAAATGATGAGCAATCCTTTTAATGTTTTTGTGATGTGATTCAAAGGGCTCTTATTACTTTACAAGAAATCCAGGGAACAATGTTCCTGTCTCCAACAACATAATTATTAAACTGAGATATATACCCAGTTTCAAAGGCATTGGAGAGCAGGCTCCTACTCGCTCTCAAAAACGTGGGTAAAAACCAAGAAGCCATAAGGTCTTTTAATCTACAAGCTTTTATAACTCAGAGAAGCAGACCAGAGTTTCAGTGAAGCAGCCTGTTCTGAAGGTAGGCTTTCGGTACCAAATTAATTGGGGTGACAGGCCAGAGTTCTCCAAAAGCATCTGAATTTACTTTAACTTCACCTGAATGAACAGTTCCACTGAATTCCAAACTTTATGAGAAAGCCTCAAATACCAATGCCTTCATACTTGGAGATTATTAGCAGAAGATGGGGTACGGGAGAAAGGTGTTTAAAACACATTTACATAAATAAAATTCAAGAATAGCAGCCCTGCTTCCAGCAGCATTCATTACAGGCTGCTGAAAATGAGTCTGTTACCACAGTAACCAAGCTAATATTGGCTTTCCAGCTTGCAGGCATTAAATCCTTTAAATGCAGGTGCAAACGATGAATTCACAGTTTTGGAGCAGGTGAATTTTCTCTGCCAATAATGTCAGAAGTGGAAGAAAGAAGACGCTATAAATTTTTATGGCAAAGACGTAGTAAATCAGTTACCCAAGGAAAGAGGAGGAGGGGCTTGTGATAATAGTGAAATTTGCACTGGATGGAGCACAAGCTCGAAGTACACAATCCCATTGTTCTTACTAAGAAATAACAGACGTTATTTGGAGAGTTACTCTGGTGATGCTCAAGGTGAACTAGAATACATTTCACTCCCTTTCAAGCGTAGGGATCACAGGCAAAATATAGATTATTTTTGGTCAAGGGAGCAGTTGAGGTCCTGAATACAAATAAGCAGTAGACCTGTTGAGACAGAGCATCCTTCCTATGGTTGTTTTCCAAAAGAAAAAAAACTCAGACATATAAATATCTATTATACTCCAAGAGAACTGCATTGTGTGAGGCTCTCCTACCAACAGGTGGTACAAATAGGTTATATCTAGATATGGGTCATAGACATCTAATTTTTCCTAACGTAATGAATAGTACTGAATTCCAGGAGAACATTCACTGCTAACTCTTCCTAGAATTATTTTAAAGGCACTAATTTTAACAGCTTTTTTTTTTTTTTTTTAATTTAAACATATACCGCTCTTTTGTCTTTTACATTAATTACACCCTAAAAAAAATTAAATCCTTACAAACTAGAAGTTTTACAAATCATGCAAAGCATCTACATATTCCAAAGAATTTCTGGATTTAATGGTTAATATTTTGTGTTCCAAAATAGAATTGCAATCAGGAATTAAATAGTTATTATATCATACTTTTAAAATATATGCATTTTCATACAGCATCTGAGTCTACTAGCTGTATAGCTTCTAGTATCACCTCAGGAGAAATCTCTGCAAGTCTAAGAACGTGAATGTTTGGGGAACAGAAGCCAAAAGATGCTTGTCTCAGCCTCAGGGGGTGTGGATGACACCAGGATGCCCTAACCTCTCAAAGGGGTTGCGCTTAAGGTGAAGTTCATGAGTCACTTCTTTCTCTTCACCCTCTGACTGACTCAAGCATTTCAAAAAAGCATGACAGAGGTAGGCAGCCAGCTGGGACAAGCCACCCCCAGAGAAGCTGAGGCAGGCTGGGTTGACTTAGGAGAGTCTCACGCCTCTTTCAGTGCACAAACTCAAGAAGCCCCAGGTTGCAAGGTCCACATTTCAGGGTAGCAAGATGACATTTCCCAACTCGCCTCCTATTTTTTTCAAAATTACTTCAGGTGACTTGCTAAACAGTAGAAATAAAGAAAGAACGTATGAGGCGGTAAATAACTCTGCTCCCATTGCCATGGGTATAATCAGAGATTTTACTTAGTGATTCACCCAAATGATTTTAATCTTTCCTCTCTGAAGTTTGATTGTCAGAGATGACATTTCAGACACAAGAAATCTCTGAAGCACATTACGTAGAGCAGTTGAAACAGTTGAAACTTTTCATTTGTTTGTTTTGTTTGGTGTTTTTTTTAATAACACAAGTGTTGGTGCAATGTTCTCACTCAGTTTTAATAAGAGTTCGTGTCTTTGCCAATATTTTCTTAGTGTTCCTTTTCAGGACCACGATCTGTGGTCATTTAAGCATCTGTGTTGGTCCAGAGGGAGTTTCTGACTTAACTCTTAAAACTTTTCAATATGAAGGCTGTTTAGAATACCAAACATTTCAATAACAGACAAATTACTGAAGCATGACACTATCCTGAAATCTATTTTTTCCTTTCTCATATGATAGTAACACCTTGAAGACTATGCAGCATGACAAAGTAAAGTCACTGTCACACAAATCAACAGACCTTTATAAATACTGCCAGCTGGTGTACTATAAACAAGGCTCTATATTAATGGTTTATTATGCAGTACCTAAAGATATTTAACATACAGAAACATGGCTATTTAATAACAATATCCTAAGATATTTGGTGCATGGGGAAAAAGAATGCAACATGCTAGCATTCAGCAGGAAATGCTCAGAAAAAATGGTATTTTCTACACTAATCTGTGTTTTACTGATTTTCAGAAAAATTCATAGCAGTGTCCTACAAAATGAATATGTCTCAACCTGCTAATAAGTCATATAAACTGTTTCCATTTTATTACCTCACTTTCAATCTTATACCAGGAAACTTGTAAAGTTTTTGGGAATAGTTCATTGTTCCAGTACCCAAACAGTGGTTCAGTGTGTGGGAGAACACCAAGACTCAAGCACTCAATGCCACTTCCTGCTCCGTTTTTGCTTCTGAATAACTGAAAGATGTTCTCTGTACTGCTTTTCCTCCATTCACAGACAAACTGTTTGTACCAACACACCAAGGACGTTAAGAGTGTCCGTTTGACAAAGTACATCCAAATGTCAATTCCTGCAGTTTGCAATGGAAGCTAAATCAATGTAACAGGTATTCTGCCAAAAGAAGAAAGTCTTGAATAAATCTTCACTTAAGATATTTGTTTTACTTCATAGCTAATAAGAAATGTTGACCAGAGTGCAAATAATTTTAAACTGAAATTAAGAACTGATTTCCATAAAATCTCTAATACCTATTATCAATTACATAATATCAATATTATCTAACATAATATTGAAATTTTGTGCCTTTATGTAAAAACATTCACTTTTTTTTTCCTTTAATTTTTAATTACAAATTGATACCAAATGTAATCCAGCAGCTTCAGGCTTTCAAATATGTTGATTAAATGTAGAAAGACGTAAAGTTTTTGAAACTTCAGTTTCTCTGCCCCAGGGGCCTCAATATGAAACTCTGTTACTGAAGGAAAACTAGCTGAATTGATAAGAATTAGTTTAAGAAATGTAGAAAATACCTATAGTATTTTTAGGGACACCTATTAAATTAGTAATCTTAATAAGGGGGACACCAAATAGATGCAACATGGGACTGTTTAAAATCCAAACACAGGTGATATTGAAACAAGTGCCTTACAGAAATTCAGAAATACAGTCAGCAGGCAGAGTTTTCATCTCTGCCTGACACGGTATCACTGACGATTTTGTGACAGGTCTCATTCTTCATAAAATTATACTGACTGACTCAAGTAAACGTTCATCCTCTGATACCTTACTGACTGCATCTCCTGTGGTGTCTTCAAGCTCTGATGATGAGCTAACCAGGTTGCAGTATTCTCTATCAGCCTGTACTTACCCTTAATGCAAACGAAAACCTATTGCATTTTCCAGCTCTCTTAAATGCATCATTAGTATCAGATTTGTTGAACTTTGTCACTGACTCAGAGCTTTGTGGTCAATTCTTCCAAATGCCTTTAGTATAAATAATCGAGCCTGCAAATAGAAAAATGTTCTTGTTTTTTAGCTGATGTTTAATTCCCCCTCTGGCTTCTGCTTAAATAGGTAATGTGGCACTAGTGCTCTGACACCCTCTCAGCTTTCCTTAAAGAAAAACAATTCATTATTTCTGTCTTTTCTCCATCATGCTTGATAACTTCATAATTCAAACTGATACCAATGCAGAAGTTCTGATATGTCAAAGCTTAGATGTTAACTGAACTACTTGCTATGCACATAATCTTTACTGGAGTGTCTAACAGTGTCTAACTGCTTCAGTCACTCACTCCTAAATTAATTTATTCTCATGATTTAACATTCCCTAAGAGTCTAGGTAATGTCAGTCACCTCAGCTATCACTTGTACATAGAATATATTCCATTAAATTAATGGAATGTATACTAAAAACACTGCATATAAATAAGCACTTTAAATTTCAGAACTTTGGCATTTCCTGTCTACTTGTAGGAAAATAAAACAGCCTTTCAGTACTCAGTGCAGTTTTGATTTTTCAAAAATCTAAACTTTAAGTATTCTGGAAGATTTGACAGGTATATGTTGGTTTAACACTTGTAAGATAAATAAATAGGCTGAACCAGAAACTAATTTCTGAGTCTCTCAATTTATCATTTGAGAAACAGTCACATAGTATACCAACATAGCATAAAGAACTCAATCTCACAATTTTGAAAGCTGTCATGCAAGACAGCTAAGGGTCCTAACACAGCATCAAGTAAAGGTGGTGTATTCTTGACATGTGGAAATAATAAATTATTAACCTTTGAGTAAAACAACTGTTGTTTACCAACAATCCCCAAACACAGCCTTAGTTTATTTTCCTGTTTCCTTCATCTGCCTCCAAAAGCCCTGCCTGTTTTCAAGGCTTCCTGCAACATTTCTCCATGATTATTATTTCCTTAGCTTTACCAGTCATACAGTGTTATGACATACAATGGCACATAAGCTGCATCCATTACAAAAGCAACCACATTTTCCTTATCACCTTCACATTGGATTTAATTTCTGGTAATATAGTAAGTCACATATTCCTTTTTAATCTTATAGAGGTGTTGTTGTATTATGGAATTACTTCCTTACTCTACAGAAAGCTTGAAAATCCTACTTGTTTTAAAGGAAAACGTATATTGAAAATTTCTACCTAAACTGCTTTTATCAGTTGGGTTCTTAGCAGTCAAGAATATATTATTTTTTTTTGTGATGAGATTAAATAAATATACAACATGAAAGGAAAACATTAAAATGCAAGAATAAAATTTAAAAAAATTAAAATATTCTCCTTTTTTATAAAAGTAAGAAACTTCCTTCCCTCAAGGGGCTGTCACTGAACTGAGCTAAAAACAGACATGAGGATAGCAGCACACAGCCCGCAAGCGCTACGCCCTCCAAAGCTTGTGTCATATTTCCCTAACCTCCTCCTTCCCATTGAGAAATGTGTGCCAGTCATCATTCATGCATATTCAGACCCAGCTGAAGTTAGCAGTTCCCCGATTTCAAGAAGTGAGGTAAAAGAAGTGAGAAAACCCACGGACTGCTGCTCTGGGTAGACGTAATCTGTAAGTGGCTGGAGAAAAGCTGCAGCCCAGAGGAGAAAGACACTGCATAAACAATCTAATTGGGCAGGAAAAACCTTCCTCTGTAAGCCACCAAAAATATTTATTTTTTACCTCCCCATGTAACACTTAATTTTATCGTCCTTTAAAGGAAGTGTTATACTGCTTTACCTTGGAAGGATTGCTTTAGTAGGTATCTAAACACTTTTTGGCATAAACTAAGCAGAAGCATATGCAGTTTTTTTTTACCAGAAGATAGCTGCAGTCAGCACTTCAAGTTTTAAAAGTAATGGAGGTCTTCAACTAAGATCCATTACTCCAACATCATGGCCAAATTGTAGCATTTCGCATATTTAAATTATCATTTTAATGCCCAGAAAATTTCCTTCCCTAAAAAAAACATCAATAGAAGCTTCAACAAATTAATTTTGGTCTCCACAGTAAAGCACAGTGAATATTTAAATCCAGTTCCCCAGCAAGACCTCACAAATAATCTTACCAGGGACAAATATTGCTCTAAAATTCTGCTGAAAAGAGCACATGATTCAGCAGAGTACTTTCCACTTCACTACCTAGCTATGGGTTGAGGGGTTTGTGAGTGTTTTCCTTGTCCCATCATACTGCACATTCCCAATTCTACACATCCCCAATTTCTACACATTCCCAATGAAAATATTTGTCAGATATATAAGAATCAAGTAGCAGAGATGTTTAATTGCTCAAGCAAAAAAAAAACCCAAAACCCCAAACCAACAGAGAGACAGTTTTCTACCTGCCAAATAGCAGGAATTGATAAGGGAGGTACCCTTGAGGTGTTCTGCCCCCTCCAAGTCAGGAGGAGTTTGTCTTTGGCCCTGATGAGAAAAGAAAAGCAACACAGCTGCAGAAGGCTTTGCCCAGGTGGTACCAACTCCCTTCTTGCTGTTGACTTCTGCATGGGGCTCCCTGTACGTCTGCAAGCTCTTGGCATCCCTGAAACACTGCTGTGGGTGTTATAAAGCATCCCCTGACAACACATGCAACAGAAACTTGATGATCTCTAGAAGGTCCCTTCCAACTCCAACAATTCTGTGATTCCGTGATTCCTTTGGCAGAGGTCAATCGTCAAAGACCAAGCTGAATTTTTTTTCACGTGCAAGAAATGCACAACTAAAACTGGCATCTTTGTAGTAAATTCAGTAACACTATATTCACTGTAGTGATCACTGCCCATGTCAGAGAGAAATAAAAACCCTCCAAAACTGTAACAAGGTAAAATTTTAACTGTGCTCTGATCTGTTCACTAAATCTCTCTCCTTCCCCTGCTGTGACCCTGTCAGTGAAAGAAACCTTGGGGAAAGCAAAGTAGCAATGCTTCACTGAAACCTGTATTCGCTGATTTAGCTCTCATGCCAGAGCACAGTGAAGTGGTTTGTTAATTTAGACTTTTGCAGTTCTGCTAAACTTAGTAAAACTGATGTCATCGAGCCCAGAAGCATCTCTAGAAATATGCACACCACTTCATTTCAGAGAATGAAAAAATCTGAAGGACACAGGCAGATCTGGATGAAAAACAAAATTAAAAAACAAAACAAAACAAAAAAACCCAAACAAACAAAAAAAGCACATGAGCCAGAAAAGTACCACACCAGTGTAGACCCAACACAGACAGGTGCACCAGGGTCTCTTACATTTCAAAGAAATGACCTAAGCTATGAAATACCACTTATTCCAAGAGAGATAGATCTCATTTTAAACCAGAAATTAAGTCCTAGAAAACCCTGTCAAAAGTCACATTTGGAGACATGCTTGATTTTGATGAAATTGGATGTTTTTCGCCAGAGGCAAGTGAAATATTGAAGAGCAAGAACTAATTAAAAATCATTCCTATCTTGAATACTTGATCTGAGTACAAGTGCTAGGACAAATTTCTGGGGCTTAAACAGCAAGAATGTAGCAAAACTTGGCTGCTTGTGAATAAAACCACAATCCCAAAACAAGCTGTGCTCAGGCAAACTAAGCAGGATATCTGAGAATCTCTGCAAATTTTAATGAGGAAAGAAAAATAAAAGAAAAGAAATAAAAGAAGCCCAGAAGGCGTTGGTGTCTGCCCTCTGGTTTTTGTAGCAATATTCCTTGAGATTATAATTCACCTCCCACTGAAGGCTTCCAATGTTAAAATCAACCAGTAAGCCTGACTGAAGTAGTGCTGACATACTGAATTATTTAAACAAGAAAATCTTCATAATAAGGTGTTTTCAAAAGCAGAAGAGAATTATTTTGCTACAGCTCTGCTGCATGTCTAAGAAGTCAGAAAATAAAAGCGTTCTTCAAATGTTCTGTAGGTGATATCAGCACCGGGGGCTGTCAGTGGGAGGCGAACAACTGAATCCTACCCTCGGAAAATGCTTTCACACTTTTTTAAAGGAAGAATAGACTGGGAGGGGGGGAGATCACTTTCAGCTCACTGACTAATATCCTTGAAGTTTTCTGCCTCCATCCCACTAAATTAGAAGTGTAAATGTAAGAAGGCACAAGGTCTAGTGATAGAGACCCTATTGCTGCTGGGATACACGGTGCCTAATGAACGTGAAAGTACACGTGCCAAATATCGATTCACAACAATGCCACCAACGCTATTCCCTCCTGTCGAATCTCGTCTCGGGTCTCATCCTCCTTGCCTCACCTCGGAAGCACGGCAGCCGAAACAGCTCCCGGCTCGGTGGCCGATGCCCCGGGGAGCGGCAGCAACCGGAGCGTGACCTCCGCTGCTGGGACGGTGGCATTCAGGGCCAGCTGATCCGAGGCTTTGTACGGGAAGCGTAAGGCAGAAGCCTTTATGCACTGTTAAGCCACCCTCGGATGTATGCAGTCAAGCAAGAGACTCTACCAGTCACCCACTTACAGGGATGCAGTACGCTGTTCGGTGTGGTATCTTTTTCATGTTTAGCAGTGTTTTTTTTCCCTAGAGAGCAATAACTCACCTACGCAGTGGGACGCACCATTATGTACAGTTCTGCATCCTCCCTTAAGAGGGATGGTGCAGGAACACTGCAAGTTACAATATCACACGAGAGAAATATCTGTTTCTGAGTTTCAGATTCAGCATCTCCCTGTGCAGCTTGGCATCTGCCATCAATACGATATTTTTCTTTCCAGCCCAGAACATATGCCTCTTCATGCATGAGACAAGATTGGACAACGAATGACATCATCTACATCTTTGCTAACCCATATTCAGAAAACTGGGGTCTCTTGACAGTTGAATTTAGAAAAATAACTAGTTTTTCCATGTGCTAAACCAAGATAATCTCCTGTGTTTTGTTTCTTCTGGCATCTTGTTTAGCGCTTATGCAAATAATATAATTTATTTGAGCCATTTGCAACATTAAACATTGAATTCAGCAGACAGCATGCACAACCAAATTGCACAACCATATGAGAATGAGATGGTTTCCAAAGATAGTTACATTAAGCTTACATTTGGAGAATAAATAATTCAATCCTCATGCTCCACATTTAAATATTTATACAAATACACTGCTTGTCACAATTAGTTTGATTAAACTGTTAAGAAAAAGGAACTGTGCAAGAAATGAGACTTCATCCAGGAGGAGAAGCTATTTATATTGCAGTTAATTATGCGAAATTACAGAAGTAGCAGCAGGTCAGGAAGCGGTCCTCTAAATCCATGCAAAGATCTGACCCCCAGCTCTTTCAGGGAAGATTTTCTATACATTTTTTTTTGCATTTAGCAAACAAGACCCTGCATTTATTTTCCTCTTTGTCTCATGGAAACATGACACATGTTTTCCTCTTTCTCCCATGGAAAGTCTTATTTATAGACTGAAAACACACTGTAGTTTACAGACTGTTTTCTGCATAATTTTCTTCCACGACATGCTCAGGACAAATTATTTTCTTTCACAACGCACTCACTGCAACTTCTTGAAGCAGGAAGAGAAACATTAATGGAAAACCCTTTCCCTTTAATCTCAGGGGTATTTTTCAGGAAACTTCAAAAATCCAAAATAGCCTCAGAGAAAAGCCTGGATTTGTGATCCTGTTTATAGATCAGAATAGGGATTATTTCTGATCTACGTGAGGTCTGGTGCTACAAAGTTTAGGAAGACAGAATGGCAATCCCCCTCTAGGAGGAAGAAATCAGCTTACTCCAACTCACTGGTATTAATTTTAATGTGACTAAGGCTATCCAGAGCTCCACACATGACATTTTGTAGTACTACTAAGAAATCAAGCTCTGACTGTGTGTGCAATATTGGAGCACTGCTGAAACAAGACTTTTGAATAGACAAGTGGGTCGCCTTGATCTGAGATAGTTTATTCTGTGTTTTTCAGTAATCAAAGGAAAAAAAGGATGACGGGGGTCTTCTCCACCACAGACGAAGTTCAAGCTGAACAACAGCATGTAAGAGCTGCATAAAACAACCAGTAAGTGGGAGGGATTCTGCAGGACAAGCCAGACTGCCAAACTAGCCTACAATTCAAACTCATGAGGGATCTGCTCTTGCATCAAAGGGCACTAAGTAGAGGCTTTGTCAGGGGACAAATAAAAAATTCCCCTTGTTTCTATCTAGTTATTTTAATACTCTTTTTGCAATAAGCCTATGAGAGCCAGTTTAGGAATGCTGCATAAACTCATAAATGCCTGTTTTACTTTTCAGTGGTGGCTGGTGGTGCAAGAGCACAAAGAGTGTGAAGAAAAGAGTGGGATACTGCCTTTACAGAATCACACAGAATCGCAGAATGGCAGGGACTGGAAGGCACCTTCAGAGATTATCCAGTACAACCCCTCTGTTTTGGCAGAGAGGGTAGGGACAACACCTCAAACAGGCTGGACAGGGACGCATCCAGGCAGGTTTTTAATATCTTCAGAGAAGGAGACTCCACAACCTCTCTTGGCAGCCTGTTCCAGAGCTTTGGGACCCTCAAAGTGAAGAAGTTTTTCCACATGTTCGGATGGAATTTGCTACCCTACTGATAAAAACTATCACCACACCACAGACCTGCTTTTCTTCACTAAAGGGACAAAAAAAAACCCCACCAAAACCCAAGAAACAGGCGTCATAGGTTTCACTTTTGTGGACTAGTATGATGGGAAAGTAAGTACACATGATACGGGTATTCATCAGCTTGATCTTTTCAGGAAATGGATTACTAGGACCCTTCACTTTCTCCCTTTTTATTTCTCTGGCACCAAAAGAGCAAAGAGCAACGCTTTTGTGCCAGAGAGGGCTGCCATCAGGAGCTTTATTACTGTATTTATTACCACCTAGAGAAACTGTCTCACCACAGTCCTCAATATTGGCAACCTGCTGAGAGAAAGAAAAGTAGAGTGCATGAGCTGTTTGCGGTATCTGCCAACCTGCTCCTGACATTTTCACAGGGGCTGGGGAAAGACTTCATTCTCACGTTGATCATGTAGCAACAGTAAAGATAAATTCCAGTCAGGATCTTTGTAAAAAGGCTTCTACAAACCAGGACTTATTGTAGGACCTGTGTATAGAAAGCATTCTTGCATATTTTTTTCTTCACTATTTTAGCTTAGTAAAGTAGTTCTAGTAGAGAACTTCACATCAGTTTAACCTGGACCTGCCACTGAAAGAAACAGTCCTGCCAAGTTGGTTCCAACTTGGAGACAACTCTCCAGCACTGTTTACTGCTTAAGGGTTTGTGCCAGTGCGACGCTCTGGCTGGCAAAGATGTAGGAACAAGGAGGGGAGTGTGGACCATGCACTGGACTTTTCTTTCAGGAGTAGAGCTGACATTAAACATTCAGGAAATTATGACCAAAGATTTGGGGTATGGGAGAGGTTTAAAACTATTTTGCAGTTGTTATCCATCACTTGCAATAATGACTGGTTCAAGATATAAAAACATTATTTCCCCTAAATATCATATATATTTACAATGTCTCATAAAATTTCAAGTTACAAAAACATACAAACCAGCATACAAGTTAGGGGGTGTTATTTGAAGTACTAACACTAAAAAATTATCCTTAAACCAACCATGTAGTACTGTAATCTGAGAGACAGTCCTTACCTTTTCCACTGCCCCCTGCTTTATCTGTATTTTGGTACTTAGCCACAATCGTGTCGCTTCCCAACAGTCGTGCAATCAAGGCATACTTTGTTCCATCAGTAATGTAAGAAGTCATTTAGGAAAACATTATTCACTGTCAGCTGAGTCTGACTCAGGGAAAAAAAAATGTCTAAAGGTTGTAGAAGAGATTGAACTTTTAACCATACTATAAATTTCTCTGATTTCACAATGTGTTACTCTCTAGTCATTGTCCCTTGAATATAAAGTTTCAGAAAAACAAGTTAAAAGCATATCCATTATAAAACAGCAGAGAATGATAATGCTAACCAATACTTCCTTCTCTGCAGCAAAGAAGGAAAATTGCAGTGATGAAACATTTTTAGTTTTTGTTCTCAGTGGCAGTACATCTACCATATGAATAACTAAATCTTGTATTATAGATACAATAGGTATTTAACTAGCTATGTTCAACATAGCATGCATACACATGCTAAGTATAAGAAGTATTTGCTTGCTTGCAGATAGGCTACATTGATTAAAATATTTGTATTAACACAAGTGGAAGCAACATCAGGGGCTGTTCCTTTCTGGGATTGAACAAATGTGGAATAGAAAGTTGCAGTGTTTAAAGAACTGGGTTTTATTATGTCTGTAAGGAAACGATTCCATTTAGGAGATACGTTTATTTTACCTTTCCATGTCATTAGTAATGGAAAGAATTAAAGTTCATGGAACTAACTCCGTATATCCTGGAATAACATTTATGAGCTCATTTACCCTGATCCATTAAAGCAATCCCTCCATGTTACTCACAGGTTGTTTTGACATGTCCTGTAGGAAGTCAGAACAACCAAACTTGGGCAGAATAATGTATCCCCAGAGAGATCTTATGGAAAGTCAAGAAACTAGAAAATATTTTGTTATCTGCAACCATAAAACCTAAAAGTGGAAGGGACAACAGTAACGAGCCATGGCTGTCTCTTACTGATATTCCTGCTGTACTGGTTTTGAAATTGCTCTCAAATGGAGACTAGGATAAAGATCAGCACTGAAAACCATTATCTTCAATAAAGATTCAGGACATTACTAATATGTATTCTATAACTGGTTAAATACTGTCTTGCATACTCATATCTTGCCAATACTGAAGCCATCTTTAAGAGTGAAAAAGAATCAGGTTAAAGCCAATTAAAGTATTATTATGCAAAACATACACAACTAATTCAGCTGAAGGTGCCAAACCAGGGTGTTCTTATCAGAGGTTGTTCCGCTGTAGGCACTCTCCTCAGTGAAATCCACATGGTTTTTCAAACCTGGAAAAAGCTGTAACATGCAAGTAGGGTGCAGAGAACAGTCCTTCCATAGCTGTATACCATGGGATCCCTCCCACCTCTCAGTGGCTGCCTGTCTCTCTCTTGAAAAGCAAGACCTCATGCTCTTTGTAGCCTCAAACACAAAACATGCTCTTTGCTCTTTGAAAACTCTCACTCTTCTAATATTAGAATTATTTATGCTGTATACCTGTTCTGAACAAAAAAAGACCCATTTTATGAAAGATATGAATAACCATGTTCCTTTTTGACATTCTTAGAAAGATTGAATGCTAACAGAAGAGCATCTGGTCTTCATACCTCAGAGAGAACAGTTTCAGTACCCACATGGTTAAGATGTTTGCTTTCCTGCAGTTGGACAGCAAAACTTTTTGGATTGCATCCTGAATAAAGTTCAACTCCAGTCCTTCTAACAAGAAGCAGCTTTCTTCACGCTGCAGTGAAGGAGCTAAATTAATTTGTGATACAGTAAAATATGCCTAATAATTCATCAAGACCTTTTCCCTTGATCATTCAGTTGGCCCTAGATCACCTTTACTGGATTCAATTATATTTTCTCAGGAGAAAACTGTAACTCATTTCATATACATGCTTCCCAATATCTTAAAGATACTGGCTACCTGGGAAGGTCTGAAGGAAAAAGCCTATTGATGAGAGCGCTTCATTTGTTGCTACAAAAATAGGATTTTTACCAGCTTCAAAGTGTTTCCATCAACGATACGATACATTTGTGATAACATGCTTGTTAATATTCACAGAAGCATGAGGTAACTCCTCGGTCAAACCACCAGCATAACTTACACATATAATTATGTTGTTTTATCAACCTTCTTAGAAAGCTCAGGCACACTTTAATTTTGGCTTACGGTCTCAACATTAATACTAGATGTTATGAACTTTGTGAATGACATAAGACATGGTTCTGAAATTAAAAAAATAAACCCATGTTAATTCTGTAAGTTGTTCAGACATACAGTTGTTCAGCTGAGATACCCTGCCTGACAGACACATGAAAAGTCAGCCAATGAAGCAGTTTTGGTTGTTTTTTTTTTAATGTTGCATAATGTTTCCACTGTACTATACAGAAACATTGTGCTCTGTGGCTAAACTTCTGTAAAGAAGGGTGCACTTAAAATACTCAGTAAGTCTAAAGAGGATATTGTTGCTTCTAGAAGTATCACTACATGTATTTCAGCAAACAGACCATGCAGAGAATTTTCTTGCACATTGCAGAAGCTGTCATACTGGAACTGAATCTTGTATTTCCATGTGTTTTACTTTTTTATTGCATAATAATAAAGTTAAGCAAACTACATGTTTTCAAATTACTTAATTAGAAGCAAAAGGGGAAACAAAATACCCAGTTGCAACCTCACAAAATACCGAAGGCAACATATCTGGTGTGAACTAGGAGAAGTTCAATTTTACATCACCAGCTTATGGCATGAATAAGAGCCAAGACAAGCAAATAAAAGAACTAAGTCACACTTGAACACAACATGTTGGATTTTCATTCTTAGTTTGCACTCCATACTATACCAGAAATGCTACGGATTATTTTATCTCTGAGACTTTTCTCCAACTTTGGCTGATGTCTAAATATTCAAACATGTACAGTATGTGTGCTGGATACTTGACCAAGTAACTGTTGTTTCCCAGTGGTTATGGCTCATTAAATACAGACTTAGCTATGAATTATTCAGGATGACACTGTTTCTAAGTAGACTTTCTGCTAGAAATGCCATGAAGGAGTACAAGAAAACCTCATTTTCTAGAACTAAACCAGTTAATTTTGAGAGTAGTAATGCATTCAAGCATTTGAAAGGAAATGTTTATTTTAATTCAAGAAGTGATTCTTTCTTTTAACCTCTCCTATCTAAGAACATAGGTAGAAAATATCACCTTCTATCTTGAGATTAAAAATAATGTATAAACTCAGTACACTTTCAGGGTTACCTACTTCATAGAAAGGAGTAATTTCAAATATTCCAATTCCAAATATCAGGGGAAAGAGCAGATAGCTGTTTCTCAGACCTCTGTTGATCACAGTGGCAGTCAGCCCTTATTCCCATCCAACTTTGCCCAGAATTCAGCAGACTTCTTAGCCTGGATTATTGAGAGTTTTCAGTTCTATTTAATTTTTGATATTTGTTCTTGACATTTTGGAAGCCCGGGGTTAGTACACACTCTGGTGAGCTGTAGTTCTGATTTATTGCACAGTAGTTCATGCATAGTATAGACCTTTTTTCTTCCCACCAAAGCAAATTAGCAGAACAGGGGATAAAATCTCAGAAGCCTCACCCTCAATAGCCTGTGGCAATTTTTTATATCAATCTGAAGATCCAGACACAGACAACTGCAAACCTGATGAGTTACTGGAATGGGGACCATCCATGAGGAACAAAGCTTCTATTGTTTCAGGAGAATACTCACCATCGTGTTTTGCATATTCAGGAAGTTTTACTTTCAGGCTTTCCCACAAACAGATTTCCTAATGATACTTAATTATTTCCTTAGTGCATAACTAGAAATCAGAGAACATCTGTTGACCTACCAGAACACAACAAAACTAAAATCTACTAATTTATTTAAACATTTTCATGTACTCCAGGAAACCATGTAAACCCAGAAAAACGAATTAGATCAATAGGCTCACATAAGTGATGCCTTCACAGATTCTGTTACAGACTTTCACAGCATCTTAGGTTAATGCTTTTGCTGACCTTTGCTCCAGTGACACTTCAAGCACTTTTGCACCAAATAGTTGCAAAAGTATACAGATTATAGCTGTGAGAAATCGTGACCAGGAACCAAGTTAATGTCATTTCTATTGTAACCTTAAATAATCTCCTTCTCCATTACTGAAGACTGCCTAAAAAAAAATTACTATATTCCTTACATGAAAGAATCTCATTTGGCTATATACAAGGGAACTTGAAAAATGTAATCAAATTTTACAATACAGAATAAAAAAGAAACAGAAATGTAATTTTAAATGTTTTGTTCCATAACTTTGGGACATAAATATATATCACACACTTACTATTTTAGTCTTTCAACTTGGCCCAGAAACACAATCATAGAATCACAGAATCATAGTACAGCTCAGTTTGGAAGTGACCTCAAAATATCATCTACTTCCACCTTTTGTGGGAAAGGAAGTCTAGATGAGGTTATCTAGCACTCTGGCCGTGTCTAGTTACACCAAAAGTGTAAATGAAGTACATGAAAACACAAGTTGTAAGTGACAGTTACAACAACTACTCCTTCAGCCATCTCAACTGGCAGTCAAAAAGATCAAGTGCTTCTAGCACATAGAACACATTCCTGAGCTCTTCAGCTTTGACTACGGAAGCTCTTCCATAACATTTGAGCAAGGAAAGAATGACATATGTCTAGTGAACAAGGTATCTAGAAAATACATTATTCTCTGCTCCCATTGTTATATAAGCATTTCATATGTATAACAAAATACAAAATAAAGAAGCAAAGATGGACCTCTTCCCTAGTGGCTATTTGTTTACAGAGGTATTTTAGCTTGTCTTATTATTTTAGAAGACTGAGCTTAAGCTGAACCACAAGTATCTGTCCAACCTCACATTTTATTGGGCAGTAAGCCCATCAAAAACCAGGCTATATTCTAATATTAATAATCCTTTCCCTCATCTGCTCACTTCTTAGTGAATTTCTAACAAGTCAAAGGCATTAAAAAATGTAATAAACAAGACTTCAATAAACATAATAGCCTACATATTGCAGTTTGCAAAACATGGCATAAAATTGCATTACTTGTATTTTCATTCTGTGCTTGTGCCCAGCTGCCATCCTTGGTTTGGAGATGGCAGGCAAAGGTAGCCTATTTATGGATAGTCTTACTATTTACAGGTAGTCTAAACTGAAAAAGAGAAAAAAAAGGCAGTAGTCTGTTGTCTCCAGGACTTTTATCTGAACAAGAAGTACGTTCTTCCCATAGTTTTTGATGCTTCTCTTATGTCCACATGGTGGTTTGAAGAGTACCAAATCTCTGTTCTTAAAAATCACTCTGCACTGCCAGAAAAACACAGCTGAGGACCTGGAATTGAGTCTTCTGACATAAAGGAAAGGAAGTTTAAAGAAGTCTTAGAATGGGAGAGCTGGCCAAGCTGTAATTTAGATATTGTCAAAGGTTTGCTGTGGAAGGCTGGAGGCCCAGCTGCTAAGACTCCCATGCTTGGCACGAAGCAAAAAACTCCTTGAGTATCTTCTAAAAACTAGGCTTGACCTGTCTCTTCAACCTTACTGACCTTTCTTTTCAGGAAGGGATGTGGAGGGATGAGGGAAAGGGACCAACACATGCACATTGTGATAAATAAAAGGGTTAAAAACAATCTTACTGTTCCGTATGCTATTAAATACTGCAGCTTCCACAACTTTAGTTTATGAAATATGCATTTTGGCGCAAGTACTGGAATAAAAATTTCCTTAAAAATAAACTGAAGCTTTACCATGTATGCATATATGTATTTATATGCACAGAAGATAATCATATTTTCTAAGGGACAGAGCTGAGAGGGGAAGATGAAAATTTATTTTAGATTCATGTAGCTGGATCCTGTTTATGTGGAACTGTTGTTCTATTGACAGAAAAATAAAGCCAACACGGTACCTCTTACTATACAAGAAAAAACCCTTTGAGTGCCCTGTGCAGCTATTTGTGTCCTATATACTGTTATCTGCAAGAACCACAAATTTAGTTCAAGAGGTCTTTCCAAATTTATCCTTTTTCCTACAGAAATTTTGCTGACCATTTTCTTATTGTATAAACTATTATTAGAAGTAAATACAAATAGCATATGTAGCTATATTTAATCTGTGGATACATGTTTATTTTACCAGACCATATTACCTGGCCCATGCACCAGTACAGGCTAGGGGCTGACTGGCTGGAGAGCAACTTCGCAGAAGAGGATCTGAGGGTCCTGGTGAACACCAAGTTGACCATGAGCCAACAATGATTCCTCGTGGCAAAGAAGGCCAACAGCCTCCTGGGTTGCACAGGGCAGAGTGGTACCAGCAGGTCGAGGGAGGTGGTCCTTCCCCTCTAGTCAGCACTTGTGAGACACATCTGGGAAGCCGGGTCCAGATCTGGACTCCCCAGGACAAGAGAAACATGGATATACTAGAGCCAATCCAGCAAGTGTCCATGAAGACGGTGAAAAGACTGGAGTGCCTGTCACATGAGGAGAGGCTGAGAGAGCTGGGGCTACTCACTCTGGAAAAGAGAAGGTTCAGGGGGATCTTATTAATGTGTATAAATATCTGATAGGGAAGTAAAGAAGATGGATCCAGGCTCTTCTCAGTGGTGCTCAGTGACAAAAGGCAGTGGGCACAAATTGAAAAGTAGGGAATTCTGTTTAGCCATAATAAAACTTTTTTTTCCTGTGAGGGTGGCCAAACACAGGAATAGGTTGTGCAGGCAGGTTGCAGAGATATTCAGAACCTGACTGGGTACAGTCCTGGACAACCCAGTCTAGGTGACCCTGCTTTAGGCAGAGACGTTGGACTAGACAATCTCCTGGGGTCCCATCCGTTCTGTCAGTCTGCGATCTTTGCAGCGTATGTCATTTTGTCCTGACTTGTAGTCATTCATAATTTTACTTCAAAACATTTAAATTCTTCTATTCTTAAATTCTTCTAGAAGTTTTGCATCTGTAGAAACGTAAGCATTGTAAATCTAATTTAACAAGTTTTTACAGTCATAACCATTAAGGTTTCAGAAATTTCAGCGTATTATATACCTTCCTAAACCTACGGTACTCAATGTACTGCAACAAGTTAAATATCAGTTTAGCAATAAGGCTCTTCATAATATTCACTAGCCTGTGCATCTCTCAAAGCCAAACAGTAGCTAATAAAGATGCCACTAGTCTGTAAAAGTTGCCCTAAGTTCACATGGCTAAGCCAATGCATTTTGTTTTGTTATTTAGTTAGAAATAAATGGCCATCCCTCAATAACTGCCATAAGAAAAAATAATGTCTGAGTTCAAAATGATTTAGGATCTTTCTGTAATGACTTAATATTTCCTCCTTCCAAAACAAGGCAGTATATTACAACAGCCAAATCTGAAAGGAACTGGGTTAGTCAGGAGAGTCTGCCAGACGCCACTGGTCACAAATAATACTCAAATGACAAAATGCCAAGAGTACGTAGAAAAATAATGCCACAAAACAAAGGTAGTCCAAAATAATTACGGAAACCATTTAAAGTTTATAAAGTCTTAGTTAAATCAGGTTTAAACTTTGTTTTAACTACTTATTCAGGCTCTATTCTATTTTCTTTCAGCAGTCTAACATTAACAGAAGGCTCATGCAGTTATCGATAGTGAATGAAAGATATTTATATTAACTGTTGGTGAATCTTCCAGCTTATTTCCCCTCAAACTTCTCTAGCACACGTTACAACCTATACTTAGGATCATAACACTGCTCTGCTGCAAGGATCATCTTTTTTTTATGTCTTTGTACTATGCTTAGCCCGGTGGGGTACCAGTCTGTGAGTGGAATCTCTAAATGTTACCCTAAAAAGTATTACCTAGTTTTACTAAATATTATCTTAAAAATAATGATATTACTCAATATCACCTTAACACAAACATTAAATCACTAGCTTCTCTAGTAGAAGATGTAATATGTTACACCTTCCTGAGTCTAATCACATGCTGCTGCCAAAAGCACATTTCCATTCTGCCTCCTGCCAGATCTCATGAACATGCAGCTGCAGGGCAAATGGAATAAACTTGATGATCCAGTGAAACCCTGGATCCCATAATTCACTTCTGTTAGTTAATTCTCCACAAAAGAAATCAATGTGATCCATCTGCATGCTGCAGAAGTTCAAAGGGGGGCTAAACCTGCAGGTCCCTGAGGACTCAGGTGGGGATTAGATCGTCAGTTATATTTGATTAGCTATAAAAAGAAACTGCACCCCAACAGAGCTGAAAGCAACTTCAGCAGGGGACTGGTTGATCATTATAAGTATGGAAATAAACTGGTTGATCTTGTCTATAAATACTGTCGCATAACTGTATTGATTTTTAGTTTATCCTAATAGTCAGGCTACTGATGGAAACAAGTTGGGAATACAGATATCCAATCCTAGTTTCAGAAACACAAGAGTAAGAATCATGCTTAATTGCAATGTGCTGACACCCACCAGTCAAATAAGCAGAGCAACTTAGGAAAACATATGCCACAGGAAATAGTCCTTGATTAGAGTCCTAGCCTTGGATGCAGACTCAATTTCTTTCTCTCCCATAAACCTCTCAAGGTAATTTAGTGCTACTAAATTTACAGAGTGACTGTGATCATTCTTGCACCAAACACCAGAAGCCAAAACTTAAAATGTCTGAGCCTGAATACATAAAAGGCTTAAGATAACTCAGTGAAGAAATTAGCTGTCTTAAATTAAGCATGTCCAAATAACGTCTAATTTTTTTAAATCTTAGTCAAAGAGCAGAATAGAAAATCAAGAGCTAGACACAGAGAAAACATACAACGCCTGAGAATTAGAGGTAAGGAGAGAGACTCATGCTCCGGGTGGGAAGTCATCAGAAGCCAAGCAGTGGGAAATACAATTAACAAGAGATGTGAGCTCATCTTCCGTAGAGCTTTGACTCCTGACCTGCTTGTAATCTGAAGCCGTGATTTTGGTGTGCTGAGGACTGCACACAACTCATCTTTCCAAGAAACAAGCTGGGGGCAGGGGATGGCACCTTATTTCTCCTATAAAAGGCAGTAACTGCTCACTAGGTGAGCTCCAGAATACAAGTCCTTTTCCTGGAGAGTTGGTGTTGGCCTCAGTGAGCTCAGGGACCATAGTCACGGGCCAGGACTGGACCGCACCGTGCAGTCTGTCTCTTCTGAAGTCTGCCTGCTCTGCAGGCAGCAGTGACAGAGCAAGACCCTGATGAAGCTTCCTAACAGCTGGCTGTTCCCCAAAGACTGATTTCTGGGTCCCTTTCCCTTTGAGTACCTCTACGAGAAACAGTCACATAAAATGGAGCAATTTTTACCTTTTCTTGGTGCCGGCAATAGAGCTACAGTACAAAACCAACTGTTTTTCTTGCAAAAATATTAAGGAAATGAAAAATATTATGGAAAATGAAAGATCAAAACCTAAAGAGTGGATTTTCTCATGTCACTCAGCCCAACACATGTTCCAGGCCATGAAACAAGGGAGAAAATTTGCTGCCTCTTTCCTGGTCACCTTCCAAACTGCTTTACAACCAGTACTAGCTAGGGGTTAAGATGTTCAAGCAGAGACCTGCAGTCACACACTGTGAGAAGTTGCTTTAAGGATAGTTTTTGTAGTTTCAATGGTTAAAAGGATTCCTTCTTCTGCCCCTATTCTCATTCTTGACTATTTCATGCACCTGGCAGAGGTTTTACAACATATGGTCAACAGGTTGCTTCTTCCCCTCCTTTTGTAAGGAAAACCCAACCAAACAGAAAAAAATGAATGTCTGAGGGTCAGAGGAGAAAAGTCCTTCACTACTTCTAAAAGGAAAAAAAAAAAAAAAAAGATTAAGAAAGCTCTAATGTTTTCATATGTGTGGTGTCTCATCAGAGAAGCAGTGGTTTAAATTTAGGTTGACTACATTGAAATAGCAACTTTGAAGGAATTCAGAAAGATGACTGGGGGCCTGGATCATCTCTCTTATGAGGAGAGGCTGAGGGACTTGTGTCTTTTTAGTCTAGAGAAGAGAAGACTGAGGGGGGATCTGATCAATGCTTATAAATACTTAAAGGGAGGTGTCAAGAGGATGGAGCCGGTCTTTTTTCAGTGGTGCCCAGTGACAGGACAAGGGGAAATGGGCACAAACTTGAACGTAAGAAGTTCCATCTAAACATGAGGAGGAAATTCTTTACTTTGAGGGTGGCAGAGCACTGCAATAGGCTGCCCAGCGAGGTGGTGGAGTCTCTGCAGGCATTCAAAACCCGCCCAGACATGTTCCTGTGCAACCTGCTCTAGGTGGACCTCCTTTTGCAAGGGAGTTGGACTAGATGATCTCCAGAGGTCCCTTCCCCATGTGATTCTGTGATCCTGTGATTCTGTGAAAGGTCTCTTCTCCCAAGTCACAGGTGATAGGACAAGAGGAAACGGCCTCAAGTTGTGCCAGGGCAGGTTTAGATTGGATATTAGGAAAAATTTCTTCACTGAAATTTTTATCAAGCATTGGAACAGGCTGCCCCGGGAAGTGGTTGAGTCACCATCCCTGGAGTTATTTAAAAGACGTGTAGGTTTAAAAAGACATGGTTTAGAAGTAACTTGGCAGTGTTAGGTTAAAGGTTGGACTTGATGATCTTAAAGGTCTCTTCCAACCAAGCAATTCTTTCACTCTATGAAATCATGACCACTACAAAAAGAAATGTTTAATAAAGAAACTACTCCAACGCCCCCTACTTTAAAGGAAGGACATAATTTTGATTTCAACAGAGACAATCAAAACTATGATAAAGACAAATTGGGACTTCATGCCATAAGCCAAGGTGACACTGAAGACCCTCAACCTCCAAGGAGAAAAGCACTTGCTACTGCCTGCCTCACTTGCCAGAGCCCGTCCAGCGGCGGGGCTTCCTCACAACCCCCGGACAGCTCAGGGGCAGCCACCACTGATCCTCCCCTCATCGCCCTGCTCCGCAGCTCGGCACAGCTCTGCACCGCACCCCCTGCTGCGGGCACCCTGCCTGGGGCTGCAGGCACAATGATCCGGTCGCCTGATTCTCACAGCGGGAGAAGAAAAGCCATTCTCTCCTCACTCTCCCGTATTGGGCTTAATCCTGCCCCGCAATTTAAATGAAATCGCGGATCTGCTTCTTTTCTACTCAGGACTCTGGTATAATAAAATGAGCTTCATGCATTCTCCTTAACCTGCCTCGCAGCTGGCATTTCAGTGAGCTGCATCAACAAAGCATCTAAAGCACAACTTGTACTTCAGACCTATACATTCTAAAACCTTCTTATAACCTTTTTTAAACTTTTTCTTAGACAGATACCTCATCAGGGAATGCCATGAACCTCCCCACCATCTTACGTTGTTTATGCTAAGATTTGGATAGAACAGATTGAAAAATGGGCACATGATGAAGCAGGAAACAAGTAAGTACCTCTTAGCAATTGACTCTCCTACTTCTGTTACATTGGGTCTTTCAAGTTTAGCTTTATCTACTGAAAGATGCAAGCTTTTTTCTTTTTTTTTTTTTTTTAGTTTCAGGACATGTTTTTTGGTCAAAATGGATCTGAACCTAGAACAACAACCAGTTGCCAGAAGTAGCTGCGTTTCCTCATTAGCTCATTACTCAGTGACCATTTCTGAGATGTTTTTGTCTAAGTAGGTGGCTCACTCACAAAAGTCTGGAAAATGCAACCTCATCCATTTTTTTTTTTTCTTTCTCATTTCTCTATTACAAAAGTGATTGATAACAGAGTCTCTGTTCCTTAAGTTCTCAAGTCCATATTTTTACATCCCCACAGAAATCCCATATACTGAAGAATTTCAAGCAGTTCAATACATTTTTGAGTTCCTGAATTAATTGAAAGAGCAATAAACTACGCAAAACCATTTCCAGCATTAGTTGACTCTAATATCTTCACAGTTCAGTTCTCTTGTTAGCGCTGATTTTTCTGCAAAACTAGGCAATACTATTGCCTTCCTAAGTATAAAAAGTATACACTTAGAAAATTGCATCATTGATTGCTAAACACAGGTTTGTTTGTGAAGGAGCTAGGTCAGAACACTGAGCTTAGTACAGTAAATAAGTGAGGAGGAGTTTTGGCTATAAACGCTATTAAAGATGAAATTCATATGAAAAATGTTCTGACATTGTTTGAGGATATGTTGCACAAATAGACAAAATCTAGTGTAATCTGTAGGTTTTCACAAAGTTTGCACCAACCATCTGTGCTACAAGAATGATCCTAGAAACAAAATGTTTCTCTCTGCCTCTGCCTTGAATGTCCTCTGCCTCAATAATTAATGCCAATACATAAATTTCGTACTACAATAATCACTTAATTATTTTCTCAGAGACCTAAATATTCTAGAAATATCAATTCAGAATAAAGCTAATTTTCACTTACGCTCCCCCAAACAGGATTGCTTATGTTTCTAGAGTGACTGGAACCTTGATTTAACACAAAGTAACAGACTCCAAGAGACCTTATGCCCCTGGGTCACTGTAACTGTCAATGTCAAGCAGTCACTGCCAGAACAGGGGTGACAAAGGGTACAAGCCATGTGCTGTTTGCATTGCAACAGTCTCCTGAAAGAAATCTCTGTCTATGACTTACATGTGTGAAGCAGTTACTCACTTAAATCTCAAATTCTGTTTTGCAGTGGAAAAAAAATTCATTTTGGCATTCACATGGGCATCCATCCCAAGTTTAAATAGGGGGTCTTCACTAATTTTGTTGAAGATCCTCCATACTAATTGCAAATCCATGTCTTATTTACAAGGAAACTACGCTATGGGATCCCAAGGCTTAATTTCCTTCACACAGGACTCAGAAGAATTTCAGTGCTCTTTCAGAATAATTTGAAATGAATCCACACTCTGGTCTTGTTATTGAGTCTTTCTGCAGATGCAGATGCAAATGCTGCAAATTGGTTAGTTCTTTCCTCTTAGATATAAAAAAAAAGTAAGGTTTCATTCTAATTAGAGATACTAGACAAACACTTCTTCCAAAGAATTTTACCTTTCATTGCATTTTGTGATAATCTGATATGAATTATTTTTTTTAAATCCTTCACCAATCTTATAACGGAAAGCTGAGTTCTGAAATACAAATTTGTTTCATACAGTTTGCTTCACTTGCTTTTCACTCCATTCAATAGCTAACTAGTTTCTTTCACTTCTGGGTCCAGCCCAACAGCAGAACAAGAAAAAGGGAAATACCTTCACTAATCCTAGAGTAGGTCCCCATAGTCTTTTAAATCCGTTTTCACAGGAGACACAAAGTTAGGTGTTCAGAGCACTAACAACATCCCTTTGAAACAGAAAGCTCTGGATTTTGTGGGGAGATACCATCCCCTGGCAGCATGAAAGCTTTATGCCTACAACACTGTAGAGAAAGGAATACTTCAAGCACAATGACAGTGAGATCTTAATAGGAAGAAGATTACAGTTCCACAGGGTATTGTAAGCATAAGGCTTTTCTGTGCCTGAAGATAACACAATTTTACCAATTCTTCTATATACCTTCAGACATGTTCATTATTTACTACTGGAATGGTAAATTCTATCATATGAACGATGTTAATCCTTAGAGTCCAGCCTTTTGCATATACTCCTTCTAGGTGTGCTCCTAGTAGGCACAGTTCTCACACAGTGAAATATTTGTTCATTAAAAATAGTTAAATTCAAACAGTATTATACTTTGCAACAGTTAATTTTCTTAGGGTATTTTCAGTAGCATTACAGAAGGTAATAGACTAAAGAATTGTGTATTGAAGTGGAAAGCGGTAATACAAATTTCACTTAGGTTTTCACCTAAAAAGAATATCACATTTTAATTTTTTCCTGGTCAGAATCTTTGGCAACTTTATTAATAATATATACAAAAATATTAGACTGAATTAATTCCCTTGCTTACAGGAGCTGTGGCCTTTATATGAGCCCAGGTGGATGACAGGAACCAAGAGACTGTGGAGCAGAGACCAAAACCTATCCACTGAGAAAGAGAGTGGGGAGACCCAACTGACCCTGCATACCCAGCACACACACCAAAGCCCAGTACTATCTTTTGCTTGAAGTCCAAGACTTAGCTGATTCCATGGATGGATTTATAGCACAGATTTTACTTCTCACGCAGAGATTTATTGAGCTGTAACGAACTATGAGAGACCCTGGAAACTGGTTGCTGGAGCTAGTCCTGTGAGATTGCTGAGCTCCGCTGACAGGCTGGCTGAGATGAGGGCATGGCCTCTGGTCTGAATTTTTACAGTAGCTGCCAGCAGACACACACTACAGATTTAACATGTCATGTTATTTGAAACTACGTACATATGCACACACACACAAAAAAAAAAAACCACCCTGAAAAGTGCAATTCTAGTATAAAGCTGTACATGTCAGAAAATTACAGTTGCAATCCCAAACTCTTGCCCTTCCAAAACTCCCCCCACCAATTCTGCAGAAGTGCTAGATTATTTTGATAGCAAGTTATCTGTGACAATAATACAAATATGCTCATTTCTCACAAAGAAAGAAAATAATACATGGCTCAAAAAGTCTGTTAAAAAGCCTAATTAACACAGATTAGAGTAGACGCATTAAATAAAAACCAAGATGTAAACCAATTCTGCATCAGCTGTTTTAAGACTTCATGAAGGAGTTATGACCATTCAACAGACTTGCTGGTGAAACAGAGGGAGACTGAAAACCTCACAACCCTCTATTTCCAGAACCAATTAGCTTTCATTGCAAATCAAAACATTGTTCTTCCAACGATTCTCTTCAAAGACTGAATTTCAACCAGTATAAATTTAATAAAAGCAGTTTAGAATCATGACATGCTGCCATAAGAACTGAATTCGCAGCAGCAAGCCCTATCAGAAGACCCATTCAAATAGGAGCCTGCTTTCCTTCTCTATCCCAACAATCTCAAACACAAAGTCTGCAAAATTGCGGCAGCAAAAACATAAAGTACCAAATCCAGTGAAATTTCCATCAAGAAAAATAATGGTGTTGGTCAAAATCTGCAGTTCTGTTAATGTTATTTAATACTAATTTTGTTTCCCTTACTGGTGATATTGTCTCATTAGTGCAACAGTCAAACAATACTCACAGTTAATCCAAAAAGATATGCTTTTAAATATATTTACACAGATTTTTTTTTCTTTCAGAATTACTCACCAAGTGTTTCTGAAAATCGAAAGAAGAATTTTTAAAAGCTCATAGTTTGCTGCATGTGTTTTGTGTGATGACCACTATTAGGTTCAATGTGTGGTGTTACCACGTGCCTTATGTTTCCACTAACAAATCATTGAGGGAATGTATTCCTGTAGCCAAATACTACTTCAGCAGCAGTAGTGGTCCAGCCTTTTACCAATAACCTTGCATTAGGACAGACCATTAAAGGACCCAAAGCTGCTATCCTGGGGTACCAGGTCATTACTCTGTCAACAGGAACTGGGAACAGGTGATACAATTTGCCCCACTGTAAGCAAGACCTCTTCAGTTCTTTCATAAATGATGTTTGGTTTAGAAAAGTGGTTGAATAGAGGGTGTTTTGATGAGCATTGTGTTAAGAAACAATCAGTATGCGCAGGGAGAAGGAAAAAGCCTTTTTCTCCCTCAGATTTGGCTGAACAAGGGAATGAACCATCCCACAGGATGCCAGAGAAGGAGGAATCATCTGTGCTTAATGCTGCAGCATCCCCTCTTCATAAAGAAGTTTACTATAACACATCATATCTGGGGGAAAAAGGCAGTCATCTCAGAATCCATGCAATAGAGTACCAAAGAAGCTACCATACCTTTCTAAAAGCTGTTAGTGTATTCAGTGGGACTGAAATGGAAAAGGCTGAAAACATTACACACAGGAAAAAAACAGGGAGGGGAGGAAAGTACCCTTTGGATTACAGGTACGGGTAAACCAAATGGCTTGTAGAGCTATAGTTCACCAGCACAGCTAACATACTCACTGCAGCCAAGATAACATGTGTTAAAATCAGCTTTTCTTAATTTAATATATATCTAATAATACAGGAGGCAGGGAGTTTAAAGCCACCCAACTTCATTCCCAGAGGAAAGTCACTGCTACAGCACAAAAGTATGATCTCACCACTTGCTTCGTTTGGTGTGTTGTGACAAATTACTGAAGAACTCCAATTCTTCAGTACCACATCTATTCAAGAATATTTATAGGCTCCCTCTACCTGCTCATCCCCTCCTTTTCACTAAAAAAGACACATCTCCAAGGATGACTAACTGGAAAGGGGAACACAGGCATCCTTATTGGTAATTACAGCTGCAGTACACTGCCAGCCTCATGGGCTTGCATCTTCCTCCGGGGCTCCAGGTGTCATAAGTGAGATGCTCAAATTGCAGAAAACTACTGAGGGACAATTACCGTTTTACCTCAAGTTCCAGTATATTATCCAAGGGACTGATGACTAACTTTATTGTGAAACTAAAAGCTGAAATTAGATGCTGGAAGGTTGGGTGGGAGGTAGGTAGACCTGGGTGTGGGCTCTCCTCATTAAAACCTGAGGCAAGGCTTTGAGTCCTTGTAATGACTAAAAGGCCAACTAATGAGTTTAAAAATGCCCAGGAGGAGAACATGATTACAGCTTTTTAGCACGTGCTGCTCCCCCTCCAGGAGAAGAGTTTGTTCTCTTGCTTATCTAAGGCAACAACTCATTGACCAACGATAGACTTCCTAAATTAAAACTAAAACATGTGTCTAAGTGTGCTACTACAAATGCAGTCTTTGGCATATTCTTGTCTTTGTGTGTTAGGATCATGTAAAAACAGAAAAATGAGCTTTTAATGATATGACACACCTGAAGATGCTTCTCTACACCATAAAACATGCACATCCCATTAATCATTACATCATAGCAAAGCACTGAACCAGGGTTGCAAATAAAAAAAAAACCAAACATTTTACTGCTTGTGTAGCTTCATATTTCTCAGCTGGTTTCTGTTGACAAGAATTTCCAAGTAAAAAACACTCCATGGCAAAGATTCAACAACCACCCACATTTTTTTTCTTTGTTAGTGATAACAATTCAAAGGAAGAGTCAGGTCTTTGTGCGTGTTCCACCTCTGAGGAGCTAAAAATTTGATTTTTCTCCATACCAGAAGAAAATAAAAGTCTATTGTAAACCAAGCGGAAGAAAATAAGAAGTGAAGGACAAAAATTTCTCTAGCAAACTGGTGTTCTAAGCATCATATGTTTAAATATACAATGTGACCAGAAGGCATGGTCCTTGCTTAGAGGCAATGTAGAAGTTTGATAAATGTCTGTACCAACAGATGTGGGGGAGCAGCAGTACTTGCAAAAGCAGGCAGTGGTTATCCCTGTGGTGGCATCCCCAGAAAGGAATGCACAGGTAGTAAAGCTCTTTCAGAGATATTTCTTTTCTCCATTCTGTTGCCTGAATCTATCAACTTTCTGCCCAGCATGAGATGCTGAGAGGTATTTGTGGACAAAGCATTTTGAAGTCACAGAGGATCTCTTCCTTGGTCATACCTGTCTGTCAATATTTTCAGGGGGAAAAAAAATCCTTAAAAGCCTCAAAGTGTAAGCTAGAAAAAGATGAATTAAAATATTTGTAATTACTTGTATACAGACTGAAGAAAAGCTCCAAAAGTAGTACACCACCATGAAAAAATAAACCTTTCAGTTTGTGTTACAGTACATTTTCAGAAGTGAAACTGTGGGACATACCAAGCACTTCAAATATTGCACATTGCTGGGCATTTTAACAGCTTTTACAAACAACACTTTTGACATCCAGTAGAGCTAGTGTTCCTAATGAGCATAAAAAGAAAAAAAATCCAACAAAATCCCAGGAAACTTTTCAAATGTAAATTTGATCTGACAGCAGTCTTGTAAAAATGTCAGTGATTTTGGAGTTTCCTACCAAGATCCAAACATAAATAAAATCAAATTGGGAATAAAAGCACTGATGAATGGGTAAGCAAGGAGATTTCTCAAGCTTTTTAAAAAATAATTTTGTATGCACACAAATGCATTTCATCTGTGTGAGAACTTGAGCAAAGTAACTGAATGCATAATAAATTATAACTTTTTAAAAAGCAGCACTTGTCATTCACCTTAATTTCTTAAAGGCTGACTTATTGACAAATGGATTTCTTTAAAAAAAGGAGGAAAAAAATTCCAAATTATTTATATTAGTCAAATGACAGAATATGAAGGTACATTAATTCAAACAAATTAAATTCCTTAATGTAGGAGCATCAATATATCAGACAGGTCTTACAAATTTAGCATGCTAATTTCTGCCTACTTTTGATCCACTATAAGTATTTAGTTAATTTTTTCTTGCAGGAACCTCATAGTGCAAAGATTTATAGCCCTTTAATTTTTACACTGTAATACACTCCCAGATCTCAGTGGAACTATTCATGTCATGAAATGTAGAGGATACACATACATCTTTTGCAGTAGTAGGGCCCAATTCTCAGACCAAGCTCCAAATTCAATTAATAAGTCAATACTTAATTGGGGGCGGGGGGAAGCTGCCAATTGCCTTTATCATCCATTCAGTTTTCAGAATGTGTGCTCAAGAAGAAAGAGGGAAAAAACCCTCCCCTTTAGCAGGGTGTCGAGGCAAACCATTCAAGGGAAGATGTATTCTTGGTAAAGATTGACAAGTTGCAAGTCTGTGGAAAAATTAAAAATGAATATGTAAAAGAATGTCTGACTATTGTAATGTAATTCATGTTTTCACTTCAACATCTGAAAAATGCAGACCTTCTTCTGTTACTACTTTTTTCCTTTTGTAGTTATAGGCACATTTTTAATTGAATGGAACTGCAGAGAAACCATTAAAGGCAAATATTATAGTGAAAGCAGAGAAATGAGGGGATGTAAATATTTGAAGAAATCCTGAGCTGGAATTTAGGAAAAACACAGGCTTTTATTGTTCTTCTAGGCCTAAATTACCTTTATTTGGCTTCGGTAATTTAGAATTTAGGCCCCTCTGCTGGGGTGTAGTTCTTGATTCAGACACCGAGCTTTGGGTGTCTGTGGTCCCTTTGTAGTCACTTGAGATCTAGTCAGTATCTTCAAGGGGGACAGCAGGAGTCATCTCACCATAAGCAACCACCAGTGCTGGTCACCTGAACAGTCCTCTCTGCTCCACTGGGCATATCGACTGCACTTCCATTGACTCCTGCACATTGGCATCTTCTTGAATGCCTCAGTTTGGACCTGAATCACATCCCTCATCAATGTCAGTATTTCACGCTTCTTTTCTAAACCCAGGGAGAAAAATAAACACCTCTCAAGAGAAGTTCATCCCTTCCAGAGTGTGTATAGAATAACTAGGATGAGCTGTCTTCCAGGGGTACCTGCCCTGCTCCCAGCACCACAAGGTAAGGTTCACTGGCTGACTTTGGAACAGACATACTGAAGGACACTCATCACACTTTAGAACTCTATGGTGCTATCATTTAAGGTTCAGACCAGGAAGACAAATCCCACTACTGGGACTCTCTGGAATGGATGGCCCTTGGTAGGCCATCCTACCTGCCAAAGAGATGGCTCTTTCCAGGTGCTACATCACTTAAACAGGAATTCAGTCAGGCCTGCTGGAGCCTGACTGAATGGCAAGATGAGCAGCGGACCTGCAAGCCTGGCTCACTTTGGTGCCCACCTGGAGCCCATTTGTTCTTAGGTAAACCCAGAATTTTTGCCCACACCCCATGGCTGGTGAAAGTGAAGGATTAGTAACTGTACTGCAAAAGGGATGAGCTTCCTTTCCATTCTCTGGAACTTTTACTATTAACCCCTGCTACTATTTCACCTCTGTAAAACAAAGCTCATCACTGTTTACCGCAGTTCAATTTTGCACATGCTTCCTTCCCTCAGTTTCACTGTCCCCCGGGGTTCCCCATCCTGCTCTGGCTCTATGACTAACCTCTGTTTCAACAAATCTGGCTGCCCACAATTCCTCCTCCTTTTATGGGCTCTGATAATAGCCGGTAAGCTACTTTTCCTCCCACTGATTACAGCTGCCCCAACTGTTTTCTTTTCCCTTCCTCCCTAGACGTAGTGTCGATATAATCACAGCCCCTGTCTGGCCATTTTTCTACCTCCTGTAAAATCTTCTTCCCCCTGCCCTACACTTTCATTGGTTTTACATTTTCAAAGGTATGCTGTTTTCTTCAGTGTCTCAAATTCCACAGCAGGGCTTCACATTACATACTTAGAACCTAGGACTGAATACTGCCTGCCATCTCCAAGGCACAAAGCAAATACTACTCTGAGGATCAAATACCATCAAATGCTTTTACTCTGAAGGGTAAGAATAAGGCCCATTGCATGCAGAGCCCTTTGATAATTGTACAACATAAATGTCCACTTGGAGGTGCTACGGCAGTGCCCATTCCATATTCAAATGGTTGGGAAATCTAGGCCTCATCCAGCATGACCCATCAGGCTCAGCGTGCTGTTTTTCAAATGTCATGTCACCCTTTGGCACGTGTGTGTGGTATTTTTGGGCCCTGGCCACTTTCCTGGACCTGCTGTTTCTCTCCTGGTGGCACGGATGCGGTCAGTCTCAGCGGGGCGCACAAGCAGCGTGGCGGACACCCCACAAAAGTGCCTTTGCAAATTTACACTTGCATGTATTGATCTACTGTGGAAATGCTGCCACCTCCAAAAGAAAGCCGTGAAGGCATGGCAGCTCACATCCAAATTCTTAACGACTTAGGCAAAGCTGAGCTGACACTGTCATAGGTATTTCAGCAGTGGATTAAAGCCGGTATGCCGTATACTGTTACTCAAGCTAAAGAACTTGACCAGAACTTGTCCAAAACTCCAAAGTTAAAGCTCTAACTCTATGAGGAGTCCTGTAGGACTGCTGTGGCATCACTGGGGGAAAGGCTGATGGCCACGGGCTGGGCCACGGGCAGGGTGGGGGAGGCCCTGGGGGAGCCGGGCAAGGGCAGGAAGACCCCTTTGTGCCCTCACTGTGAGTTTTCATGAAGGAAGTTTGTCATATTCTGAAATGACAAAGTCCTATTTCTGATTATTGAAATCCGAGCAGATTGCAGTTCGAGGAGACACTGCTGCACTGTGAATCAAACTGTGCTGAACATCACATCTCATCGTATATTCTCATCTTCACAGCTGTGCTTGAAAAGAGAGACTTCATAATGAACTATGTACAGAAAAAAAGGGCACACACCATCAAACTGAACGGGTGTGGATGGATCCTGCGGCTAAGCCAGCTCAGACCTTTATGGCAAGCTACTTAAACCATGGTGGGCCCCCTTCAAAAAGAAAAATCTTTCAAAGCAAACAGCATCTGCAGATCTTCCGCAGCCATCACTGCCAGAGGCATATTTCAACAGCCTGGAACACTGCACTGCTGGAAAAGCTATGAATTTGTGGTGTGATAGTGTAAGGGAGAGCTGAAACAACAGAAATGTTTTTGATGTTCCAAAGTTAGAAAAGAAGTTTTCAGGTCTTTCAGAGTCTTTGCAGTTTATTATCACTCACTGATTAATAAACTAACAGTTTAATCCCTATTAATCATCAGCCAGTGAAGCAGGTAACTTGGAATATATTTAGTAAAGATGAGGATACATCTATCCACTCTACATCATTTCTGAAACTTAGGTTAGAGGTAAATTCCTGGCTCCTCTGAACTCATAGGAATTTTATAACTGATCCCTGTAGTGCAAGATTTCACCAGCTATTCCGTTTGTTCATACAAGTATTGAATTCCTGGCTTTGAACTTATTTTTCTCTACACTGGCTCAAGTGTTTTTCAAATGCACAAAAAAATAAAAATTGAAGAGCAAGAATATACACTGTATACATTGTGCCTGTCACTGCAGGCATCCACCGCAGTGTGAATTACAGCAGTGCAAGTCTGTAATTTCTAACAATATTGGTAGCTATATCCCATTTCAAACTTGAACAAACAAATAATAAAATGAATACTTCTGGTATAGTCAGAGCACATCGCCATGTCCTGAAATCTCCTTCCAAGCACAGAAATGATGTTTCTTTTGTTCTCATCGTCCTTATGATATCTGACAAATGCAATATCCCTACAACTGCCACAGTCAAAGGGTAGAAAACTCATGTTACAGTAACATGAACAGCAGACTCTGCAAGTTGAAATCTCACACAAATAAGAATTTATTTAAAGAAAAAGGACAAACTGATATTGTAGATTGATGCATAGGCAACTTGTGGTGGCCTAATAGTTCAAGCATACACAACATCAAGAAAAACTGCATGTAAATGTAGTTATTTTATATTCAATAAAATTGAGATATTCAATCCCAAGAATAATTTTAATAAAACTTACACTAACTGTAATAAAAATCATCTTTGCAACTTTTACCTGGTAAGTTAGTGCTGCTTGGTTTGCAGGCAGTAATTTGTTAATCCAAAGTGGTCAAACTGTTGTGATTTATGTGACTGTACTCTTTTCATGTAACCACTGTTGAATACCAATTACTTCATAGATGATACTTAACTTAAGACTTGGGAGAATCAGCCTCTCCCACATGGAACAACTGTGGCTCAAAATGCCTGGATTACTTCTTTGTTTTTTCTGATCCCCCAACTCTTAAATGGGGGCAATCACGATTTCATACAACTGTTATTAAGCAGCGTTTGCAAATGTAAGCTGCTTTGAACCTGACAGTGCTAAGTGCTACTAGCACACTGAAATTACAGCTAAGACAAAGATTTTTCATAAATCTTCATAAACGCACCCCTACCTATCTCAGTTTAGATAAAAGCTGGAACTACTTGGATGCATAAAAGGTTCCATCTACAATTGCTATACAAAAAAATACAGATGTTCGTTGGATGCTTTTTACTCCATTCTTGGAAAATCACTGTCAATGCAAAAGGTTTACCTGCTCTGTGTGGATGAAGACTACTACTTGTAACAAATTCTAAGAATTTAAAACAGTAAAAGCAGAGCTGACTCCACGCCTTACATACCCTAGTGTATGTAAGGACAGATTGAGAGTTATTAATTATATCGATATTGAAAATATCTAATTTGAACTACAAATAGTTCTATTAAGTATCAATGTTTCTTCTCTACATTTGCAGCAGAGCAGCAGCTCTGACTCTTTTTAGCCTGTGTTTCCACTGCTGGCAGCTAGCTGTGCAAACAGGAGGTGGCCGAGCCAAACCGGTTCCCGTTATTCCCACCCGAACTGCACCGCAGGATCTGGGAGCACCCAGTGCTCCCCACACTTCCACCTCCCCGTCTCCAAACACCCAGCCTGCTTCCCAGGGGAACAAGAAAAGGGTCGGCAGCAGAAGAGAAAAAGGAAAGAAGAAGGTACGCATCCTCCATGCGCTCAGGGGTGCTGCCAGGGTACAGTTAGGAGGCACCCCTGGGAACTCGGAGCTTCCGTGGCTCTGATGTACACCACAGTCAGAACACCAGATGCCCCGTGATCTGTGATAAACTCATCCATTTAAACACATAGTCTCTGTAAAACTCCACATACTGACGAGGGCATAGGTTTGCATGCGACAAGGTTACAGAATTGAGCCCCACGGGCAGCTCCGTGCTATTCTCATTATTGCTATCAGTATTGCATCAGTGATATTGGCAGTGATCAGATCGGATCCCTTGCACTGCACTGCATGCAGATACACAAGATGGCAGTTTTCCACCCAGGAAGGTTTTGTGTTCTAAATTTAAATGAGATCCCATTTATAAATAGCAACAGAACAATGTGGTTAAATAGTCTCCTTTGCCAGCGTCATAATGATTCCAAATTGCATCAATGGAAGCAGAGAAAATTAACAGCTTTGCTTTAATCCTTTGTATGTTATGTTGGGGAACTTGTCAATATGACTCCATTCCCAGCACTTCTATTCCTGTAACTTGTTTTCAAGAAAATAAAATAGAATGTCCCCAAAGGCAAATTATCTAAACCAGAATTGTGGGCTAGGATTGAGGTAAAAAGTCCAAAGCTGAAGATACTGCTCATGGCAACTGCTGAGATTGACTGTGCTTCTTAAAAAACCCAACCAACCAAACAAAAAACCCCAACAAACCAATAAAGCAAGAATTACACAAAGGAAAAGTAAAAATTAACTTGCCTATTTTCTAGTGGAATTCCCCTGCAGTTTAATACTGATTCCTTTTCTTTAACAGTTGGATATAGCATGCTATACAACTTGGTTTCAGTGTGGTGCTTGGTGGAAAGTGTTGGTCTCCATTATATTACTGACTGCTTACAGAGGCACAGTTAAATGCCATGTAAATAACAAGCCATAGCACATATCACCAGATGGTTGTTCAAAGGCTTGTGTAGGCATCCAGAAAACCTACAAAGATAGTGTTCATAATGGGAGTAGTTACTAAGCGCACCTCTAGAAGCAGTACAAATACGAAGAGTAGTGCAGGAAAATAACTAAAAAGGGAACAGGTCTGATTTATCACTGCATTACCCTAGTTACACATGACTCTAATTCCAGCAATTTTCCCAGGAATCGGTCCAATCCAGTTTTGTTAGACAGAGTTAGAGTGGCTTTAGGCAGAGTAACACAGCAATGAATCAGATTCTTTACCAACTGTTATTATGGATTTCTCCCTGTCCAAACCTAGGAGGAATTACGAGATATCTTTGAAAATAACTGCAAAATGATATCTTCGTAATTATCACCACATGTTTAGAAAGAGTAAAAAGTTTCTCAAGGCCAAAAGAAAGTGGAAAAAGTTACTTTCATTACCAAAGCTGTGACGTAGTAGAAATCTGGGGAGATAAAGCATTGCCTTGCAGAGCAACTATGTGCATATAATCTGAGAGCCTGACTGCTCAGATGCAGAGGTGGACACTACTGCAGCCACCCTGGGGAAGAGCTACATTATATTAAAAACAACAAAAAAACCATCCAATATGTCATGCAGGCTCGCTGTAAGCTGCTACAGGCTCGGGCTTGCTGGAAAGGGTAAAGCACAGAGACAGGCTCAGTCTCTTGTCCAGCCAGGAGGTTGCTGACCTCATTGCCAGCAGCAACTGAGAAAGCACCTTGCAAAGACTGATTTTGTCTTCTTATTCCTGTATCCTATTTTTTCTTTTTTTTTTTTTTTAAATTTAATTTACTATTATAAGCAAATCAATATATGTTCACTTGTATATAAATATATTCATTTGTATATTAAGTATATACAAGTGAAGAATATATAATAGTTTGTTTCAACTCCTCTACAAGTAAAAATTCTCATTTCTAAAGCATGCTGATAAAAAAGTGTTTTAACTAGAATGTAGTAAAGCTGCACTTTCTTTTCTTCAGTTTCTTGTTTTGAGCTTCCGTTTGTCCGGAGACATGTTACATGTCATCACCTAGAGGATATGTAGATGAGATGTGTGGAATGTAAGTAACACCTAGATACCTTGAAATAAAATGAAATAGCTATTGCAGCCGGGGGAGGAGCGTGGACGGCGTGAGGTAATATCAAAGGCTTGGATGGAACATGAACACCCTGGCAGTTTCTATCTGTAATCAGGACTTATTCATATATGTCCAATAAACTACACTCAAGTAGTTTCTTGACCTTCTCTTTAGTTCTTGTTCCCTTTCCCAGGAGATGTGCAGTAGGAAACTTCCTGCATGTTAAACTTCTTGCCTTTTTTGGGGGAGAGGGGAAAGGAGAAAGAGGGAAGGGGGGCAAAACAAAAAATTAATTTAAAGTAAAGCTACTACAATTAAAATTTATTTTATTTATAGCAGTAAGAATTATTTTTGGTAAATTTTATCTTAAGTTTTCCTCATTTATTAAAACCTTTCCTTCCCCATTCTACACCCTCTTCTCTTCTATGCTTAAGGATGCGCATGCTGGGACATTTATTGCAGTTTCTTCCTCCCACAACTGCCAGTAAGACACCTGGGAATCCTATAAACCAAACCTGCAAAGAGTAATCTCTGGTTAGTTATAAACAGTATTTCAGTTGCAAGTGGGAAGAGGGTTTGGAATAGCCTAAGACTTCCAGAATTGCATTTTTGTCATCAATAGGAAAAAAGGAGAGAGACAAAAACAGTTTAGCTGACCAAAGTCTGTGTAAAATACAAAACAAATGCAGCAAATCCAATGTATATTCCTTGTCAAAACTGGCAGTTCTGACAAGAGAACAGGAAATACTGCCTTAACAATTTTAGGTCTATTAGCAACATCTGAAAACCAGCACATTGCAGAGGATATTTACTAAAAGTAAGCCAAAGACGCTTGTGATGGCAAGTAATAAAAAACTGACACTGTTTCCATAGAGGGGAAACGATGTACAATTCATTAATTCCACAGGTTTGCTCAATCTTGATGAATACAGACAAGATAAAAAACATTATTAAATTTAATTTCGCATAGCCAGCACTTACAACTAGGGTCCCTGTAGGGATGGTTATATGACTAATGATCAATAGACAACCCCCCTCCAGATTCACTACAGAAAACCTCACTGCAAAACTTAAATTAAACCCATTTTTTTTTCTTCTTAGTTTGGAGCCTTTTTACTTGATGTAGTTTCCATCCCAAGCTTTTCCACACTAAAGAGAGAATCAATGTAACTCCCTAATAATTTTAGGGACTTGACAGACTTAATCTCTGAAAGCTTTAAACTAGGAATACAGTTGCAATTCTCATGATTCAGCTGAAAGACCCCACCAACCACTTCAGTTCCACTTACCTTTTGCTACAAGTGGACAATATCCAGGACAGAAAACCCTGGTCACCACTTCTGACCATGACTGTTTCTGCTGCAGAACACAGCTGCCATGGGCTCTCAGGAGCGTAGCAAATTAGTGGAACTAAGTGCTTTTCAATATGAGCAGGTTGTAAAGCTACTGCAAAACTGAGGCCACCTCACAAAACAACATTTCACTGACACATAATGTAGTTGTGAAGGCATGACTCTCTGCAAAGTGAATTGTGAAAAAAAAAACCAAAACTTGTTCAGACTACATAAAGAGTGTTTTCCTGTGACACTGGAGAAAGAAAAACATGAAAGTAAGATAGTACATGGACACCATAATGAGTTCACCTACCATGCAAGACTCCAGGCGATAACTGATTCCCCTTTAATTTTGTCCTCCTTGCGACTTTGTGCATATTGAAACACATGTAAGCGATCCCCCAAATTGCCTAGCACAATGCAAATGCTGGTAATTCTCCGCCTTTTTCAATTTTGTTTAGTAAAATTAGTAAAAAATCAGTCCTATTCTCTTCTGTACGCTTTGCACCAGGTGGGTCCTTCAAGCAGCAAAAGGTGTCGTTTTTCTTGCAACAGGTTGGTGGAGAATGTAGGGAACTCAAAAACCAAGGCTATAAGAGCAAGAATGTAAGAGCCCAAGTGGAACAGAAATAGAAATTGTATCATTGTCACACACAGAGAACAAGAACACTCGAATATCAGGGTGGTATAAAGGTCATAACCCATGTATGCCAAAGCAGGATGGCGAAGGAGATTTCAAATCCATCAGCAAAAACAGTCATGATCTTTGAAGGAGAAAGACTACTAGGGCTTCTGTGGTAGAAGCGCGGGCAGGAGAGTGAGGTGCTGACCCCTGGACATCTGAGATCTTTTAAGTAAAGTTGTATGGGTTTTTGAGGGCCTTAGGAAGAGTGGATTGCTTATGGGGAAGGAGGAGTTAATCGGGAGTGTGGCCTGGGTTGGAGGAATGTTGGGCAGCAGGCAGCAGCTCATAAGAGCACGTGAAGATAAGAGTGGGGCATTAGGGGAGGAAAACAAATGCTGTGGGGATCACGCTGGGGAGTACAAGGCCAGGGAATGTACCTTTGCTGCAGAAGGGCTAAAAACAGCTGCTGCTAGGAGAGGATGGTGAGGGTGAGAGAAGAAACTGAAGAAAGAAGTCTCAGATATAAAAAAATGGGAGGGGTAAAAGAATAAACTGTGAGTTGACTCAGGCTAAGGCAGCTGTTATAGTGGTGTTGGAGAAAACACAGGAGAGGAGATGGGAAGGTGAGGAGCAAAACTATTGCAAGGTAATTGAGAAGCTTAAACAGAAGTGACCGTGTACAATGGATCAAGTGGCTGCAGTACAAACCAGAAGACAGATATCAAAATGGGGCCCTGAGGACTGTCACAGAGACATTTGGGATGAGCCTAGTCCACCTGGGACTTGTGAAAGTACATCACCCCCATGACCCTGGAGTCCATGGGGCCCTTTGCACAATGGCATGCAGGCATATGAATGAACAAGGGTGACCTGTAGTGGTAAAAATAGCAGGGCAGGTAAAAACATAGGAGAGAAAGGCCACTGAGACTGTGACCAGTGAAATATAAGCAGCTACTACTTAGATTTCAGCTTTGTCTAAAGAATCGGGACTTTTGAAGAGCAATACCTCTGTGGGTGGCTGAGTGGCTTAAGAAGCTCAGCTTGGTTTGATCACTGCTGATCAAAATCAGCTGGCTTAGACAGCCTGTGTGGCCACCAAATGGGCCATGTGCAATGCTGAAGCCACAGAAACACCACCTGTGGGGAATTATATGTTAACAGCCAGTGTTGAGATTTGTTAAGGCAGCTGGCTTGGTGTCTGTAGGGCTTCATTTGGAAGAACAAAAAGCAAATGGCTCTAGAGTCACATATTGTTAAAAGTAGTTACTGTCTGTAGTTGTTAAATTGGTGCTGGAGGGAAGTGAAGCCTCCTTATGGTCAGCTAATGTTCAAAACCATAGCACGGGAGGATTCACTCATCCATCGCATACGACTATGGGGCCTCTGAACCCTCCTAACATAAACCGGGTTCCTTTGGAAGGGCAGGCTGGTGGGGCTGGGAGGCTTCCCCAGGAAGAAGAAGAGCCTAAGAAACTTAATAAAAAAGGAGAATGCAAATAAATACATTTTATTTATGTATTTCTTCTCTGTAAAAGAAATACAAGCAGTTATTATGCTTGCTAGTACAGGCCCTAAGGGCAAACAGGCCAAGCCCCTGGAAGGGAAGGACAAGACAGACCCCTGTGGTCCTGAGTACGGGGCTTGCCTGCAGGATGGCAGAGAGGGTGGGTTTATTTTTCTTTTTCCAGGACTGCTAGGTGAGTCATGAAGATAGCATTTAGAATAGATCAATAATAGGGTTTGGAATAAAAAATGGAGTGCCTGGGAGAAGATACAGCCAAATGGATTAAGAAACTGCTTACCACTTTTATGCGTAGGTTGGCAGAACGGTGTGCTAGAACTGAAGGAGAAGATCTCAAGAATTAGGCACTGAAAGCAGCACAGGTGAGCTCTGGCAACATGAAAGAAACACTTTCAGCCCTGCTAGCACTCAGATTTTGAGACTGAGCAGATCCCCTTGCTTGACCATTTGGGACACATTATTAAAGTATGATCAGCTAGGGCAGACTTAAAATATGAGCCCTGATGGGCTAGCTGGAGATGTAATCAATGGTCCTACGTTGTTAATAGAGTCTGGTACTGTTGTTGATGTCCTGAAACACACTGGGTGCCTGGGGGACACAGCCTACCTGCAAGTCTGCAGGAAGGAGTGGTGGTATTGTATTCAGAAAGACAGGAGGAAAATGTCACTTTGGGAAATGGTCTCCAATTAGGAAACGGCCTCAACCAAATCCAGCTAATAACTGATTGTGTGTGGGTAATACAGAAAGAAACCCTCATAAAAATCTTGGTTACATGGTGGTGAACTGCAGTGAAGCCCCAGAAACACTTGAAAGACTGCAAGGGTGAGTGGCAAGATGAATTTATACATGTGTGCTCAAGATAAGTTAGAGTGCGGAAAGATTAACACACTGGTATTAATAACGGGATCTGATCCAAACCTACAGAAATTATACGAATGTCCAAGTGGGACTGAGGAAGGATTGTGATCTACTATTATTAGCCTTGCGGATTATGGAGTCCTAGTCCAGTGACCCTGTTTATATAATTTACCAATGTATTATAGACTGATGGAAAGATGTGGAGTCCAGATTTAAGGGCAATAAACACTGTAGCTCCACAAATAGCACCCAGTGCTTTTAAACTTCAAAAATGCACAGTCACAGAAGTACAAGGACGTAAAGCACTTTTCAGTCATGGACAGAGAAATATTTTCTTTCTTTTCTTTTTTTTTTGTTGGTATGTTTTTTGCCTTTCCCTTAGGAAGTAGTTCTGGTGTAAGTTAGTTTCTATATTTCAAGGGAAATATACATTACTTCATGTGAATTCCCCATGAGTTTCACAATGGTCCTGCAGTCTGCCAAGCAGACATCACCTGAATGTGCGATGAATTAATCCATGAGTGAAGGAAAAATAAAATATCATAGATGCTGTAGTAAATTTACATTATTTTTGTTCAAAGCCTTTACATTTTTGATAAGTATATCATTCATCCACACAAAGTTATGTGTTAGGCTAGTGAGGAACAAGAGATATAGTATTCAGCACTGTCTGTAACTTCTGTGACTGCTAAAGGAGTTTAGTGTATGATTTAAATGAGGAATAAAAACCTAACAACATTTGAATTCTACAGACAGCTGAAATATCCCTCAAAATTACCCTTCTGTGTTAAAAAGCAGGAACAGACTAAGCTTTCGTATGGTGAATTGTTTAAAACTCCTTGTTTCCAAAGTACATACATTGTGAAAAAAATCCATTTTCCAGATCTTTTTTCTGTATAACAGACATCAGCCTTAGATCACTTTTTATCACTAGACGTTGATACCGGCAGGCGTATTGTGCAGCAGTCGGTTATTGAAAATAACAATTTGGCTTTTTGTAAAGCAATTGGCACTGCAGTTATCTCAATAGCTGCTTGACAGGAACTGCTTGCAACCTACCCTGGTTTCTGCTTTCCCAGAACCAATTCCTGTGGAGTTCCCACCCAAACTTCATCTCAGTGGTAAAATTAGACAGGCATATTTTAAGAATTGTAATGTTAGAGTAATTGTACAGCTTAAAAATCAGTAATAGCACCTGTATTTAGCATTTGACGTTACTAAGCGTTTTAAAAATAGAACAGGACAAAAACCTGCTTAAGTGAAACAGGCTAGTAGTAATATTAGAGTGAAGGTTGAACTTAAATTCCTGTTTTACTTCTGTCTTTTCATTAAGGCTGACAATCCTTCTCAAAGGTTCTGTAAATTGCTGGGTCACAGAAGGGGCAGTAAAAAGCAGTAAAAAGCTGAGCCTGCCCGCGTAAAGGTGACCCTTCCAGGGATGGGGCATCCACAACTTCTCTGGGCAATCTGTTCCAGTGTCTCATCACCCTCCCAGTAAAGAATTTCTTCCTAATATCTAATCTAAAACTATCTATCTTCTTCTAGTTTAAAACTGTTGCCCTTCATCCTATCACTGCACTCCCTGATAGAGTCCCTCCCCATCTTTCCTGTAGGCCCCCTTTAGTAGTGCCAGGAATACACCAATGCAGTGAGATGGCATTATGGCATCCTCCAGCTGCCACAGGGAAGACATTTACCACATGTGGGTCAGGGAAAGGAGAAGGAGAGGTGGGAGCGTTCGCAGGCAGCCTGAGGCTAGCATTTGCCCTCAACACAGGTGATCCGTATGGGCTGAGAGCAGCTTTCTGAAGCCACCTGTGGTACACCAGACTTGCCTTGCTGACCCCTGTCTGGGGGAACCAGTGAAAGAGAAGGCTGACAAAAAAGAGGAAGCTTCAAAAAGCTGCTATTTCACTTATTTAAAAGTCCACATATATATTTTGGTTAAGCTTTAATGAGCACTTTTCCTCTTTCTGCCATTTTTCTTTCTCTGATAAACTGAAGGATGAGGGGGTCTCTGCTAAGAAGTGAATGAAACTGGGCATGGCTTGGAGAGAGAGAAACCAATCTCAGCACTTCACAACATCAGCAGGTAAAAGGGCTTTCAAATGTCAGTATTCTTATCCATAATGACAGTCTCTTTGAAAGGCTGGAAAAGCCTCAGCAGCAGCTTACAGTCATAAATCAAAACAACAGCTCGACACAAAGAAAAGATTTATCCCTATTCATCTAACACCTTACGGTCGCATACTTTTTGAAGGCAGAAAATAGTTTTCAGTTGCAAAATAATTTTCTTTCTACAGTTTTTCATAACAGACAAAAGAGAATTCATAAACTGCACCCATCCTTCTCCACATTATACAAAGAGAAAAAATCTTGCAATGAAAAGACCACTATTGATTTCAACAGTTGATCTAGGAACAGCTACAGAATGTTTGGTCTGTGCTTTTTCTCCCCTTTTAAATGGAAGTTATGATGTAAATTTAATAGCAGTGGCACAACCACTACAGGTTAATGCTGTCTTGCTAGTGAATGAAAAGAGATGTCAACACAAGGTATGCCATCAATTCTAGGGACGCCTTACTTCTTCAGTGGTTTTAAGACTCAAAATCCGCATGCATTAAGTTTAATCTAATCTGAAAGGCAGCACTTCCAAGAGCAGAGTTTGTACTGGAAAAGAAAGAGACATCTTTTTTCCGAAGACAGTAAACTCAAATTATTCTGGAAGATTACAGCAACTAATAGTCTAAATAATCTGCCTGTTCAGTAGATTTTCTTGAAGACTACCATACGGAAATTTTGAAGTTGTTCCATCCCATACAAAATACCACTTTAACATACTGAAGGATAAAGAAGGGGTTAAGAGCACTGAATGTCTATAAAGACTTATGTTAAGAGCACCTTCACTAAAACCTTCATTATTTAAAATATATTTTATTTTCATGATTTTTCTCTGTTAGCTATTGTGAATTTTATTCTTTAATTATTTTTCGTGTCCTTCTTCAGTGTTATTTATGCATTGCTGATTAATTTGTACAGCTTGTCTTGTGGCACAGTTTTCTAGGTGGGCACAGGCTCCACTGCGGGACCAGTATCTTACCTAATTCCAGCTCTGGTACGGCTCACCAAGCACCATTTTAAATGTTTCAGATCCTGATGCTTAGCTATAAGAACTGTCATAGGATCATTTAAATTAAATAGTATCTGGGGCTGCAGTCTAGCCAAATAAGCTTTAAAATAATCTCAAATCTCGGTTCTCACATGCACTGTATACTAGCAACGTAATGGCAGCTTGGATCCAAATATCTTCATTCACACAGCAGAAGGCATTTGATGAACTCATGATAATTCCACCTCCTCTGCAATCTTGAGCCTTTGCCCTGTGTGTGTACACCGTGTAGGCTTTTATGTCGGACAATGATTAAGATTTTCAATAGGTCCCTGTCTTAATAGAGCTGCAAGTCCTACCTCAGCAGCAGAAGTATAAAGTTCAGTGTAACGTTATGGCAAAGTCCATTATTTAACCTTAGGATTTCATATACTGCACTACTTGAGCTTTACCCTTGCAGTCTATAAGGTAATAATAGTCATTTCAGTGAAATTGCAGCTTTGCAAAGCTCTGCTGCATACACAGCCTTCTTCACTGTAATACAGGATTTACAAGGAAATATGTAGGAACTGGAACATTTTAAAACCTGATGCAGATATTTGAAGTAGCAAAGCACTTTACGATAGTTACTGGTAGTGGATGCATAGCAAAAACGAATCATGATAATACTATTTTCTGTAGAGCTGTGAGCAAAACAGATGTTAAGTCTCCTTTTTCTTGATGCTCAAACAGATATTTTTTTTTCAGTATCTTCTTTAATCTAAGTCAGATCTCTCTCCATTACAAATTCTCTTTGCTCCTGTTGCTCTCGGCACAGGAGGGCAATACGCCGCTCCCTTACTCCCAGCCTGCTCACCAGTAAGCAGGTTGGGTTCCTCACAGGCTTGTAGGTCCCAGTATGTGCACAGGCTCCCCAGCAGAGGAGCAACAACCCATGGTGGTGGCACAAACCATGTGGCATGCTTTCTTGTTCTTGCAGCCTGAATATTTAATAGGGAAAAGAAAAGCATCATCCTTGCCAGCCCAGGAGAGAAGACCCAACTATGGTGTTACAAGCCAGCTCACCAACCTCTCCCTCACCTTCTCTCACAAATGCTTTATCTGATCAAAGAAGGTCTGCTCTCCTTATTCTGGAATGTACTCTGCTTGTCAATACCCACAAGACACATTAGATCAGCAATGAAAGGAAACAATTTAAGAATGAGGAAATGGCTGACCCAAATTGTCACACTCTCCTTGAGGACAGTGGTTTTTTTATTCCCTAAGGATCATTGTTTTGCCTTGGAAAGCAAAGACCCTGAAATCTGTATTTTGTATTCTGCATGTCTGATGTGAAGTAACAGTAACTTGATATGAAGGACATCTTGAAATATTCTGCCTTCGTGAATATGAATGTTGGAATCTGCAGAAACTGTGAATGAACATTTACAACAAACTGTGAGCCTCCTACTGATGCACTCAAATACAAAACAGGAGGCGAGAGAGAGAAGGAAAAGAGATGAATTTGTTTTCCTAGCAAACAGCTGTCTTCTTTAACAGAAGAAACTAAAAAGAAAACAGTGTGCGAAGAGGCCAAAAGCTGCATTAATTACAGTATTTTTAGATGCTACAAGCACAATTTTGATAAACACTCTAAACTGTGAAAAAACTGTACTGTCAATGCAATTAAGTCTTTTTTCTTGGTGCAGCATTATCAATGCATGTGCCTGCTGAGAATATATTGTGGGCTGTGCAGTGCAGTTACCCTTTGATTAATGATTCAAGGCAATCAGTAGGGACCACACAAACTCCTGGGGGATGCCACAGTAAGCAGCACAATGTCATCATTTAATTTATTCTCTTGACCTACATTAGAAAGAGTGAAGACACAGTCACTATTAAGGGCCAAATTCCAGCCATGGTTATAGAAAAGCAACTCCCACAGATTTAAAAATAAGAGGTACACAGTTTAGGAGGAAAATTCAGCATGGAGGGATTACTTCTTGGATATTTGGAGGGATGTTATTTATTTAGATCAACTGGAGGATGTGGGAAGGTGTCAGACTAAATCTTACATTAGCTTTAATGGCTGTCGTGAGATGCCCATACCAGAAAAAAAAAAAAAAATCCATCTAGCTGGAAAAAGCTAGATCTTGTTTCTTAGCTGGTTAGTATTTTTATTTAGCCAGAGCATGGCATTAGATCTGGTATTTTATCAGGATAGACCTAAAAGTCAGTCGGAAATAATCTTTTTGCTAGAGGCACCCACAGCTAGTGACATCAGCCTGTCAGATGGATTGCTTTTCTTCACTGACATGAAGTCCTCCATTTCATACCAGTGGGTAGTGATCATATTATGTCATGAAGTATTCAGAGCTGAGCAAGGTAATACAGTGTATTTGGTTTTGTAGCCTTCAGCTCTCAGAAAATACCAAGAAGTTCTAAATGTTGTAGCACCTCCTTCAAACAACATTGTCTACTGTTTGGGTAGCAAATATGTCCTCTGCTTCCTGAGACAGCTCTCTGTACAGTATTTATTCTTGCCCAAGGTCTCAGTTATTATCTTCAAGTACGTCATTGTTTCAACCAAGGTTGACTGAAAGGCCAACATTAGCAACGTTGCCAACAGCACTGTTTCTCTGACACGCTGAAATTTTCTACAGAGAAGGTGAAGCTCATCGGCACTAGAGACAACATTTTCTCCAGGGCTAAGTGTTTGGAACGTATTTCCCGAGTAACCAAAGGGTATCTATGTGCAAAAGTTACTTTCAGCTTTGATTTCATTTACAAACTCAAAGCAATCTCTGCTATTTTCATTTTTCCCATGGGGAATGGATGCTAGTCACATTACTTTCTGTACTTCAGAAAGCTGCTCAGACACCACAGTATGAAAATCTACATGATATGAAATGTAACAAAAGAATATATATGCTTAGATATATGACATTACAGACAAGGAATAATTCTGGCTGTAGTGGGAGTTGTCAGTTTAAGCAGCTTTACTGTGTTGTTAAACAGGAACACACGTATCAGCAGGTTAATATTTTTGCTAAGAAAAAGTACTAAAAAAGTTCCTAGATTTATGTTTTTAAAAGAGGTTATCAATAAAATCCCTATGATTTTACTTATGAAATGTAGTCCACAGGGCCATATACACTGAAAATTGGCTTCAAATCTACAAATTGTCACCCGTTAAATACTTCCTCTGGGTATGGTCATAAAAAAGATCCAGAACAAAACAGCACACTGTGTGCTTAGGAGGACCACAAGGAGCTGCCTCTAGCCTAGCATTAAACAATTCAAGCAGTAATACTGCAATTCCATCAGTTGTCTACTAAATTTGAAATTGACTAAAACTTGTAAAGACATTCATTATTTGGGGCATTCACCTAGAATTCGTCTTCTTGCCTTTCAATGCATAAGAAAGTTGATTTTAAATTGGTAAGCCACAGCAGCTGCTGAAACCATCTTCTGTGTATTTATAGGCAGTTCACCAGCTGTCATGGGCTGCCATAGCTTTCCTCAGCTTCAAACCAGAGATTGTTTAGTGCCTACACCTTTACAACTAGAACGGTACATAAAACTTTTTGTCTCACAGAAATAGTTTCATATTAATCACTTAATTGTTTAAGTCTTAGGCAAACCCAGTTATTTCTATTTCTGAATCAACATAACTGGTATGTAACAGTAATAATGTATGTCTGAGCTACTTAAGGGGTGTTAGGTTCTTTTATATTCATCAGGCATAAATATACAAGTCTCATCCTTTTTTTTTTTTTTCCCCCATCCTTGTGTATCCTTCTCTCTTTATGTAAAGAAGTAATCCATTCTCCCTGAAAAGAACAGAATTTTTAATCCTCAAAATCTAGACTTCAAAATCTTTCAGTTGCTTGGAACTGTGCTTCCATCCTTAAGCAGAACTAGCCCAAGACTAAGAGAACTGAGGAGTAAAGTTACTTTATTGGCAGATGGTTGGCAGATGGAATCCATTCCAAGGATTTCTCATACCCATTAACTATTTAATATAAAAATAGGTCCTTGGACCAAGCACCAGAACCACCATATCCTATTTCTGCCTGTCCTCCCCTTGTGAGCCCTACCAGTTAAGAAGCTCTGTCCTCAAAATTTAAAAGAGAGTTAATTGGACCAATTTCAGCAGGAGGAAGGAGGGTAACCCAATCAGTGCACAGCTCAGATTTATATTGCCCTGGCGACACACTTTAGGCACTTAAATCCTTCATCAGTGAGACCTTGAACGTATATTTTGCAAGCGGAAAAATAACTTGGAAGCAGCCAATATAACTTTAAGAATAACTGTCTAGTCTTTTTCCAAAAAAAGTGAGATTAGTTGTTCTCTATAAAAGCACCTCCTCTCTCCTCTGACTTTGGAGAAAATCTGGTTTAATTCCCTTTCCCTGAACTCTGTTGCTGCTCCCTTGCTGCCTTGTATTCTCATGCCTACACTCATCCTCTTAACAGTCACCAGACCAGAGAAGCCCAATTTGATAAGAATCAAAACTGACAAACTACCTACCTGATCAAGTGCCTCAATGTCCTTAGGAACCAAAATTCAAGGCCTAAATAGGAAGAACATAAGACATTACCGACCACTCAGATAGGATGGCAGTACTGACTGCTATGCCACGAGAGATTAGAGGCAGAAAGGGCAGGAAACACGAGAATAGTAGGAGCCTTCAATTACCCTTATAAAGATTCACCCTGGTACATAACACTGAGATCACATTTTTATGAGGCCATTGATAAGTACATCTTGAAGCAGCTGTGAAGGCAGCCCACAAAGTAGGAGACCTCCCTCAACCTTGTCCTTACTACGTGACTTGGCTCAAATGCGCACATGTGAATCTATGTAAACTCTATATCCCTACAGGAGTACCAAAAGCCAAAAAGATATGCTGCAATTCAAGAGGTAGAGCTACACAAAGATGAAGAAACTTGTTTAAAATGAGTAGCTTAGAGACCTAAAACCTTACAGACAGTGTGGAGATTATTGAAGGAGTGGCACTGACGAACGCATACCACAGATTGTTTTTTTTAAAGTATTTTTAGAAAGGGTGGAAAAGTCATGAGGACTGAACAGCAGATAAGGAAGGTTACTAGAAACAAGAAGGCATCCCTCAGGAGGTTTAAGCTGTGTCAAACCTAAGGAAAAGGAAATTATCATGAATTCTGGCAGATTAAATGTAAAAACATAACTAGGAGGATCCAAAAGAGAGTTTGAAGAGCAACTGGCAAAAGGAATTAACAATAAATACAAAATCTTTCTTCAAACGCATCGGTAGCAAGAAGCTTGGCAAAGCCTGTAAGGCCAACTGATGATCAAAGTACACAAAAGAAACCTAAGAGAGGACAGGATTGCAAAGAATAAAATAAATTCTTTGTGTTAGTGTTCACTGTAAAAGAAACAGGGCAGATTTCCATGATGAAATAAAGGAGACCTTTGACTTCTGTATCGCATTTTCAGTTACTTAAAAGTGACTGGTAATAAACTGCAAACACCCTCCGGCATTCAGTAAGCAGTTCTAAGAGAAAACAGGGATGAAACCAGTAGTTACCAGTAGTGGTGAATCACCCTACAAGATGTCAAAATAGTTTAAGATGGTAAATGCAAGTTGTTTTTCAAAATTGTTTAGTTGATAAGTAGATGTGCACATCCAAAGAAGGGCAACAAAGCTGGTAAATACTCTCAAGAACAAGTCTTATGAAGAGTGGCTGAAGGAACTGGGGTTGTGTAGCCTGGAGAAAAGGAGGCTGAGGGGGGACATTCTCGCTCTCTACAACTACCAGAAAGGAGGTGGAGGTCAGTCTCTTCTCTCAAGTAACAAGGACAAGAGGAAACAGCCTCAAGTTGCGCCAGGAAAGTTTTAGATTGGATATTAGGAAGAATTTCTTCACTGAAAGGGTTGTCAAGCATTGGAACAGGTTACCCAGGAAAGCGGCTGAGTCACCATCCCTGGAGGCCTTTAAAAGATATGTAGATGGCACTTAGGGACATGGCTTAGTGGTGGTTTTGGCAGTGTTAGGTTAACGGTTGGACTCAATGATCTGAAGGGTCTTGAAATGATCTAGCAAAGAGATAATTTAATTTTGTGTTGTACTTTGTTCTTGTTCTCAATATGCTGAAAGATCCTATTTCTCAAAGTTTTTACAGTCTTTTCAGAGCAGTGTTTTCCAAGTAATTATGATGTTCACCATCCGTACCCAGATGTCTGCTTGTATGGACAAAGGCAATGACAAAGCTGATGCATTTTCCAGGAGGAACATTTGTCCCCTTTCTTCCCCCTGAATTGCATGTTAGACTTTTTTCCTACCTCTCAGAAATCTGAGTGAGATCCACTCTTGCTAACTATAAGTTTAATTCATATATTTCCTCATAAAAATAACAGTACTGGGCAACCACAGGGGTTTCTCTGATCTGGTATTCCATGGTTTCCATCAATGGCTATAGTTATCTGCTTGACGAGACTGAAAGCAGGGATAACCATATAGAATCATAGAGTGGTTTGAGTTGGAAGGGACCTTTAAAGATCACCGAGTCCAACACCCTTGCCATGGGCAGAGACATCTTTAACTGGATCAGGTTGCTCAAAGCCCCATCCACAACCTTACCCTGAACACTTACAAAACTTCCCAAGTACTTTCCTAGCTTCCAGCTATTTTCCACCCAACTGATTTCCAGAGTCTGATGTGTTTTCTGTGTTTGGTAATCCCTAACAGATACTTCTTCCAAGTACTTGTACATTCCTCGCTTTAGCCAATGTAAACTTTTGTCATTCACAGCTTTGCCTATCTTCAGGCTCCTTGGTTCTGATTCCTGTTGCATAAAGAACTTTTGCCTGTTTTGTAATGGGCTCCTCATACATTCATTTGATGCCCCTAGTTCTTGTATTGAAAGAGGCAGGAAACACTATCTCCTTTTGCCATGGCATCCATGATTTTAGAATTATTATATCCTTGTCTCCTCCATGCTCCTCATCTCCCTGTCTGTTTTTGATGTGATGGATCGATCTTGGCTGGCTGCCAAGTACCCACCAAGCTGCTCTGTCATTCCTTCTTCATTAACAGGACAGGGGACAAAATAAAAAAAAAAATCTTGTGGGTCAAGATAAGGACAAGGAGATCACTCACCAATTACTACCATAGGCCACATATACTCAACTTGGGGAAATTAATTTAATTTATTGCCAATTAAACAAAGTAAGATAATGAGAAATAATAACAAATCTAAAAACACCTTCCCCCCACCCTTCCCTTCTTCCCAGGCTCAACTTCACTCCCAATTTCTCTATCTCCTCCCCATGAGCAGTGCAATGGGATGAGGAGTGGAGGTTGTGTTCAGTTCATTATGCATTGCCTTTGCTGCTTCTTCCTTCTCACACTCCCTGCTCCAATGCGGGGTTCTTCCAATGGGAGACAGTCCTCCACAAACTTCTCCAATGTTGGTCCCTCCCACAGGCTGCAGGGTCCTCTCTCCACAGGGTTACAAGTCCTGCCAGGAGCCTGCTCAAATGTAGGCTTCCCCCAGGGTCACAGCCTCTTTTGGGCGTCCACCTGCTCCACTGTGGACCTCCATGGGCTGCAGTGGGACAATCTGTGTCACCATGGTCTTCACCATGAGCTGCAGAAGAATCTCTGCTCCAGTACCCGTAGAACCTCCTCCCCTTCTTCTTCACTGACCTTGGTGTCTATGGAGCTAATTCTCCCACATTTTCTCACTCCTCTCTCCCAGGTGTTATTGCACAGCAATTTTTACCCTTTCTTAAATACATTCTCACAGAGGTACTACTCAGCTTTGGCTAGTGGCGGGTCTATCTTGGAGCTGGCTGGCATTAGCTCTGTCTGACATGGGGGTAGTTTCTGGCATCTTCTCACAGAAGCCACCCCTGCAACTCCTGCCCCTGCTACCAAAACCTTGAAACCTTTCCATGTAAACCCAACACACATGGCCAGCCCACCAAGTCACAGCTTGTATGGAAGCTGTTCCCTGCCTTTGACTGCCCTCACTTCTTTTTCCTGAATCTTTTCCATCTCTGCAATACATCCTTTTTAAGAAGAGAGGATAAGAACAACACAATGCTGGAGATAAGGGTGAACCACAGACTTACAAACATTCAGCTTGTTCTTTGTTTAGTTTTCTGTTCTTTTCCTATAATTTTCTAATACTTCTTTTCCTATAAATTCCTAATAGATTTCTGATTATTACTGAGGTGATAGTTCTATGAAAATAACTGTCATAATCAATAATGTCTATGTGAAATTATTGGTTCTTCGAAAACCAGAGTTTTTTCCAGACTCCTTTGCCAAAATCTCCCATCCTCTAATTTACTATATCTCTGGTTTTGTTTAAAAATATATTTGCTGAATGTGCGGGATGAAAATTAGTACTAGCAAAATGTTGGCAACAGCAATAATGTTAAAGTCAGTTGCATGGTTCTTGCTTGTGTAAACAAGCCCTACAAGTAAAGCTTTATTTTTCCTCATGTATAAATTAAAATTAATTAACTCACATGGCAAATAAAGGAGTAAAGGGGAAATTCTCACAAAAAATGAAAAAATGTTGATTTGCCTATGACCAAGTCGAATGTTTCCCTAGCACCCTGATTAAGATGCACTTACTGCTGCCCTGAACCTAGAAGAGGCTCTCAGTAAGTCAGGTGATGCTTGGTATGCCAACCAGCTGGGCCCAGAGATATAGTAATGAGCCTGAAGTTTTACTTTTCCCTAGGGAAATATAAATTCTGCATGCATTCAACTGTTGTATTTCTGATACACGTGTTTGCATAGAGAAGATAATGAGAAATTTATAAGTGGCATGATACATTACCCTATAAAACTGATGAGCAATCCATGCATCACGCTCTAAGAGAATCAAGAAATTAATCAGTCACAAAGTATTTTTTCTTGCTTCTGAATTTTAATGTTTAGAGAAACTGTGAAAACTGCAAACTATTAATTCAAAAGTTAACATTTTGCAATAACACATGATTTTTGCATATGATCTGACAACTACCAAATAGAAATATTTAAGTGCTTATTTCTTTCATTAAATAACACAGGTGAATAAAGCAGTCAGTGGTGCTGTTGAACTACCAGAAAACAGGCAAAGGGAAAGAAAAAATCCACAAAAATGGCAAATTCAGGAGGTTTTGGCAGGGAGAAGAATTGTCCAAAACCGTGAAGATATACAGTTTAGGGCAAGAAGCCTTTATATGAATTATACAGAATACAGGATTATCTTTTAGAAGTGACTTTCAATAACTGTTCAAGGACTGGAATAGATGGATGACTGGAGAAAGTGTACCTCCATCTACAATATAATAGCCAGAAACTTGGCACAAGTCTTTGGACTCGAGAGTTAATTTCACTTTCAGGCTGCTGCAGAGTCCATATAAGTATTACCTGTTCCTTGCCTGGAACTGGCTATAATTCAATCTTAAACAAGATTCACTAGAAATATTTTCAGAATCCTGCAAAGTTCAGAAATATTCACATTAGAGAGTTACTCCACACTGACAGGCCACGAAAATGATCAGAGGGCTGGAGCATCTCTCCCATGAAGACAGGCTGAGAGAGTTGGGTTTGTTCAGCCTCAAGAAGAGAAGGCTCTGGGGACACCTTACGCCTTCCAGTACCTGAAGGGGACCTACAAGAGAAATGGGGAGGGACTCTCTATCAGGGAGTGGAGCGATAGGATGAGGGGTAATGGTATTAAACTGAAGGAAGGGAGATTTAGATTAAATGCTAGAAAGAAATTCTTTACTGTGAAAGTGGTAGAACTCTGGAACAGGTTACCCAGAGAAGTTGTGGATGCCCCATCCCTGGAAGTGTTCAAGGCCAGGCTGGATGGGGCTTTGAGCAACCTGCTCTAGTGGGAGGTGTCCCTGGCCATGGCAGGGGGGTTGGAAATCAATAGTCTTTAAGGTCCCTTCCAACCTGAACCATTCTATGATTCTATGATTCTGTATTCTATGATGCAATGCCTACTTTAACCAAATCTACAGTTTATCAGCTAAAATACCTTTGGATATTTTCAGCAAGAGCCATGATGTTGAAGAGATTGTTCTTCAATTCACAGATTGCACTAGGTTTCAGGCTTGTCTGTAATCCTTGAATGTTAAGAGTAATATCACAGGCAGAAGAATTAATTCTATCTGAAAAGACTGTGAGTCACTTTATTGAGAAGGAAAAGGGACAAAGTAAAAGCAAGCCAAATCACATTCAGCTGAAACTGCTGAGTTAATCTGTTTTATTCTTTTATGTCCCTTAGAAAGAGACTTGCTTCCTGTTCATTTAATATCAGCCTTCCAACCCCATTATTTCATTCTTTCTGTGGGACTTCAGCTAAATGGCAACTGAAAATCTTAGCAAATGTCTTTTAAAATTTTTGGAATGCCTTTTGCAAAAGGAAATCATGACCCTGTTGAAGCAGGAAAAAGGTTTAAAAAATTATTGGAAGCAAGCATCACCTATAAAAAAGAGAAACAAATGACAAAAAATTTGAGCAAATTATGGCTCACCAAAAGGCACAGTGTTCATCTGATTAGTTATGCACTTAAATCCCTTTGAAGACATTTAACTTTCACTCCTGACCCCTAAACTGGAAAATAAAAAAACAGTAGAACACAAATTCCTCCAACCTCAGCGATCCCCATTGAGGAAAAGAATGAATTTTAGGGTTAAATTCAGAGGCATCTAATCATATACTGAAAATGAAATTCACATATATACTTAGTTCTAACAGCTAATGTAAAATGTAACCTTTTAATAGATCTAGAAGCCTAAAATGGATATGATAATGACTTTTTAATAATATTCTTTTTTCCATCTTAAGAGAGAAAATTGTTAATCAGTTTGCTGCTTTATTTCTGATTTTGTATTAGAAAGGGATAAATTACATAAATAGGGTGAAATTTGAAGTAATTCTTAGTCACAAATTAAATACTGGAAAGCAAAGACTAACCTGTGATTGAAATAAAAGAAAAAGAAAATGAAGCCTGTGTATTTGGACTGTAAGACAGGGCAAAAAAAATAAAACAAGGCTGTTGGATAACAAGAAGAGGTAATGTCCACAGAAGCCAAACAGGCATCAGGTTTGTTGACTTTTTAGACCTTATTTTTTTAACCTAAAGATAAATTCCAAAGATAATTAATATGGTGAAGGACAGGAACTTTTCTGAGCAGTATAAAGGTTATGTGTTCGAAAAACTGAACGAACAAATCTCAGAGACTTTCAGACATTTCTATTCTAGATTCCCTCTAATTTGGAACAACTATGGCAATGAATATATTCCTTTCTTTTGATCTAAGCTAATTTATTTTCTTGTATATTTATGTATACGGTTCAGAAGCTGTCAGTTCTAACCTCTCCCTGTATCCCTCATCCATTTCTTATTTGGATTTTTCCTGTTAACTCCCATCTTCTCTAACTTGATCGTTTTCCATGTGATACTATCAAAAACTTTTTCCAGAATAATACTATGAGATGTTTATTAAAGTAGCTCATCTTTTCATAATTAAGTCTGGGGTCGAATACTAAAGGATAACGTTCAAAGTTATGAATAGTTATTTTTTTTTCCTTAGGAGGATTAGAGTTTCTCAAGCTTACCTTCATCTTCAGTTCTTCATTGGCAAGAGGTTATGATTCCCTCCCTCAACGAGGCCAAAAATTTACCCTCATTCTCAGAATTGTCTTTTACTGGACCTCTCCACTGACATATTGATACATTTGAAGATAGATGCTTTGCAGCACTCTTTTCCAGAGAGGCAAAGCCTGCCTGTGAAATTTGTATGATATCACTATGGGCAAAGCTAAAGAAACAAACAAAAAAAATGTCAACAGCAAAACTTTGCTTTCAACCAGCATAATTTTTTCTTCTTCTTCCTGACCTTTCCAAAATCATGAAGAAAATTGCTTTAAATGAGGTGTACAAAATGATAAACCCTAGCTAGTTGTCGTAGTAGTTTCCTCTGGGGAAAGCCTCTATTTGAAAGAAGTTTCTGTGCTTTCCAAATGACAAAATGCCTTCACAGCACTTCCCTCAAGCGCTGTACTCTGCTGGTCTTATATAGTATTGAAGAGATGGCAACAGTAGTCGGGTTTTCCTTCAGGATCAGATTTCCCTCTGAGACTCCTAGTCTCTCTGAAAACAGGAATCAGGTTCCATGGAGAAAATACAAAAACATAAGCAGACCTATTTCTAGAAACCTCAGCAGAATTGCATATTTCTGGGAAGTTCTAAAATAAGCTAACAAAGCGAGGAAACTAAAAACAGAACCAGCTCTGCTCTTTGTGAAACAACTGAGGGCAGCTATGCCCATTCCTGAAGCTGGGGACTTGCTCAAGCCACAATGCTTGCACCTGGGCACGCTATCAGATACTAGGCTCCCTAAGACAACCGGTCCAGATGGAGCAAGCAACTGATCGTTTAGCCTCTCACAGTCAGAGGTAATATGGTGAAGCCCAAAAGGGACTGCAGGGACCAGGAAAACAGAGTTTGGATTCTGGCTCTGCAAATAGCACCAGCCCTCGCTGAAGCCAACGCAATGTCGTCCAGGTTTAGGAGATCTGTCTGAAATTTGATAAAATGAACAGAAAGAAAAGCAACAGAGCATTTGGGAACAAGGTACACCTCGTAGAAATGTAAAAAAGAATCTTAAAAATTCATTTTAAGGAAAAAAAAAGGCAAAATCCACGTCTTCCCTCTTACACATACATTGTAAAATGTCCCATAGCTTAATAGGCTTTTTTGGAGCCTACAATAAAAAGTTGTTATAGGCATGTGGTGCTCAGATACAAAACTCCCACCAATATCGTGGATGTATTTAGAGGAATATTCAAAGACCAAAATTTGGCTGGTGAAGGAGAAGTCAGTAGGAATGTAGCTTCAGCTTTCCTTCAAACAATGCTACTTCCAGTTAAGTTCTACTGTGGTCCTTCATCTTGCCCTCTGCAGTTTGCACATGGCTCATCAGAAACATACACCACCACACTGCTGTGTAATTACTGTACTTGCACCAAGGGTCAACTATGTTGGTGTTCAACCCAGCCTACAGCTAGTAACTCTAGTGCGAAGACCTCCAAGCCCGTATTAGCACAGCAGGTTGGGGACATCCTGAGCACCAGGAGCCACATCTGCCCACGACTAGACTCCTTGTCAAATCAGAGACTTTGACAGACTCCCATGGAGTATTTCTCACATGAACATCGCACTGCCCAGGCTATTCCTAGTTTGGCATGGTAAGTCACTGCACCCTTTCCTAAGCACTCAGGACTTTGCTGTGAAAACAGGCACCAGGCAGCCTTCACGCCAGGCTGCTCCTAACGTTTTTTTCCCTTTGAACCTTTATTTCTCCTTGCTTTGAAGAAACTTCTTTCAAACACTTTCATGCCCTGAATAGAGAGCACCCAAATCAGCTTCCTAATGTGTTTTTCGCGATGCTTGCACTGAGGCTCTACTTTGAATGTGAGAACAAGATGCCTTGACAAAACAGTGCCATATCCTAAGCCCAAGTGTGGAGTCTGCCACCATAACTGTTCTGATGATTAAAATAGAAAGCATTACTGAATGCAGACAAAAAAGGCCATGAAGTACAGATTGCTAAACTCATAAGGATTCTGCAAATGGGTCATGAAGGTATACATTTACAGTACAGATGCTAAAAGGAATGCTCTAATTGCAATATCAGTATGTTTCTCAATTATTTTTTTAAAAGTTTTCTTCCAAAATGCTCACAGGAAGGTTAACTCTCAGAATGGATTACCATCATCAGAAACCTCATTGAAAGGCTTTCAAAACACACCAAATAATAGCAGCATAGTCCTAGTGGGGTTGGATATTGTCCCTATAATTACAGCTTAAGTTTATTTTCAAATGAAAATGAAGCATTTTAATAGGAACCATTTCATGAAGACAAGCCGTGGACTCTTAACTCAGGATTTTCTCAATTTACTTAGAGCACCTATAAACTTTCACCCCTACCTACTGTGTAAATGACAGGTCTCCCTGGGATTCCTTTAGTGCTTTGCATGAATTCTCCAAATAGGCTTTTCAGTTAAGATATAGTGTACTATATCAGTTTTATATATATATTTCAAAACCAGAAACACACAAAAATGGAAGAAACTTTTAAAACAATTCCTGAAGACAGTAGCTTCACTGATCAGTTGTGCTGAGAGTAACCTGTTGCCATAAATGAGAAAGCAGACGGTCTCCCAAGTTTGCAACATATTTGCACATCACATAACTTTACATATATAATCCACCACCTGCTTCATCTGCTTGCCCTTTATTAATAGGATAATTTATTTACATGCTAAAGTATATGTGGGAATTTTTTTCCTTAACAGTTATATCTGTGAATAGTGGGATGCTGCCTACAAGGTAACACTTTTATGTTTCATCTGACCTCCCAATTATCCCTCATAATGTGTGTTTTCTATCATTACTGTTTTCAGCGAGCTTGGAGGAAAGCTCAGGCAACCTTTGTCTAGAACTGAGCAAATTAATAAATAATTTGTATGCATTTAGTTCTTTAAGAAATGCCTACTAAATTTCTCCAGATATAAAGCAATATCATGCATGGATATACTATTATGAATGTTGATTCCCACATATGAGTTCTATACAACTGCCTCCTAAATTACTCTCCTAAAATGTATTTTTCATCTTGAAATGAAACCCTGGTTATAAACAAGTTAATTCACGTTACTGAAACAGAATACATACAGGGCTATTTGGTGAGGGCTAGAAATATGGCCAGTGAAAATGCTAGACAAGTCTCTTTTGACCCACATTGTACTCCCAAGCCCAGGAAATGAAGTCCAGGCTCGACTCTTATCAGTCCTCGGACTCTGCCAGTGCTTGGAGGGTAATCACACAGCGGTGCCGCAGTGTCACCGCGCTGGCAGCTGGGGCCTCACCGCTGCAGAATAGAGCCCTTGTCTGTCCAGGGATAATATCTAGTAAAGGCTCAGCAAAGCACAAATGAAGGGCTAATAATCTCAGTCCTGGAGAGCACACCCTCTGACAGTTGAATGCTGCACTGAAATTCATAAGCACAGCTTGTCAGTCCATGCCAAACTCTGAAATAGCCATAAAACTCGGCACAGTCTGTCCTCTCTGCTCATGAAATTGAGAAAACTCAGTGCTTTACAAGAAAAGCTACAGATAAAAGGCAGCAGGGTGGGAGGAGAACAAGTAAACAAGTGCAAGTGTTTAAATTTTTATTATTATTAGTGGAAAATTTCCCATTTCTTTTCCTTCGCAATCAGCATCTTTTTTGGGGGGTTTTTTGGTGTTTTTTTTTTTTAAGATGCTAAAAAGACCTTTAGCTCTGGCTTTTGTTTCTCCACCTAATTCATCCCACCCAGGATCTATGAAGCTGGCAGCAAGCTATATGACTTCTCTCTTTGCTCTTTTCTTCCCCCAGTGCCACAGGCTTCCCAGCAGTGTGTTGGCTGCCCCAGGGAAAATGTCATTCATATCAAATTTTGAAAAAAAAAGTTGATTTATTTTTTTAAATTTGTCACCTTTCTCATGATGTTTGGATCAATCCATTATCTACTAAATACATGAAATCACATAAAAAATTCTTAATGCACTAAGGAACACATTTTTATTACAACATCTGGGTGGTTTTCTATAAAGAACCATGATGGCCTGAAAAAATTTATTTCAAGTGGACACCAAGTTTTTAAAATGGTACACACTAACTCATTCTCCAAGCACCCTTGCTGGTTGCTCTCTTCCTGTTCTCTCCTTGTTCAGGAGGTTCACTGAACCACAGCTTTTTTGCCTGCCTGAGTTTCACCCACTCAGTATCAAGAATGAATCACGTCTCCGTAGCATCTCCTCTCCTCCCAGCCAGAGACTCCAAACAGAAGCAGCAGCCCACAGATCAGCTCCTGATTTCAGTCATGCGAGCAGTTCTCCCACCCCAGTAGATGTGAGGGACTGCCTGTGGTGTTTGCACACCTCAGGTGCTGGCTGGGTACTGGGATGCCAGGGGAGCCCAGTTCCTGGCAGTGGGATGTCATAAACTGACAAGAGCTTCCACAGTACCTGCTGCAGAGTCCCTTTCCCTCCCCTGCTGTCTTTCCTCACCTGTGAAATGCCCCCACCAAGTCCCTTTTCCTCCTAAGTCAAAGTTTCTAACCCAGATTGTAGTGGCAGCACCCAGAAGCAGTGGCATCTCTCGTCACTCTATTTGCCCGTGCTAGGGTATGCTTTACCCCATTCCTGCAAGTGACCAGGATTACTGACTAATAAATGGTTCAGAAAGTAGTTGGTCTATCTTCTTAGTTGTTTTCTTTCCTTTTTTTTTTTTCCCAAATCCTCGTGGAAACAGCAGACAACCTGGGATTCAGATTGTCCAATATTTTAAAAGAGAAATAAATGTTCTACACATAGAGATTACTGGTTATTGTAGGCCTGAAGTGCTGGAGCTGGTTCAAGCTTTTCCACTGATGATAAAATGAATGCATTCACACTAACATCTTCTTTTGACAGTTTCTGTTATTTTTACTTTATGTACATGTTTTTTAAAAAGAGGCTTTATTACCCAGAACTTTCTTTCTAGAGCCCTTTTTTTTTTTATAATATCACATCAAATAAAATAACAGAAAGAACACAGTGAGATGGGGGGAGAGGAGGGAGGGAACAGCAAGTGAAAAAAAAATAATTAAAATTAAGGCTCATGAACACATTGAAGGCATTATGTTCAAACCATGGCAATATTTATCGATGAACTTGCCCTGAGGAGAGAGGTCCACACAAAAGCTGTTCATAGACCAGAGCTTAGAAAGAGGTGTTAGTACCAACTAGCTTGAGGGTTTGAAGTGCCTCCTTATGAATATGTCATTTTGGAAGGTCATTTTCTTAGGCTTTTTGTGGAATCAAAGATAATGCAGAAATCCTCCAAACGCAGGGCACTTCTCTCTTGACTAGAAGGTCAGCCTAGATTCCTATGTTAAATGTCTGTAACCAGGTGCTATGTCTATCCCACCTGAGATATCCACGTCCTTGAAGTTAAAAGCAAAATTTCAGAGGACTGACAACTAGAACTTTATGATACACCCCTACAATATAAACATCACCACATTACTGTTTATAAGAGTATGTATTATTCAACTTTCACTCTTGACAACTGTGTGAAAATTCCTAATGCATCCCAACATCCTAATACTACTGGATTAAAGCACAAAAGAGAAGCAGGATGGCAGATCCAATCTGAAAAAAAGATTTAATACCTTTGACAGAAGGAATAAAAATTGTGACAGGTAAACAAATGAACAACAATAAAGGATCCAAAAGAATGAGAAATAAATTATATTTTAGATTAATTTATCTCTGTTTTGGGATTAAGAGGAGGAGTGGGAGAAGACTTTGGGTGGGAAGCAAAACAGTGGAAGCAAGTGGACTCAGATGATGAACAGCCCTCACTGCTACCCCTCTCATCGTTCCCCCGAGTCACAGATCCATTAGGACAATGAGGAACTTTTTGAATGTTGTCCCAACAAGACCCAGCAGAAAGGTGGATGCAGATTTTACCACCATGCCCATCACCTCTGGCTAAGTCCTGGGAGACATCTGATTTCTACTTCTCCCTATTTCTCTCCTCTCTGAGAGTCTCGCTTTGACATGCAAGGCCATCTTTTTCACGGGACAACATTTCTGTGAACTTGTGACAATTGAGGTAACTCAATAATATTCTCAACTGTCCAATCCTGCTACAGGTTTGCCACATCACAGAGCAGCTGACGAGACCATGTGTTCTGCCTACGTCTTTCCAGCACCTGAGACAAGAACGGCTTTTTCTATTTTTGCTACTTTTTTTCTAGTACATTTTGTCTTAAGAAAAAAACTTTAAAGCAGCAGTCCACCTCAACTATCTTTTTCTCCTCCATCCCTTTCCTAGTACCTAGGAGAACGGTCATTAAAGCAGCCAAGCCCTTTCCCAACTAAAAAAAAATAGAATAAAACAAAATAAACCTACACCCTTTCTACAAAAAAAAAAGAAGCTTAAAAAGCAAAACAAAAATGAAAAAATGCAGCAAAAATGGAAGTCCCATTTATGTTTAATGTGTCCATTGCTTGTCTTTACCTCTTCTCCTTTTTCTTATCCATTCTGCCCAGATAAATATTTGCTAACACGAACAAAGCAGTCCACAGTACCCATTGGCATCTACATTAGCATGTGGCTTACTGCAGTGGGAATAGATCTGTAGAGCAAAGCAGCTGGTACTAGGGACCTGGCATCCACTAAAATGCTGATCCCAATTACTCAAAACTGCAAATGATCTCTGAATTCATCATCCACAGTCAGAGAGACACAATAAGAATCTTTAATTAGTTAGGTTTATTTATAGAAACACAATGTAATTCTCCTTTTTCCTTAATGTAAAAAAATGTTACATTAATATTACTATTACCAAACAAGGATTATATGGATTCCAGAAATATCTGTTCTAGCAAATGAAAGTACCAGGGTAGTCGAGTAGCATTTATGACACTATAAAAGCCTTACCATCAATACAGTAAAGTCAGACAAGACAGTCTTCTGGTACCTATTTTCTAAAAAAGCTTAGCAAAAGCTCGCACATCCACTGTTTTGATGGGGTGAGTGTTGGAATCTCACAGCAGCTTTTTCTTTGAGATAACTTAGACTATCACTTGCTCCTGGATCAATATTTTACTTCTAAGTCTGCTGGATAAACACCTTTGTTAAGTTCTCCTTAAATCCATTACAAAATACTCACACATTTCAAAAAATCACGCCCTTTAATATATACAGCAAACAATTGAAGCGGAATTCTGATTAAGGTGCCTGTGCTGACAGACACTTGGTGAAAGGAAAAAGCCAGCTACTGCAAACAGCATGCCCTTCCAAATGTGCCATATTCTGCTTGTTTTGAAGCTTCATACTCATGTGGTATTGAAGATTCAGGCTTCTAAATTGACTTTAACGTTCGGCAGACAAGGGGAAAAGTGAAAAAGGATCTTATTTTCTTTCCAAAATATATAGAATAGAAGTAAAAAAACCCCAGCAATTTGGTTAAGCAAAATGTTTGTGACCAACACCTACATGGATGAAACTCATGGAAAATGTGAAATTATTCTTACAGAAAAAGGTCATGTTTCCTCCAAGCTTTCATGTTGTTATGCTTAAAGTTCAAGAAGGAAACAAAGAATACAAAGTTGTCTCTAGAGGGAGATCTGGTTTTATGCATCTTCAGTCTGCACTATACATTTGTGACCAACCTACAAGGATAAACAAGTGATCAGCCCAAACTGCTTACATAAAATTAGCACTGAAAATCATTATATCAGAATATGCTAAAATTGCAAATAAGAAGTGTTTGGATGTCAGAGTATTCAAAAAGGAAACTTACCTATAAAATCTTAATTCAGTCTTTTCTGTACAGGCAAAGTGCATCAGTCATTAATTGCACTTTCATTTCCATACATGAGAGTGGTTGCTTAATATTAGCAAAACTATGAAGGAAAAAGAAAAGCAAAAAAATAAAGCTGTGCTTGTCCATTTCAGATCTAAGATGACTCACATTCAGCTATGGATCATCAAAGACCTGCCAGAGTACATATAAATTGGAATTCCTCAGAACTGCATGACTTTTGTTTCCCTACAACATACTTCCTTTGAGATTTAAAAAAAAAGACAAAAATCACTAAAATAAACCAAAGACATTGGTTTATTTTAAGACTCAGCACCAATAGTTTCACTACTATGTCTAAATTTGGCAAAGTTGTAAACCACTCAAAATAGGATCTTTCAATTCAAAACTGAAGAAAAACAAAAGAAAAAACAACAACAACAAAAAAATCCCTACTTGGTTTCTTAAAAAAAAGGCAAAACAAAGAGAGCATTACCTACATTATACAAGTCATTCTACTGCTTCAAGAAAAAAAATACATTTAAATGTGCTTTGCAATGCTCTATTTCCATGTAAATAATCACTCACAAGGGCCTGACTTCCTTGTGCAGAAATAATCCACCTGAAACAGTTGTGACACTAGTGAGTATCCTTCAAGACCTTAGCGAGTGCCAGTGGGGCTCTGGGTGCCTCCCTGAAGCTGCCTTTGAAATACAGAAGCACCTTCTGTACGTAAGTAGAGAAATCTCATGAGTCCAGTCCAGTCCAGCCCTGATTTCAGAAGAGACTAACAGGGTTGTTCAAGCTGGTGCAGCTTAAACGGATCTTTCTGCCTCTGAAGGAAGAGCGATTGGCATCTAGTGCTAGCTTTCCATTTCTTCTCTTCTAGAGGTGAGGTGTGCTACATGATCAATCATAACAAATGCAGGCAAGAAAATAATGAAATAAAACCACTTTACTGTGTATAATGAGTGGTTTAGTCATACCATTATGGAAAACATTTCGAAACAGTTAAGATTAAACACCACAGGAAGCTGCTGAGGTACATTATTTATCAATATGATCTGTACAAGTATTTGGCCCCCTTGTCCTGCAAATAATTTCCTCTATGCAGTGCTTTACCAGGCACTAATTGGTAGCACTGTAGGTAATCTTACAGTATATTTCTGCTTGCCTTCAAAAGTCAAAGAGTGAAGAATTATGTTCCTAGGCTGATATTTTTATCCTTTTTTTATTCCTTAAGGAAATATTACAGAAATAACTGCTAAAATTTGAAGCATGGTACACATGGCCCTTACTGACTACATATTTTGGATTTTACTTCATGCTTAAAAAACATGAGTTTTTACATGAACATAAACATTCATAGCTTTTGCAAGTATAGCAGAAAATTTGTTTTAGCATTTAAGTGAATACGTTTTTAATTTGACTTCACAAACCCTTTAATATTGTAGTAATTTCAGGCACATTATTCTGTAATGTAATGGCACTTGCCTGCCAAATTAACAATGAATACTCATGCATTTTAAGTATGATCCAGAACCAAAAAATAAAACTCATTTGCGACACTACCTTCCGACAGCATCCATTTCCAGATCCAAATGTGCTGCTCTTCAAAGGTGATGGACAACACTTGCGTCCTATAAGTGGCTAAGCTAATCATTTTCATAGTATGAAGGAAGGAAATTTTGGACTTCTCCTCAAGCAGCTCATCCTGATGAACATCAAGGGAAGAGATGCTCCATAGGTAATGACAGTAAAACTCCTCTGCATTTTGCTGAGGTTTCTTTCTCCAGAAGACCTATGATCTGTTGCTTACATAAAGTCTGGGAAGCAAAGAAGCTATTTTATGATTAAGTGTTTTAGAAAGCGATCATGGGATGCTTTCCGGTAACACAAGCACCCAAAGTTATTGCTTTGCTTTAGTGTTTCACTTCATTTCCAACAGCTCAAGGTTAGTCAAACTATTCAGCTGTCTAAGCATTTGTATGATGTTATATATAGTAGTTCTGTACTGAAGACTTTAATTTTAAGTAACTATGACAGAAGGCAGTTGGAAAGAAGAGGAGAAAAGAGCAAGTGAAGGTAGAAGTTTGCAAATTTGGGAGTGATGCCAACAGCACGTCAGACCACAATGCTATACTACAGGTTGGGTTGAGTTTCCCCAAGGACCATGGACCTGGGCTTTTGTAGGAACCCTTACAACTCCTCCACCTTGTTAAAATCCATGCTGAATGTGATGCTGGGCTTTGAAGACATAAACCATAGATCTATGCACCAGTCACGTACACTTCTAGACTTGATGGATCATATTCTGGACTTAGAACTAAGGACTTGATCCTTGCTTTTTAAAATCAGGCTCATTTCTTCACAAATGGCCAAAATCGAAGAGAAGCGATAATACAGGATATAGGAAATTAACAATATATGTATATTTCAGTTTATCATCATCGGTTTCATTTTATCATAATTTTCGGTTTATTCGTCCCGGAACATAATTTCTAAAAGAACAAATTACAAATACACAATACTGACATGAATCTATTTTGTGGCCATTCATCTGTATAGTAGAAGCTTTAGGTGCTCATCTGAGCACAACTGTTTCACAAGATATTGTACTCCTCGCTGGAGGCAGCCTTGTTACTGCCAAAACTTTACTCTGATGACACATCCACGAACACCAAGGCATCAAAGAGCATTTCTTCTACTCAAAAGCCTCTTACTTGGCTGGGGCAGCTGCCTTCATGACTCTGATACCATTTTCCTTACCAGCTGTAAGCAAGGGCAGGGACGGTGACAAGGGAGGTACAGCAGACCGCTTTCTCAACTGCCATCAGCTGGCATTCATTTTCAGCAGCTCCTGTCCTCCCTCAGATGTTCAACACTAACAATCAGCTTTGCCAAATTTTCTTCCTCCCTGTCCAGAGGCTCATATATCTATAATATGGTGAGGAACCTGCAGACTCGGAGGTACCTTAATTTCTTACACCTGTGTGCACCTACATAGTTTTTGTTCACTTTTTTATTCAGTCAACACTACAAATGTGTATGCTAATGCCAGCTGTGCCCAAAGTATTTGAAAAGCCAATTCAGCCCTCTGCCTCCACTCCAGAAGATGAGATACCTGAGCAGGTACATCAGAGTGCAGTGCAGTCCGATGCCTGCAGACTGCTGCTGCGCTTCAACATTTCTGTACTTCACAACGTTGGTAGCAAAACGTTCCCTTCAAGCATTAGCCATCTGTCAAGGTTGGCTTATCAAATCCTTCTGCATGCCTCAAGGGAGAGCTGTGGGCAGATTTAAGGCTGTAACAAATACAACAGATTAGGCCCTTGGTCTTTTTAGATTTTATCTATTTTAATGGAGAGTAGGGAGAAGAGGAATGTTCAACATACCTTATATTCTCCATAAAATTGCCCTGTATTTTGGTAGTCATACCTTTCCTACACAAAGAACAGTCTGTGCTTTCAAAGCACTTACATAAATGTAGATTGGAAACACTAACCAGAAAGCAACCACACAGCCAGGCTAGGCATAATTACCACTCTAATATTCAGATCAACTTGAAATATCTTAAATTGTTCATCACATTATAGCCAGTTATGAAAACCTGACACTTGAGAACAGGATTCTGGCCTACTTGAGGAATATTTGTATGACTAACCAACCACGTGCTTGAGTTCAGATTTCAGAATCAAGCCAATAGTTGGTAATTTATTCTATTTCACAGAGATTCATATTTGAAAACAGTTGCAATTTTTTTTTTTTCACTTTTCAGAAGATACAAACTCAATCAGAAGAAAATAATGTCAAGCATAAGGCAAGAAAAAGCAACCCAATTGTGGATTTATGATTTTGTTGTTTGGAAGGCTGCTAATTCAAGCTCCCTCCCTCCCCTTTTATTTTTATATGACTACATAAGAAATTTCTGTCAGAACAATCAGTCAAAGAAACATTAAACACCATACTTGATGGAATACATCCAGTAAATAATCATACTGGAATCAGTTTATCTCCAAGAAATTGAAGGGTATGGGCTCCAGGTCTTATGTAAAATATCTTCTTTTGAGCGAAACCAAGTCAAGACACCACACATTCAGAAGATAAATCTGCTCTCTTTATCTATTTTGCCTCTGCATACCCAGTACTTAATAATACTGATGTTCAAACTCTGGAAAGAACATGTTATAGATTAAGATACCTTAATCCCTCACTTCCCAACTTAAAAACCTTGTCTGAACACACAAAAATCACTACATTATCTAACATTCTGTGAAAACTAAATATAGTTTTATTTCCATTTAATCACAGAATCCCTCAGATTGTAAGGGACTTCAGAAGGTATATTGTCCAACCTCCTGCTCACAGGAGGGTCATCTCTGAGATAAGATCAGTTTTCTCAGGGCTTTACACTGTTGCATCTTGAAACCTGCCAAGGATGATGCCTGCCCAACCTCTGTGGGCAACCTGTCCTGCTTCCCAAGCATCCTCCTGAGGTAAGAAGGTTCTGCTTTATAAAAGATTGAAACCTCCCATTTTTTTTTCCTCCAAGTTATCGATAAAGATATCAAATAGGATAGGACCCAAGACAGACCCCTGCAGTACTGCACTTGTAATTGAACTCCAGGTAGAGTACAATCACTGAACTTTAGCCGGATCATTCAACTCTTTTTTCACCCATCTGGTAGTCCATTCATCTAGTCTGTAATGTCCTAACTTGGACAGAATACTGTGGCAGATGGTGTTGAAAGCTTTGCTGAAGTCAAGGTAAATGACATTCACTGCCCTCCCCTTTTCCACCAATCCAGTAATTTTATCAAAAAAGGCAGTCAGGTTTGTCAAATATGATCTATCCTTGGTAAATTAATGCTGGCTGCTCCCAGTCACGTTCTTTACGTGCCCAGAAATGTGCTCCAAGAGGACCTGTTCTACAATACCCACCACAGGGGCCACAGTGAGGCTGGCCCCTTGTAGTTCCCTAGATCATTCTTTTTTGCCATTTATGAAGATGGGTGCAACATTTGCCTCTCTACACTCATTGGGGACCTACCCTGATCTCACTAGCTTTCAAAGATGATAGATAGTGGCCTTGCAAGTACATCAGTCACTCTCTAGGCAGCCTTGAATTAAGTTAATCTGATGCCATGGACTTGTACAGGTTGTGTTCTCAAAATTAATCCCTGGCTCTGTATTGATCCACTGCTAGTTATTCTCCTCCCTCTCCGAGCCTTTTACTAACCACAGAGATCTGGGAGACCTTTCTGGTGAAGACTGAAGCAAAGAAGACATTGTGTATTTCAGCTTTATCTGTGCCTGCTGCTACTAAATCAATCACCCTGTTCACCAATGGGCTTACATTTTCCTTGTTTAGCCCTTTACTATTAATGTAGCATTAGAAACTTTTCTGTCCCTGGGTATCCCTTCCCACTTGCAACTCCAGTTGAGCTTTGGCTTTCCCAACACCATCCATACAAGGCTGGGCAGTGTTTCCATTTCTCCATTGTAACCCATCCTTGCTTCCATGTGCTGTGTACATCCTTTGTGTGCTAGAGCTCTTTAATTAGTTCCCTTTTTAGACCAGCAGATCTCCTGATATAGTTACTAGCTTTCCTGAATATCGTGGTGGAGCATTCTTTTGCTTGGAGGCTTCTGTCCTTAAGGACCTTTGGAGGCTGTCCTTAAAGACCTGCAGCTCTGATGAGGTCCTTTGCCTTTCAGAGCTGCCTCCATTGGGATCACACCTACCAGTTCCCTGCAGAACCCTGGGGTCTCCTGAAGCCAAGGGTCTGTGCTCTGCTACCTGCCTTCCTCACTCCCCTTTGATTTTGAACTCCAGTATTTCATGGTCCCTATAGTCAAGGCTGTCACAGATTAATTATCACATTCAGTTGAACAAAATGTTTTCTTGTTTTGCACTTAAGATCCAGGTGACTATCACCCTTGGCTAGTTAATCTAGTATCCACGTGATGTAGGGATATCTGGCACTGGTTCCAAGTCTCCTGGAACTCTCCTTCACTCTTTAATTTATGTAAATCTTTCCAAATGGACCACATGAACAGTTTTCCTTGGGGATATGTGTTACTGAAGTTAAGCTTGCTTGTTTTGTTGCTTTGAATGAAAGAATCAACCTAACTGCAATATCCTCTCTCTAAGTCCATAAGAGCACAGAAGACCAGGATGATATAGCTATTTCAAGCCAGAAACATTTTGCATAAAGAACGAAGAATGGTTTTAGCATCCACTGGGTCAATTTGGTAAATAAGGTAGAAATGCTTAAACGTTATTTTTTTTCCCATTTGCAAATGACATAATACAATCCTTTACTTATGGCAAAGCTCAGTTTGGGAAAGGATTGGCAGCTGGGGATATTTTTTCAAAGCCTAAGGGCTTTGAGGTTTTATTTTAGGATTACTGTTGGCTTGTGAGACTCAATGTGTCAGATTATTAATTAATTCTTTAATATACTTATTTTTTTCTGTATGTAGTCCTAAACACTAAGCAAAGGACTGAAGAACTGTGTAACTCAACTCAAGTAATTATGTTTCAAGTTAACCCTTTCTTTTCTTACATGCCTGTACTGTGTCTGAATGCAAAGATCATTTTAACTAGCATAAACTGACTGCTCTGTTAAAACAGAAACGTTGCTTTTTATTTTGCATATGCCAATCTTGAGTACAATCAATAGGCAACTGTGTGACAAAAGGGGAGTTTGAGAGGATTTTTTTTCTCAGTTGTTGCTCAGGCAAAAGGAGCTTGTGCAGAGGAACAGTGTAGGCAACTCTGCTGCAGGCTGGGAAAAGGACCCAATGCAATCTACAGGCTAAGTCTTTAATTGCGAGTTTCAAACTTCCACTGAACAACGGTACACAGGCTGAATAGAATAAAGTTAAGAAATGAGAGGCAGACTCAAGATGCAGAAATTAAAGATGCTAAAAGGGTAATCAGAGTTTAATGCTGCAAAATACCGAGTATTGTGAACATCCATGTGTGTCAGAAACACATTCAAGATTTGAGGATGTCACAGGGCACGCTGCACCTTGGAAAATAAATGTTGCAAATATTGACTTGAACAAAACAGATTGCAGAAGAGAGTGTCCAGAGAAAATACTAGCTTCAAACAGGGCACAGTTCACCCTACTTCAAAAATTAATCAAATTTTGTCTGAGAATTTACAAAGAAATGGGGTAAGTATAGATTTTTTTATTTTTTTCCCACAGCTGAGTAATACTCTGATCACCGTGTGCCTTGTAAACACCTGCCTGAATGTCAGGTCAGATGAATCAGTCACATCTGAGTTACTTCTTCTTCAAACACAGTTAGGTTTTTCTTCTCGACAATAAGAAACCTCCTTAAAGGTGACTCACATATGTATCTGTAGCTGAGTTTCTATGATGCGAAACTTACTCATTCCAGGAAAACTTGTAGCTTGCTAAGAAATAGTCACGGTGCTCCAGCCTGCAAACGCCATTTATCCAGTCCATTCAAGTACAGTACTGACACAGCAGACAGTATAAAACCACTTGAACAGAGTACAATCACATTAATGTAAGGGCAGGTCTTGAGTCAGCCTTGCAGAGGCACGCAGACCTTAGGAGAGCCGTGAGAAAAGCACTTGGAGAGACCTCCTCGAGCAGGGTGGCCCTGATCCAGGCCCTAATTCCAGGTAATGCAGTGAAGAACTGCTTGCTTCCCTTATTTAAATGCATAAGAAAAGAAATCTTTCGGCTGCACAGACACACACGTAATATCAGAGTAACTGCATTTGCGCTCTCCTGGGCACAAGCAACCCTTGGCTATTAGGCTTTTATTATTATTACTACTTTGTGGTGTGAACTCAACCCATATGTAAAGTGTTACGGGAAAAATTTTACGTTCAGATAGGTTGAAATCCTGAGGTTGCAATCCTAATTAAGTTAATATTTTGTTCACTAACAGCAAGAAGGAAGCACCTAAACCAAAACCCAGTCAAAACAGGCAAAGCACTAAGTAAATTGCTGGAAGAGACACAAAGCACACTTTTAAAAACATCAGACTGAATTTTCAGCAACCTCTTTGTTTGCACTTGGTAGGCAAAGATGGGTCACAGAGCAGGTCTAACGCCCTGCTCCTGCTCCCAAAGGAAATGGGAGTATTTTCACAATGCTGCAAATCTGAGTGTCTTCTGCTCCCGGCCATGCTTTGGTTACTTTTAATCTCACAGTGACCTTCCCATCACGCCTTTCTTAGGACTTTTTCTCTAACCAGAGAGGTGGTGGAGCGTCCATCTCTGGAGACATTCAAAACCCGCCTGGACACGTTCCTGTGCAACCCGCTCTAGGTGGACCTGCTCTAGTAGGGGCATTGGACTAGATGATCTCCAGAGGTTCCTTCCAACCCCATATAATTCTGTGATTCTGTAACCACCTTTATTTCAACAGTTCATCTCATTTGCACCTCACAAGTTTCCATCCATGTACGTGATTTTCTCATTAGAGGTTTGCCTGCCTTTTCCTGGCTGAAAACTCAAATAGAAGGACCCTCCATGCAGCAGCATACCATATATATCTGAGTAAGATCTTAGCCTCCACCAGCCCTCAGTATGATAATGATGAGTCCTCTCAGCCTGTTTGAAAAAAAAAAATCCAAGTCTCCTTGTTTTTAAAACAAAGTAAAGCCTTTTCAGCATAAACCAACAGCATGTTTAATACAAAATTATTTTCAAATGTAGGGTTTTATTGTTTTGAGTTAGCTTGAACAGCCTACAAATACCTGAATGCTTCTCAGAATCTGAAAACTTGAAGAACAAAATTAGTCCAAACCTCAAATTCAAAAGTGCTAAGAACTTTGTAGCTGTGTACAGTATTAACTCAGCAATAAAGCAGAAGCCAGTTTTCAGCCTAGTTATGCAGGAAAGTAAATAAATTCAAAATACACTCTTTTGCTTCACTGATTTATTCACATGTACAATTTAACTAATGCCAGCTAGAAGCACAGAAGTTCATTAATGAGAGATTAAGCATCAAAATCATCTTCCTGAAAAAATTGAAAAGACATCAGTGAATTTAACATCTCACAAAGTGCTGTGACTGAAGCATCTCCTCAGTAACACAGTTTAAAAAATGTATACCTATTCAAGTGCCCAGTAATTCAAAACACAATCACTAAGCTGCCCTGCTACCTGAAACTCTGTCCTTCAGAAGTTGTTAGCCACTGCAATAGGCTTTTTTTTGGTCTGAAACTGAGGGAATTGTTCTTTCACTGGGAATAAATTATGTAACTGCTGTGTGGTGGTTTTCCCAAAACATCAAAAAAAGTTTTTTTAAAAAGTGAAATAAGTGGTGAATGAAATTTGACAAAATTTTGTGGTTCTTACTCAGAGAAATAACAGCATTTCAGTCTTTCTGACTGGACTATTGTGCTTTAGTAAAACAGAAATAAGCTTGCTTTTTCCATTACAACACTTCAAAAAAAATCTTCAGGACTGGAACGTGGTAAATCATGAGAATTTTCCTATCCAAATTCCAGGTTATTGAAGAATGGGTGAAAAAGGAATGTACATCTCTTTGTCCACTTCATATTCATCACAGAAATAATTAAACCGATGTACATACAATGAGCTCATTTCTAGCAAAAGTAAGCACATGTTTTACAAGGTGATACCTTCTGAGATATTTGGGGTAAATTTGGTAAGTATAGCAACATTCTAAGACTCAATTCACTAAAACATATATATCCCCCCAGCCTTTCAAAAGAGTTTATATCAGCATATAAATTCTGCCTTTATTTCCCCAGAGAATCTCTATTATAACAACTTTACTTCATGTTTCACTCAAAAATAACGTTTTAAGCATGATTATTCAATAAATCCATATAAACCACAAAAATCTTCCTCAGCTTGGTCTAATACGAAAATATTACTTGGTGACCAAAATTCTCTCCTTTCTTAGGGCATTCATTTTCCTGCTAAAGAAACTGAGAGGCTATATCACATCCCTTCGAGGCTTCTTCACAGCTGGACCTTCCTTTGGAGATGCAACGTCTGCACTATGCAAACCCCCATAAGTTACAACCCACAGATGCTCTGGAGGTGCACCTTTCCTGCCTCAGCAGCTTACCAAATCCCATTCAATCTTTTCAGGGAAAATGTACCACCAGGCACAGAGAAGGGCTCACTGGTAACAGCCCAGTTATTGGACAAACGTGATAAAAACACGTTTCTTGTGAGCTTGTCACTGTTTCATGGACAGCCGTCTCTCAGCCCCCTAGACCTGCATTCAACATCTTCAGTCCTCTAAGGCTGATCCCTGTCACCCTTTCATGATCGCATCAGCCACCCCTTGGTCACTGCCTCTCCAAGATGGTGCCACTTTCTGACTCTCCCCACTGAGGAACAGACAAGGGTGACCACCTACCCACCAGCTACCCCTGGCTAGCAAGGACAGAGCATTTGGGGTTTAGGTTTGGGTCTGTGCCTCACCAGTTGGTTCACTCTACTTGCTGTACGGACAAACTCGAGCTCAGCCCCAGCCATGCATTTGGCACACCTGTCCAACAGTAGGCTTCTACTTTAGTTTTAAATACCAGATAGGAATCCTATCATCATACATAACGCATGCCATAAACGCAAACAATTATCTTCTGTTTTTTGCCTTCGAAAATGTATTGTGAAAGCGTCATGCAATACCATGTTGAAAGTAATCCACCCTCCTTCTCAACCTTGCTTATTCTGTCAAAAAAAAAAAAAAGCAGACTTTGATGGAAACAGTGGAAATAAAGTAGAATTAAAAAGAAGTATTTTTCTCCTTTTTAAACAGTTTATTCCTCCCTGCCAAATATGTTTGTTCAACAGTTTATTTCATGTTCATTTCCTATTTTGACAACCCCAGAGAATACTAAATCAAGAAGTTTACCCAGTTTGATACTATGAAAGACACTGAAAGAGGTTTAAAAGTCTTTGGAAGTGTTTCTTCATTAAGGGGTTAATCTTTTTACATCTCTTTTATTTTTTTTCATGTGATTTTTTTCAAATTTATTTTGGTTTAAAGGGATTCATCAGCACTCACTGTACCTGTGAATCAGGAAGTTACCTTTTCGGATTTTCATCTGGTAAAAAAAAAAGATTAATTACACCAAAAACTCACTGAGCTGCCATCCTATCCACAGGAATGAAATTTAAGTATGTCAAATATGTCAGATGAAATTAATCAGGAAAAATCTATTACTTTGTATTGTGTTCATCTATGACCAAAAAAATGAGACTTGTGATGCAAATAGCAAATTAGCAATTTAGCAAATTAGCAGGCAAAACATTAAAAATGCAGGCTTGGGAAAGAAGAAAACAACAGTTAAAGAGGAAGAAAAGGAATACAACTGTGTTTAATGCAATTATTAGGTGCACAGTAGGTCAAAACATCAGCTTGCAGCAATTCTAAAGAAAAGAGATACTCCTAGGTGTTATTATTCTATACAGCTTTATGCCTCATCCTAACAAAGAGCCTTGAATTGTGCTTCTCCACATCCAGCAAACACCTATAGGCTCACAAGAAGAAAAGGACAGCATTTTCAGATTATTATTGTCAGCTCCCTTTGCATATTGTTGCAACTGCTACTTTTTAAAATATTAAATACCCTGGAAGGAACATTGACAAAGCCTGAGATCTGAAAGAAAGAGCACTAAGGTGAGCTCACCAAGCAAGCAATTTATAGCTACAGCTTGCAATCCCCTCACCTGCTTGGCAATTTAAAGATCATGTACACTTAATGAAGTCAGCTACCCAGAGGAATTATGGCATTACTCTTCACAAATAACATAAATATTAACAAGGATTTTACTTCCCCCCCATTAAAAATCTGTAGGTTTTAATAAGTCCAATTAGAATAACAGTCAATTCTCACATTAATTCCTACTTTCTCCGAAACCTCAGTTTTATAATCAATAAGACTTTTGTGTATTTAAAACGCGCTTTTAATCCAAGATGCAAAAGTCTTTTCAGATGTAAACTTACAACACACCACTGAAGAACAACACACACTGTTCTCCTTGCTCTCAAAGAAAAAGGTGCTGTAATAAGCTTGCGGGCTTGTCTAGAGAAGGGAGCTGATGAGGCTGATGTGAATTTACAGCTTCCCGGCTACTTCAGGGCAACTCATACACCCACGTCGTGGGGACACTGTCAGCACAGCCACCTCGTGGCACAGCGACCCAGGAACGGCTGCCAAAAGACCCTGGTGCAGATGTATTCATGGGGCAACACAGCCACCAGCAAGCAATGTCCACCCCCATTCTGCTCGGCGTTTTCAGCTGGATCGGTGAGGTGGCCTCACTGTTTTTTTGTTTAAGAGGGCACAGTTTGAGTTGGGGATACCAGCGGGCTGCATGGCCATGACAACACACCTCCTTTAGCAGCAGTGTCATCTTAGATCCATTTAAGCTACCCATGGGATTATACCTTAGTCCGTTTTAATATACTTCATGGTAATGTTTCTGTGGTACAGGCTCTATGCAACTTGCCCAGGCCCAAGAGGACAGGTATATCTCTACAGGTACTTCTGCAAGAGAACCGTAACATAGCAAAGCCAAGCACGCACAGAAATGGAAGGACTTCCCTGAAAGGGTAAATGAATTAATTCAAGACGTGATTAGATGACAGCTCAAACTAATCTATGGTGGAGCTGCCACCCTCTTCCTTCAGCCCAAAACCTAATCTCACCAGAAAAAAGCATGCTTGCGGAAAGCAAGGGTCCCATACAACTCCAACACTACTTTATCCAGACATTAATATTGTAGCCGCAGGCTATTTGCAACAAGTAGCCAAATTACAGACCTTCCCGAACTTCATTTCAGCACTAACATAAAGCACTTGTTTCTCACCCACACTAATTTATAACTAACCCAGCTAATCCTAACGTAACACGTGGCCAGTACAAGGCATGCTGACTGCAGAGGGATCTAGAGTTCTGAGCATATAAACGTGGACTAACACCCAGGAAGTGTGAGGAAACCAAAATCTGTATATTCATAAGTGCTGCTATACAGCTTACTGCTTTGAAGGGTGTGGCAGGTGAAAAAAAAAAAAAAAAAAAAAGGGTTTTATTAAAATGGTAAAGATCTGCACTTAATCCTGGTGTTTCTTACAGACTCAATATTCTCTGCCTGGTATGATTACCCTTGTAATCCTGTCACTCATCTACCAAAAGAAACTGCCCTACTAGGAGATAACAGCAATTTAAGGCATAGTTCCACTCAGAATATAGAAATTTCGTTATGGACCAGTTTGAAAATTAACCATTACTTAGAAATGTAATGGCTTTGTACTCTTCAAAAACTCTTACACTCAGGTTTGCAATTAAGCTCATGTATCACATTTTGTGAACACTATGGTAGGTATCCAGAAACTACTTCAATATATAACTTCTTGTAGGAAAATTCATTTACTGAGTTTGGGTTAGGTGGTCTTTTTTTTTTCCTGTCTAAACTGCAACATATTTCTGAACATGATGGCAGATAGCCGTTCCATCTGGGTTCGCATTAATTGGTGAAATGCCATCTGATCCTGTCATTTCCCACCAAACTTTCCCTCCAACTGCAAAAGTAAAAGTCTGACAGTCACCCTCTAAATTTTATTCCAGTAGGCTCCACTCATTTAAAAATTAACTCCAGCATTCTCATTACTCTCCTTTCTACTCCAACACATTAAAAATTATTAAATGTGTAATTAGATTATAAAAGCGAGACATACCTAATAGCTAAAATATGTTATTTTTCTTGCACTTCAGCTTTTACTTCAGCAGTATAGCAGAAGTACAATCTTGTGCTATACTGCTTTCAGCATTGCAATTGGAATAGTCACTGAGCATACATTTGTATGAAACGGTATACCAGCTTTCATGCCAATTATTCTCTAAGTATTTACAAGAGAAGGTTCAGGTAAGCATGCCATTTGGAAAGGACAAGCTGCCAAAGACTCAGCTCACAGAAATCTCTTTCTTCTAATTTTGTATACGGTAACTCCATTTTTTTCCATCTTATATTATGCAAATTTACTTCTCAGCTTCTACACAATGCTATTTACTACACTCCTGGCTTAAACTTTCTACTGTGACTATGATTATGTCTGAGATTCAGAAACTGAAAGGCATTTAAAAAGGGTATTATTTACGTTATTAATTAGGATCTATATCTTTACTTGTCATATACAAATCTTGAAATTACTTGTATAGAAAATCATATGCACATGCACCGAAAAACTTAGACTTTAGATTAGACTCTCGACACTTCTCTACACAATAACTTTGAAGAAGAAATACAATTTTCAGGTAAAGGCTATGAGTCTGCACTTGAACCACCTATGTCAGGATGAAAAACCTTTGTTATTTTCCTATGTCTTGCAATCCCATTAGCAAAATACAGTCAGTAATTATATGACTATACAGGTAAGTGGTGGATAATAAAACTACAAATAAAAACAATATAGATAGCTTGAGTTAGCTTTGAACTAGCTAGTGTAGTTTCTGCAAGCCATATAACCTTGACCATACCCAGTGGCAGATCAGACATTATTTGTACTCCCGTTTTGTGGGAACCCAGCTGTAGGAGCCTGGGTCATCCCCACCCACCTGCCCAACCCCTCCCCACAGGCAGTGAAGAGAAGATGCCCAGAGCCACCCCTCCTGACTGTACACCACCCAGCACAGGGAACAGGACCAGCGTGGTGCCACACAAAAGTAATTCTCTTGGATGAATTCAACAGTGAAACTTATCTTAGAAAAAAATACATGTATGCTTTATATAAGACAACTACCAACTCATTATATGTTATTAATACATGTAAAAGACTGAGGTAGACTTTTAGAATCATAGAATAGAATCATAGAATGGTTTGGGTTGGAAGGGACCTCAAAGATCCTCGAGTTCCAACCCCCCTGCCATGGGCAGGGACACCTCCCACTAGAGCAGGTTGCTCAAAGCCCCATCCAGCCTGGCCTTGAACACCTCCAGGGATGGGGCATTCACAACTTCCCTGGGCAACCTGTTCCAGTGCCTCACAAAAAGGAAATTCAAATTCATCAATTCATCAAATTTCACCAGTCACCTTTTGCATCAAAAGGAAATTATGGCCAAGCATTTACAACAAAAATGTCTATCTGTGTTCCATATCAGATATTTTCACAGGCATTCAAGTACACGGTGGTTTTTGAATCTCTGGTAATAAATATTTTTACCTTTGCACTCTCAATATCAAATCCGCTGTGCACTGATCAGTGCAATGAAAAAGTAAACATATTAAAACCGCAGCAATTGTATTAAATTAGTATCATACAGTTGATGTCCCTCCATAACCAAGTTTTTTTTCTGTATGCATAGAACTAAGTGCTGATGACACAAACTAGAGGAAAGCCACATGAAAACATGAAGAAACATCTCTCAACTTTTACAATTACAATATTGCAATGCCTATCAACAATCTTTTGCCTGGAGATTACGACGTTGTTATAGTTCTGGGTTACAAAGTGCTGTGTAGTTTCATCCATATGAGACTATATTAAGCTTAAGTTTAGGATTATCCTGGTTTGCACATGCTGTTTCAGATGCCTGCAGGGATATGCAAAAATCACTGGTTTTGTTTTCAAAAATAATAATGAGTAAGGTGGCTTTAGTGTGAGAAGAGCAGAGGGAAACACCCTTTGGGAATGAGCCCTATACTTACTGGGTTTCTATCTGAAAAGTTAGGAATAGGAAAAAGTGTGACTGCAACAACTGCTTCAAGGGACAGGGATCAATTAGTTGATAAAGTTCTCCCTCCCAAGTAGCCAGAGGCCAGGGTGTGCAGAGGGCAAGCAGAAGTGAACAGCCACTTAGCCTTCATTTCAAATCCATCCAAAACATCTGTCCCCTTCGTACTCTTGTGACAGCACTGCTGAAGAAAGGTGAAACAGCTCTGTGAAATGTAGCTCTTTCAAGAGTACTTATCTGCTGTCTATCAAAAAATTGTCCTGAAAGCAAGCTAGAGGCCCTCCTTATGTCCTTATATAAAAATACTCCCTTTCAAATTGGACAAGTTTACCTTTGCATACTACTAATAATTACCTGTTGACCTCAGTGGCTGTTTTTATCTCCCTGCCTTGGGCTTTATGGGCCACATATAATGCTAGCTGGGAATTAAAGAAAAAGAAAAAAAAGCCCACTGCCACTGTGCATTAACTTCCTAGTAAATGTGTGTTTGTTCTGCTTGATTTTGGAAAATATCTTAAAATTTTACATTTGTATGGAATAAATTAATTTCATATAAGAGGAAAAAGTCACAACGTGTCATATGTAGGTCTTTGTATAACAAGACAGAGGAAACATAATTTATCAAAGGAAAATAGCATATCCAGACAAACTTATAGCCTCGAGAATACAGCAATGAAATTGAAAATAATATCTCATCCTAATTTTCTCAAACATAAGAAAATTTGTCTATTTATCATTTTAGGAAAGGAATTACAGAAAAAATAACCTATTTTTTTGAAGGCTTTATATATTGTTACAACATATTAAAGTCAGTATAATACTAGTCTCCAGGATTGTTTTATTCCTAGGTGTTGAAAAGTTAGGAATGTTAAGAAACAGCCAATATTGCCTGGGTGAAAATATTCCTATCTATTTCATTTCAAGTTTTCAGGACTTATTCCCTCCTGACCCTTAGCAAGTGTTTTGTCAGCTTGGAAGCATGAAAAGCCTGTAAAATTTTGACTGCTGTAATTCATGATAATTAGTGAAAAGAAGGTTCACAGTATGCTTGTCCTGTCTCCAGCAACTGCTACATCTGATGATTAGAGACATGATACTGTGCTAGATGAAACATTGTGTGCATTTCTCGTGTTACCAAATTAATCTTTCTCCAAGAATGCCTTCCTCTCCTGAAAATAAAAATACAAAAACTTGGATCTTAACATCACTCATAATAAATGCAAGCCGTTCTTGAAGACAATAAATCACTTTTGTTAAAATAGAAGAAATACTCTGAAGTGTAATTCAGAGAAAAAAAAAAAGGGCACCAAATTGTTAAAAAAAATTGAAATTAAAAAATAAAGACATGACCACCGAGTTTACAAATAATGTTATGTGATCAGCTATATATAATTCAATCTGTATACACAAAAAAGAGAATCCTACTGGCTAGCAACTAAACTTCCCCTGGAATTTATGCCTCAGTCCTATTCTCACAGTAGTGAATGCTTATGAATCTTTTACTGGAATGAATGCTTATGAGTCTCTTAATTTTATGGGAAGACATATGGATCTTGCTGAGTCTTAATGATATTTTTTTTTAACAATATAATATTATTACATTCTAAACGTTCAAGACTTTTCATTTTGGCACTGATTTCCAGTACCTGTTAATAACGGTACTGCTTCTATTTCCTGGAACCAGTATAGTCGTTCAGGGGCAACTTGCACGGCCTGAGGTATTTCTGTGATGATGCTGCACATGCATATTTGAATTATGCATCTCCAGCAGTTAATCTCTCCTACAGGTTGTCCTGTTTGTGCCAATGTAAAGCTTAATCTGGCCCAAACAGGAGCATTTTCAGATTTCCAGCAGCAAGGTAATACCTATTTCCCCTTACTCTTAATTTATGGCTGCAGTTTGCTGAATGCTGAAAACTATGAAAATACCCTCCTACAGTTACAGGGTAGAGAAATATAAAAAAATAAAACATATATAAATAAAACATAAATAAAATAAAATAAAATGAAACATAAATAAAACAAAAAAATCATGTTTGGTCACTTCTAAAACATATGAATTAGCTTCTACATGTGGGATTCATCTCCACAGACTTTATCAAGATAAGGTTTAAACCTCAAGTTATTAAAGATGGAATCATAACTTCTATTTCCCTCTGTTCCTTAATAAAAGAAGACTCCTTTCTGATGTCAGTAATTAAAAGTTCTGACATCTGTAAGAAGCACATCCTGGCTAGTAGTATATTTAAATTTGTTTATTTGAAAGAAATACAGAAAACTATAACAATGAGACTTCTATTTGTAGAAGTAAGTACAAAATGGAGAAATTCCCCCATTAAAGAAGGCTTTGACAAGGAGTGGAAAAGCAGTAACAATTTTTAGGAATATTACTGTTATACAAGTTTGTGATCCAAGATGCAAAACTAAAACCCTGCCTTTCCAGCTTTTGACTTCTGAAAGTTCAGAGTGGGGTTTCCAATTTGGATTTGGGCTTTTTCTACTCTTGTTATCTGCCTCTGTGTTGCTCCCATTCATTTTTAACCTAAAATGACACTTTTAGAAAGTGCTTATTTAGTTCTATGTTGAAGCTGAAAAGAACAATTTCAAATCTTTCTTCAAAAGCCACAAAACCTAAAATCCAGTTATAGTTGCCAGTTCCTTGTACTCAATTGGCCCACACTTTTTTTCCATACAATGAAGGCAACATGAGATGTAGTCTACAAAATGATTCAGTGACCCATCCAGAGCAACATGACTAGAACAAACAGATGATAATGAATCTTACAAGTTGCTGCTTGTATGAAACAAGGAATGGGTGGCAAGGCAGAGGATGGCACAGCAATTAAAAAAAAAACCCACCCCAGACCAGCCAGATGTTCAGCTGAATGACTTGTGGGTGAGGAACACTGGACAGTTTCATGGGTGAAGTGGCAATTCAGACTGCTCCCTTCATGTCTTCTCTTTTCTGGTACAGTGTGCCAGATGCAACAGTAAGAGAAGTTCCATTTGGGATGAGACTAAAGAGTATGAAAAATAAGCCGTATGACATACTGTCAATCAAAAGGGAGTTTATCCTGTCATTTTTTGGTTCAGGCCCAATCTAGGGTGTTGTATTGATCTGGGTAGCTCTGCTATGCTACCACAGCAAGACTTGAATACCGATGTGGGGAATCCCACGATGGGTATGGTATGGGCCTTTGAGGAAAAAATTGTCTTGGTGCTACAGAAATTTCTCATTACCACTGTGGAGATGGTTTTTTTTGAGTATGGGATAGAGGGAGGGAAGAGGGCCTGTTCCACAAGAACTATCACAGTATAAAACACCTCTCATAGGAACATCTAAAGACATTTTATAAACACTGATGAAGTCTCCTGAGACCCTGACAATTTTCGGAAATAATATGCTTGTATTGTGGAAAGTTACTCTGCTGTCTGGAGGAGTTATCGAATTGCACAAGGCCATAAATGCGTAACAAAGCTTTCACTAAATGTAGGTTATTGCAGAAGAACTGTAAGAAAATATTGTGACAAAGACGGGTAAGGAAGGAGAAGCTAATTTCTCCTGGGAGAGATGCTCTGTGTTTCCACCTCCAGATGTTTACAGCTACCTCCTGTTACCATCCTGCCACCGAGGACATGCAGCCCTTCTTGCAGGACGGTGCTGGTCAGCCAGGCTCAGACCTCCCTTCCTGCTATTTAAGCTTTTTCTTTCAGAGTTGCCTGGGGCAGGTAGTCATCTTACCTCCCTCTTGCTACAGCTCAGTGCCTTGCCAGACTGGAGCGATAGTGGCAGAATAGATGCTTACCTTGCTTTCTGTGCCATAAATTTATGGCTCAGAATACGTGCAGCTTATTTTTTAAGCACATGATTTCCCCCCACCGATACATTTGTCTTAATATGCCTTTAATCTTGTTAGTAGGCAAGTACTTGGAAGCAAACTGCAAAAAGTCCATTAAGTGTCATGAACACTCACAGGCAAGGTACAATTTTAATTTAACTAATGTTCTTTAATAACATGGCATCTGACAGACTAAACTACTTCCATTCAAAAAAGAAAATGCATGGGAAATTACAATGACTCTTAATTTTGTGCATACCTAACATTAAGCAAATTATATTATTAAAAATTATGTTATTCCATACAGCATCCAGTTGCCAAAACAATATTTCTCAGCACTAATAGCATTTTTACATTTATATCTATAAAGCTATTATTATGCATCCATTGCAATACAGTGATCCTAGTGATTGCTCTCATAACCAAACAGGGAAACACTTCCAACCAACTGGGAAAAAAAGGAAAACCAAAAAGAATGGAGCTGTCCCAATGTACTGCAAAAAAGCAATTAAAACTTATGCTTCATTTTTCTGAAGTTATTGGTATTCTTTAAATAAGCTCTCAGTTTGCACATTTACAACAAAATGGAAAAAGAGGGCTGGCCATCTCTCAGTGCCAAGTCAGAGCAGTGACTGGAATCTGCATAATCACTAGTAGTTATTTTCACAGATTTTCCTCCTGTGCTCCTGGGTCACAAGGATGAGCGATGGTCACAGCTGTTGTCACTTTCAGAGACAGTTAAGTCCTGAATTGCCTTCCTACTCACTATACTCGCCACAGTGGATTTGGAAGCATGGTTGTTCTTGTGCACCTCAAAGTACCTCTTAAGTACCAACAACTGCACATATCTCTGGCTGGATTGTGTGGGGATTTTTACCATACCGAGATACAAAAATCCCCTCATAATATATATTCAATTGACAATTAAAGCACTCAGAAATCAATTGTGATTGGACTTCTTCAAGTGAATGTCCAGGTGGACAGTGACAGATTTAAGCTGTTTCGCTTGTTCTTAGTGATAACAACTGCCACTCTAAAAGAAGTGTCACAGGAGAGTTTATACAAGGTTTTGCAGACAGGCTGTGCACTTCCCACAATACATACTATTAGGATTTAGCTCTGAATCTTGAGAACTTTTAGGTATTACTTTTTTTTTTTTTTTCCCTTTCCTTGGAGTATTTTCACTCCCTCATCTTAGTGAACTTTATCCTTCCTGCTTCTGTTGTTATTATTGAAAAATGTACAGAATATATTACTTGAGTGAGTTTTTAGAGTGTGTGTCAGAGCTGTTTATCAAATACAGGGCAGACATGCTACTGCATCGTTCTGGAAAAAAAGTTAATCAGCGACTGCAAAAAATCAATCTGTGTGGACTAAGCCCACTAGATAACAAACACGAAGAGCCTTTTCAGATACAGTGTTGAAAAATCCAAGCAAAGGCAAATAAAACTTTGCTATTGAAAATGAGAGAATTCTTAACAGTGACAAAAAGTTCCATGTGAAAAAAATAACACATATGTATATTTGTAAATACAAAAAAACATCCAAGATCCCAGATACGAGGTTTACTCAGCATCTACATGGTTTCTTAACTTAATGCAGGAATAGTTCACACAAATGAGTATGATACTGAATTATAACTATTTGTTCAAACAAAGGCATGGGAAATAGGCATTTTCCATATTTATTTCACATATTCAAATCACATCCTAGTGTGATGAAAGCAATAAATTAGTCTGCCTCAGAAATTTCCCTAATTTAGTTCAGAAACAGTACTATATGTCTTATTGATGAGTTGTATTCAAAAATAGTGAAATACAAATACAGTATGCACAGCTACACTGAGTCAGAAACAACTATCAACAAAGAATAAGCTGATAGTCTTTGCTTCCTAGAAGCCCACCCTACATATCTTTGATGTTCTTCTTTTAATTCTCTGCCTCAAACAATGGATTTTTAATTAAGAATGGGATCAACAGCTCAGAGCAGATAAAAAAGTAGATACCTTAAAAAGGCAGTGTTAGCTTTGTCAGCAGCAGTCTCTGCTTTCTTTTGTTCATAGAATCATAGAATCATTTAGGTTGGAAGAGATCCTTGGGATCACCGAGTCCAACCATCTACCCTACTCCACAAAGTTCTCCCCTACACCATATCCCCCAACACCACATCTAAACATCTCTTAAACACATCCAGGGATGGTGACTCAACCACCTCCCTGGGCAGCCTATTCCAATGCCCGACCACTCTTTCTGTGAAAAACTCTTTCCCAATGTTCAGTTTAAACCTACCCTGTTGTAGTTTGAATCCATTCCTTCTTGTTCTATCACTAATTACCTGCGAGAAGAGACCAGCACAAACCTCTCTACAGTGTCCTTTCAAGTAGTTGTAGAGAGTGATGAAGTCTCCCCTCAGCCTCCTCTTCCTCAAACTAAACAGTCCCAGCTCCTTCAACTGCTCGTCATAAGATTGATGCTCCAGGCCCTTCACCAGTTTCGTTGCCCTCCTCTGCACCCGTTCCAGCACCTTGATATCTCTCTTGTATTGAGGTGCCCAAAACTGGACACAATACTCCAGGTGTGGCCTCACCAGTGCTGAGTACAGGGGCACAATCACCTCCCTACTTCATGCAAAAGGAAAAGAATTAATCTAAGACAGTTTCAACTGGAGCTCTAGGCACCCCTGTTAAACTGCTTGATTTTGGCTGGATATGAGAGTGCTCTTTTTGACTAACCGTTTCATCAAATAATCTCATCTATTTTACCTCACTTCTGGAGTGAGGCATGACCTGAAATTTGGGAGTTCCAATTTCAAGTAATTGGAGAATGTCAACTAAACTTTGGTTATCTTTTAATTCCAAGCCTCAGGTCCTTTCACTGAACTTTGGAATGTAAAGAGACCTTGGCATATATTTCAGATACAGCAAGCAATGAATACAGTTTTGGATCATCCTGAAATTTTCTCCTTATCAGGTTTTTCCCCAAATCCTGTTACTGGAATAGGAGCTTGGACTGCTCTCTTTTAGCTGTAAGAGGGCTTCAGTGTTCATACAAGCATCGCAAGAGAGCAGACCTCATTTGTGTCATTTCTGTGCTCTTCTCTCCTTATCTGGGGATATCATAAACACATAGGACTTGAAGGATCATTAAACACCATTTGGTGTAACTTCCAGCACCAAAACAGAATAAAATATACACAAATAGATGTAGGTAAGGTAATAATCTAAATCTGCCATTAAGGCCAATTTCTTTTAAATTCCAGGTGAATGTATAGTTAGTTGACAAAAATAGTTCTTGATTCAAATTCACTTCTTAGGGCCAATTCTGCAAACATGCCTGTGTACCAGTCATTAAACAAAGGCTTAATTCCCCTTGAGTCATTTGAGTTGCCTGCAAAAAAAAGTATCTGAATATATGCAAAACACTGACTGAAAGCTCAAAAAATATCCTAATCATGAAGGCACTTGCTACTTTGTGCTGTGGTTTGTTAAATGGGAGGTTAATGGAAATTGGTGATATTGGAAAATTATCTTTTCTTTACTTTGAGTATGAAATAATTGGAAAATCAATATGAAAAGTATGCAGAAAAAATTCTAAATTGTAAAATAATTATAATTCAATTAACTTTTACATTCAAATATCGCCATCTTTAAAAAGTCACTGATGAAAACCTGCTTACTGTAAATTTAAAGAATAAATATAGAATATAGATCCGTATTCTGACCTAAATTTGTTCACTTCCTCGGGCCAACTGCATTGTGTTGACACATATCCATGTTCCTACTGTAGAAAAAGGAGATATGCCAAACTTGGCTTGCGCTGAGCTTACAGAGAAATTGCAATGATTTTAAGCTTGTGCTCAGGAATCAGAAAAGACGTGACAGTTCTTATATTATAAACAGAATAATAACAGGCTCAAACTTCTATTTCTAAAGAGTATATACACAGTTATAATTATAGTGAACCTTAAAAACCCTATTTTTAAAATATTGTGATGTTGTACATAAATTGTTAATTTAAAGAACGTTATTATGGTTGCAGAAGTCATTTGCTCATATTCAGCCTTTAGGAAATGCTAGAAGTAAGAGTGCTCATTTCTTTAAAATGTTTTTCCACAATGCTTAGGCCTTATAAGTATATCAGCTTGACAGTGCTCATTTGATAAACAGCTACTCAACATTTCATTATTGTTGGAGGCTTAGCCCAATATCTTATTTACTACAAATGACTCAATGCCTAGTCTGAAAAGAACAATCATTATTTTCCTTATGGGCTTTTTGAAGGCTGCCATCATTATGCTAACCAAAGACCTCAGGAAAATTTGTATCCTTTGCAGGTGAGGCCCATAACAGGAATCCTGATTTCACAGCTGGGAAGCTGTGACACAGTGACGTCATGTTTGACGTGTCCACAAAAACTGAGTGAAAACTGCCAGGTTCCTACTGTGCTTATGTGAGCTAAGGTACATGGAGTCCCAGCATTCAGACAGAGATGAGTGCATCTCCACAGAACAGGCAAATAGCTGATGTGAAGATAACCCTGTCCCTCCCACAGCAAAAAGTCACAGTCCTCCTCCTAAAAGTGCTGCAGAGCTTCTTTACAAATGGGACATGAGATAGTTTGGCATGTAGAAAAACTTGGCAGGCTTGCCAAATGTCATTCTTAGGAATGATATGGGGTGTTTTGGTTATTTTTTCTCTCTCTCCTTTGTGAAATTTTCCCCTGAAGCTCAGTGGGAAGCAACTCCTGAGAACCAACAGAGCTGCAGGATGGTAGGACAGCCACACACTTCTACAGCAGTCACCAGAACCCAACACACATCCCCTGGCACAAGATAGCTATGCTTAGGCCACCACCTCCCACTGACCATACCCTATACAGAAATAAAGCAGCAGAGTAAAAGGTAAAGACAGAGAAACTGCTGCAGTGCTTATCCCTTAGAGCTGTCACAATGGTGACATTTAAACATTAACTTCAGCACTTACATGGTATTCTTTGGGACCATTTATATCTGGCCAAGCCAAGATATTTATTATATAGGTATTTAAATATGAGCTAGTTGCCCTAGGCTTTCTTTATAGTCAATGGAGAGAAAGAAGCTGTTCTAGGGCATGATTCATCTCCTCCTAAGGCAGGTGGCCAAAATAGGTCAGATGAATCATGCCCTAAAAGCATCTGTTTCTTTCCATTGACAGCTAAGGGTCCAGGACCAATGAGTTCAAATGCAAACTGCTACCGCATAAAAGACTTCTGAAGTTTGGGGGCTGAACCCCACCCAAGTCCTACAAACAGGTTGAAGTGCCACAACTTGACTTTGCCAGGTGCAACTCTGCTAGGAAAAAAGGCCATTTTTTTTATTTGTCCTCCAGCCCATGCCCAAAAGTGCACGTTTATCTTTTTCCCTTCACAGCGGGGGCTGTTTCCCTATTTCCAAGGCTCGTGTCACCTTGAGCTTTACAGCATGCCCTTCTAGCAGCAGTCCTCTAAGTGCTCTCCCTACTTCCTTAGGCACTTCCCCTCCTCTGCAGCCTTCTCCGGAGTGCATTATCCCTTGCAGCTGCATTTCATCATCCCATCTGCTGTCTTGCCAGTGCCTGCATTAACCATTTCTCTGCTTAAAAGAGCTTGTAAACCCTACCCTACATCATGACTTCAGATACTTTTATTAGCATTTATCCGTAGTGTGTGTATTGAAGAGCATCTATGCATGTTAGCTTATTGCATTTGAAGGAAACAGTCTGAACAAGCGATAAAATAATGTAAATATTTAAGTCTTCTGGCTCTTTTGAAATAAGAACAAATTTGTGGTTTTCCCCTCAAAAAGTATTCTGCAGTATTCAAGCACCCCACGCTGTAATACTAGAAATACTGGAGCAGCGTAGTAATGGTGATACTATAGTTCAATTGTGATGAAAATATAACATGCAAGTATACAGAAGCAAGTTCCATGGATGAAAAAAACGCATCTCTTTCCCTTCCAAGTGGAACTACAGTCTATACACTTCAGGAAAAAAAATGTTAACTGTGTTTCACAGAAGTTCGAGGTTACATTACCCTGCACCAACACAAAATCGCAGCAGCACAGACAACTCCACAAAAAGGGAGATGAAGACAGTGTCTCATGAATTCTTAATTCATTAAGGAATGAATACACTCCTACAATTTGTAACAGAATAAATCTGTTCTGAAGAACAAGGCAATTTGGGGAAAGGAGGAGTATCTAATCATTTTCCTTTTGATCTGAAGATAGACCTTTCAAGCATCACTATATGTAGCTGAAAGAACAAGAATTGAAGGTAAAAATAAAATTATAAATATTAAAGGCTCTTTAAAAAAAACAATCTCAGTGAAGTTTTCCCAGTTCCTAAATGGTAGCTATTATGTGAAATGGTAAAAAGCAGATATACAGAATAACTTTTGTCGCTATAATATACAAATTTTCCTGTTTTTCTAAGCCTTATTTTCCCAATCCCAAAGTCACCAACTCACCCAGCTGCGAGGAAAACAAAAGCATTGTGTAGTCTTAGGTTTAAACAGCACAAAATAAACATATAATTTTGATTTTATGTATATGAAAAGTATTACTGAATGAAATGAAACTATTCATTTACATTCAGCTAGGTTTATGCTTGTAGGATTACAACCCATTTCATGATGAAGGGTATTTTAAAACCCGCAACTCTGTTGAATTTTTCATATCTAAAAAATTTTCTTTCTTATGCGGTTCACAGAGGATATGCAAGTATGAGTATATGGGAGCAAAAATGATCATCATCTGGATTCAGCATTCTTTTCTCCTCCTGAAGTGGGAGAAGAAAGTGTCAGATACATGAATGGAAGGATAATTTCAATAGAGGAAGAATGCTTGAGGGTGGCTCCATGGAGAAACTACTCTTTTTTTACACTTAACTATTTCTATATAGTTTTAGTGCTCATCACCAAGAAGCTTTGATAAAAAAGTCATGCCAAAACCAAACATATGGCTTTGTTAAAAACATGTCATTGGCACACTGAGGCTGTGACCTGGCAAGCTGTGGATATGAGGGAGATCTGCTATGGGCAACAATAGCAACCCAAGAAGTGGCAGCCTGTCCCTGCAACAAAGCTGCGAGAACTGAAGCTCTATCTCTTGTCCTGACTTTACCACAGTGCATTTACTCTTTGGCCTTAACAAAAAGAAATATGGAAATAATTCTCTCAATTATGGCAGCTGTGACTTGGAAGATAGACGATTACTTGACAGGGAGAAGAAGGGGGTGTTTATTAGATGCAGTTACTGCCTCTGACTTGTAACAGAAACTTTTCAAATTTTTTAAACTGCAATGGCTCATTTTTTCTTGAACAAGAGTATACATTGTCTCAATAGTAAGCATATTTACTAATCTCACCAGTGACACCACTGATGTCTTCTAAATGGGTCACAGATTTAAAGGGAAGCTGTAAACTTGAAAATCAGATTTTCAATGGCATCTTAGTGCTCTTTATTTTTCACTTTATTATAAAAGGAGATAGCAACCTAAAGCTAGAGAAAAATAGAGAGAACTTTTCTAAATGTATGTATATAAAATGATCTAAAGTATTCTCAGGCCAAAATCTCAAACTGACCTTGATAAAAATCCCTTTAAAAATTGTTACTATCCATTAGTTTTCTTTCCAATTCCTCTGTTAAACATTGTTCTACTATTATTCAAATTAAGCAGAACAGATATGCATTAACAGATCAGACATCACTATCTGAAGTGAACAGTCTTCCAAGCTTTTAATGTGGCATCTGTGAACCTGCTTTGTTTTATTTCCTGGAAAAGGAGACATATACATTAAACAGGTCAATGTTATTGAATTACATCATGCTGTTTGCCTGTATTTTCCATGACAGAATATCTGTAATTCTAACATTAGCAGAATCTGCTAAAGGTCCATGCTAACATGGAAGACACTGCAAGATGGCACTCTCTTCTGTAAATTGCTCAGCTGTGCACGCTCAAAAACTAATCATATTGTAAGTAAGTTAACAGCTCCTGAAAGAAGTTCACAGATCTACACCCTTCATATCTGTCTTGATCCTGCCGTGATACCCGTGGACGCAAGCCTCTGTGTTGTTATATCCCTATGCATTTTTATGCCACCTTCTAAGATGTTGTCTTTCATCTTAATCTCCTTTGTATCAGGCTATTATGTGAGGCTCCCAATTAATTTTAACTGCTTTCGTATTGCACAAGCTGACACACACACACACACCCCCTCGCAGGTATTGTGGCCCAGGTGTCTCCTGGGCCATGGGGAGGGATGGGAGTCCCAGGCGAGGCTGGGCAGGGCCATCAGGGCCCTTGGGTGTGCTCAGGGCACAAGTACAAGATAGTAAATATATTTTGGGAGAAGGATATTCTCCTTTAAAAAGCAGCCGCTGGTTACATAAATGGGGAAAAAAAATCATTTCAAGAATCATAATATCTCAGATGCAGAATGGTATCAAAAAGAAATAGTTTTACATTCAGTAGTCCATGTCACTGAAATTATTACCAGTAATGGTTCATTGTCTTCTTCTGGCTATGCTGATAGGTTTAACAAAAGATATCAATTCTACCAGCATACTTCATTTTGCTCTTAGATCGTCAGGACTAGGAAAATACTACCCAGAAAGTGTGTTGAGAGTGACAATCCTCTTAAAAGCTGTTATTGTTGATGCAGCTCCCACCCAGCTGTAAAATGAAAGAGAAGCAGCAGGGGCAGAGGTGTCTCTTCAGGCGGTGCAGCTCTGTCTGCCCAACTGCCCCGCACAGGCCGGGGTGTGCTGGACCAGGCTCTACAATGCCACCATGTTTCACAAACATCCCAGACACAATGTGCTTGGTGCTTTTCTGCAGGTTTCAAGTAGGGCTATCCCACTCCACTTCTTTATCATTTCGGAAAACAGAAAAAATGAACATGAAATTTACCCTACCAATTCCATATATGTAAATTGTTGGAGCCTAGGAGTGTGCAATTCTCATATGCTGCTTTTTCCATGTTTGTTTGTCAGAACTTCATACCTACATGCAGTTTGTTCAGTCGAAGTAGTTCCTGAATATTTATCTTATTCACATGCGTTAAGCCTTTTGTGTCCTCTCCTTGGACATTGCACATGCACTATCTCTTCCTCTTCAAACCTCTGTCCATTTCTTCCCCATGCTTAGGGAGCAAATCAGAAAGAAAGGCTTTTAACTTTCTACACTCAACAGATAGATATTAGGTACTGGCTTTGACTTTGATATGGCAACTAACTGGCACAAATAAAGTGCAACTCAATTCCATACTGACCCTCAAAGCCTGACTGTTACACATTTCTTAGCCAGTGTAACTTGGGGTCTCTTAATTTATATAGAAAAAAATAAAAGAGTTCCAACAGACATTTTATCTAAATTAAGTTTATCCATCAGGAGAAGTACTTGGTATAGCTAATGCCAAAATTCCATAAATCTGTGTCACAGTCAGCATCTTCTTTTGCAATGTGGTGGAATAGGACTGGTTTGTAGATCAGTTCAATAAGTCATAAGTAAAGAAAAGGTGCAACTTATCCAGAAGTTTTGAGGAGATAATTAATTTCTGCCAGATTTCTGAGTCTCCAGGACAACCTGATGTTTTATTAAGTGGGAAATTGAAAAAAGAATTAACTGTAAGATATTGCTTTGCAAGGGATTGCTTAGACAAGATTTGTTAAGGAGATTGACATTTACAACAATTAAATTTATTTATGGTTTGTGCAGCCACCAGAAAAAGTAGATCAGACTGCAGTTGATTTAGGTTAACCAAATGCATTCTTGGGAAATGAAACAAACAGTGTCTCAGTATCAGCACACCAACTGACAAGTCTTTTAGCAAACTGATACTGTTAAGTGCCCTCCAATGGCCATGTGCCAATACTGTTATCCTGTCTCTAAATAGCTAGCTATCTGTTGAAGTTATCTGTCCAGAGGGAATATCAGCAACGATATTCTGAGTCTGTTTTGATTGTCTTTTTAAGTACTGTCTTGGTCCTACCAGCGCCTTGCCAAGGAAATCAACATATCTTTCTTCAGCCTTTTTAGCTAGTGCTTTTGGCTAATATTCTTTGCTCATAAATGTCAGGAATAAAAACATACAATGGGTATGTATATTGCTGTAAATTAGCATCTGTCTCAGATTTCTCTCTCAGTTTCTCAAGCCTGTTTGTGCACATGTGCAAGCTCTCACATAATCAAATAAATTAAATAACTTTTTCTGTGTTTCATCTCCCCATTCACTTGCCTCTCTGAAGCTGTACTGAGGCCATGCAACATCCAGTGCATAAAATCACAACCAACAAGGGCATAGTAAAAATATTCAACAGTTAATAATTATTTTTACATCTCCATACTGATTATGAATGATATTGGGAATTGGGGCAGATGTTCAAGATTTCTGGACAACACATATCTCTTCAATGCAGAAAGTCCTAGGAGCAGGGATGTTTCCTCCAGTACTAATTGTTCCTCTTTCTCCTTCATTTAGTTTGTTTTCTTGAGCTAGCAGTACAGTTTTCTCATTCTTTCTACAGCATTACAATCTCAGATGTCTGCTCACTATCAGCAACTCCTCCACTACTGTGACACAGCCTTCTTTATTTCTGAACAGGAAATTTATCAATATATTGGGGGAGAGCGGGGAGCAAAAGAAAAGAATGCTGAGGCAATTGCCACAGCTTTCACATTATTGCTGATGCCAGCCTTTCACAGTTCTTAAACCAGGCCCCCACACGCTACAAAGCAGAATTTAGGGTGAGTGGGAGAAGAATACCATTTGGGTGCCTTTAGTTCACTTTCTGTTCTTTAAGCATTTAAATGGCATTTTTGAATCTTTTCCTGAGTTTTTTCTTGCAGATCCTAGAGAACTTAATAAAAACTATAAATTTGTTTCTGATATTTATCAAAATTTATCACTCAAGAAGCAGGCCTGTGTGAACATCATGAGGTTCAACAAGGCCAAGTGCAAGGTCCTGCACTTGGGTTCGGGCAACCCCCAGTTTCAATACCAGCTGGGCGATGAAGGGCCTGCTGAGAACCACTTGGGGGTACTGGTAGATGAAAAGCTGAACACAAGTCAGCAATGTACACACACAGCCCAGAAGGCCAACTGTATCCTGGGCTACATCAAAAAAAGTGTGGCCAGCAGGTCGAGGGAGGTGATTCTGCCCCTCTACTCTGCTCTGGTGACACCCCACCTGGAGTACTGCATCCAGCTCCGGAGTCCTCAGCACAGGAAAGACATGGACCTGTTGGAAAGTGTCCAGAGGAGAGGACAGACTGAGAGAGTTGGTGTTGTCCAGCCTGGAGAAGAGAAGGCTCTGGGGATATCTTATTGCTGCCCTTCAGTACTTGAAGGCGGCTTATAAGAAAGATGCAGACAGAATTTTTAGCAGGGCCTGTTGTGATAGGAAAAGGGGTAATGGTTTTAAACTAAAAAAGGGTAGATTCAGAGTAGATAGAAGGAAGAAAATTTTTATGCTGAGGGTGGTGAAACACTGGAACATATTGTCCAGAGAGGTGGTAGATGCCCCATCCCTGGAAACATCCAAGGTCAGGTTTGTCAGGGCTCTGAGCAACCTGATCTAGTTGAAGATGTCCCTGCTTTTTGCAGGGGTTTGGACCAGATGACCTTTAAAGGTCCCTTCCAACTCAAACTATTCTGTGATTCTACGATTCTATACTGCTTCAAGAACTAGAATCTTCAGAAAACTTCCTAATCAGTGATACATTCAAGACCTATGGGCAATGTAGTCCTTTTCAGTCTATCTAGATAAGATTTCCAGTGTATCCTGAATCTACAGACTTTTTACCTGTCATTTACTGAAACAGATAATTAAACAAAAATTTCATTAAGCTTATTCTGTGTTGAAATTAATCTCTACAGAGCAAATCTTTGTTGATCATCAAACAGCATCCTGGAATCAGGGGGGTTATTTTCTGATGTTAACTATTCGCAACAATAATTCTTGTTTATCATTTAAGCAAAAATTCTTCTAACCAGCATGTTAATACACACTTGAAAAACAGTTGGAGGTAGGCTGTTGCTGAGGATTAAAAAATAGCGCTTGCTACTGTGAGCACATGTGAAAACGCGTGTACATGCATCTTCAGTTAAGAGTTGTGTGTGTTCAGCTGTTGTTATTCCAAAAATAATGGATTGGATATAAAACGGTAGGCATTTCTCTGTGCCTGCCTTGTCTGGATACAAGCCAGAAAACAATTTTAAGCTTAACTGAAAGACTTGTTTAAATTGCCTTCACAGTTTTCCACACAAAAATGTTATCCCTTGTACCATTCTTTAAATATGCATTGGGCTTAGCCAAGCTGTAAAGAAAGGGCTGTGAAATTCAAATGAAAACAAAGACAGTCCCAATTGCTCTGTGACTAGGAGATTTAATCGCTTCTCCGTTCGCTGCCTAGGCAGGGCAGTCTGCTTAACACAGGTGCTTGAGCTCTGTATAATTCCTAAAACACGTAGGAGCTGGTGTACAAAGGGCTGACCTGGAGCTGAGCAGAAATCTTGAGCTATCTACAGCATCACTAAATGCTCGTTTCATGACGCAAATTACGCTTCTCTTAAGCAAGATTTTATGCCTGTGCTGAGCCCTGTCGGCTCAGTCTGCCAGACTTGGGGAGCTAATTTGCACTCAAATTTTCTCATACTGCAAGTGGAGAAAGGGAAATGCCTGCAGAGGAATAGCATGCCCATCTAACATAAATACACAGATTCAGGCAGAATGGCTCTCTCTTTGGACACCTCTGAGGTATCTAACTCCTTCCACTTGTACTTCTATGAAAATTATTTAGGAGATTAAATAAATTAGAGAGAATTAGGACACTAAAATGGGAGCCCATATTAGGTAAAGGTCCTCACCAGTCAGATTTATTTGGCAACATTTACCTGCAACAGATTCTGACCCCTCAACCTCATATATTGCTATTAATTAAATATTTATTCACTTCTGTGATGTTAATGCATTCAGTTATGGATGCATAGTTGAGCAGAAAATTTAGACAGTGGTATTCTGGTATTTATGAGAAACCTGGCGATGAGAGTCTCATGCTAACGGATCAGTAAACCTGGGCGAAAATCAGCAGATGAAACGGAAAAGACAGGAAGAAACACATGGTTGATAGTGTATGTTTTACTATTTTTTTTCTTATTCAACAGAGGTTAAGAGGAATAGGAGCTTTTATAAACATCAAACCCAAGAGCTACAAGGAAAAGAAAGCATATTAATAAATTAAAAGGGAGATTAAATTAGTGATGTTTCAATAATGATTGTGATACTAAAATCCCTTTTCAAATTTGTCTTTAGAAAGATAAAGAAGTCTGAATAAATAGAAAGCAGTGAAGACACTGTAAAATAAAGTATTGAGAGAATGAAGATGAAAGAATGCACGCTACTTTGGATGAAGTCTATCATACTGTGCAGCTGGCTTGGAAAAGCCACAGGCAAGTAAGTGCTGGAAAACTGGAAGAACACGCTACTGGCTCACAAAGGGAAAAGAAGGACAACATCTTTCAAATACATTATTCATTGTAACTACTCATGGTCTTTTATTAGACCAAGTAAAAAGGGCAAAACAGGTACAGCAGTACCAGTAAAATATGTGTGTGGGTATAAAAATGCAAGTAATGTCCCATAAACATTTTATTAAAATTTTAAAAATGTCAAAACACAAGAGACTTTGCAAGTGAGTGCTTAATTTTTCTTTCTACTTAGAGAAATTTTTATCTAGTCCCTGTTAATGGAAAAGATGTCTGAAGTTCTTTAAATGAGAAGGCAGTGACTCTACTAAAAATGTATGTTCCTGGTGGTTTAAGAAAACCCCTATTTCTTCTCCAGGCAAAATCCAGCAGAAAAGGAATACCAGAGGCAAGTCAGAATACCAACACAAAATCCTTGACCATCTTATCTCTATTAAATTATACAGGAAGGAAGCAAAAATGGCTTTAATTTACCTTTGATAGCAACTGCAAGGACAAATGAATGATCAAAAGACATGCTCAACATTCCTTGTAAAATAAAGGGAAGAATTAACATTAGACCCTGTCATCCACAGCCATATAAGCTTTGTTTATTACTGAATGCCTCTAAATTTCAGGGCAAACAAGCATTCAATTAATATGTCCATGTTTGTATATTTCCTTGTATATTTCCATGCATGCACATAGAATAATGTTCTCATACTTCTGCAGCAGGGAAAAAACTCCCACTAGTGAGGTTAGAATGGACCCAGACACTGTAAGTTGCTTATAACTTTGCCGCAGTATAGCTTATATTCATATAATATAAGTATCATACAGGTGTGCATGGAGATTAATTTTGGCGTGTCATTAAGGGGCTATTTTGAGCACTGGAGAAGTCCAGGTCAAAGTCAGAATTTCAGAGAAGGGGATGACACATAGATGACTTCATTTTAATTTTGAAATTTTCAGAAGACATGTTCATGCTACTTCCAGCATGAATTTGGTCTTTTTTATGTAGAGCCAGTATCACAAGCAAGTACTATAGCCGGGGAAAAACAGAACTTCAAAATGAAAACTAGTTTCAGCTTGAGGCTGCAATAAATGTAACTCTAGCTAAATATAGCTTTTCCTTTTTTTTTCTATAAAAACAAACATGAAACCTGTGCATCTCTATCAAAGTAGTTGGACCATTTTTTTTTTTTTTAATTATTCGATAGCAAATGATGCTGGTGCCCAGGTAAAAGAAATTAATACTTCACTGTTGAGTGAAAGAAACATTTGTAATGAATCTGAGAAGGAGGGGGGACACATAATGGTTGAGAAAAAGGAGACTGAAAGGTTGTAGATTGGAAGAGTGTAAAAGGTAGCCATTGAAAAGCACAGGAAGTGCTAAAAACAGAGAAAAATGAGGAGATTTTACAACCGAGACAATAACTTTTTGTCATCACTTGGAATGCATGTATTTCTTTTCTTAATTAAAATTAAATTGGGTTAAGCTTTGGGCTCCAGTTAAATTAACCAAAATTCTTA
>JAHREE010000279.1:10380436-10482134 GCA_033628505.1 Tringa tobata | reverse complement strand
AAAATATATATAATAATAAAGAGGTTGAAACCTTCTTGAAAAGTTTTCTTTTAAAAATCAGTTAATGACTTCACATTTTGACCTCCTAAAGTTTACATTGTAACTGCAATCCATTGTCATCAGTATGTTCAGCTAGTTTGCAAGCAAAATAATTAAAAGCAAAGGGTGATGCTAAGAAAGTGGGAAGAAATTAAATTAAACTATTCACAGAAATTTTAGCACCATCTGCTAAGGTACATAAAGTTTCGAAAAACAAACCAGTATAAACTGGCCAAGAGCTAATCATGAAACATAAAACTCAGAACTATGTTGTATTTTGTTAAATGCACTAGAAAGCAAGTATAGGAGCTAAGTATTAATCAGGTGAAAAATAACGTGTTTTGACATATTAAATACTATAGATGCAACATTTTTCAAATACTTTTGGAAGTCTAAGCAGCTTGTTTGGAAGGAGAAGATCCGACAACGCTATCCCTACCTCCAGCCATCGGTGTTTACTCAAAGAAGAGGTGCCAGTGCATGAACCAACATGAGTTTCTAGCCTGATTTCACTGAAGGAGGACTTCACTAGAAAGAAGAAAAGGAAGTCCAGACAGGATGCAGTTACACATGAGTCGTCAACAAGCTGTATTTTGGTTTGCACCAGGTTTCATGGGAAGAATTTGAAGAGTTGGCAAAAATTATTGACCTCCAAGTAAGGTCCCCTTACTCAGCAATGAGAGCGTATTTTGGCAATGTAAAAGAGTGGGAGAGAAGACGACTCAAGTCACATAGACTAAAAAGTGATCTTGAAGAAACTCCAGCAAACGTACTTACTGCTGTGTATGCTTTATGGTGTTGAGCAACTGCATACTCTACAGGAAACATCTACTTAGTATCTTTTACGGAGGATAGACAAAAGGCCTGGTCAGAGCTGTGTCATGGGCATACCTCCTAACACCTAGGGCCATAGAACAGATCTTCGGCACGAGAATAAAGCCACTACAGAAAATACTATTTAACTGGAAACTAGCATGTTTAAAGCTAGGCATGACAGTCACTCTGTTCAGTGTGAAGCTTCTTACCAGTCAGACCAATACTAAGTACTATTTGAATTTGAAAGCAGTGAGGCGAGCAGAGAATATCATTGTATGCTTATGCACTTCCTCCCATTAGAATAACCAAAACTAATTATTCAAAGCTCAGACCTGTCCCTCGATGTCAAAAAGAGATAATTCTCCTGCTGTGCTGAACAGAAGTACAACACGCAGAAGAGACGTGATGAGGTGTACGCAAACCTGGTGGAAGAAGGATATTCTGCAAGGGCACATATTAACTTCCTCTCTCCAAGTCCAGCACTTTTCCACTTTTCTGCTCTTCAGAACAGAGGGCAAATACTCCTGGTACTGTGATTACCTAAGCACTATCATTTTCATATAACTGTATTGTTATTATGCATAACTGTAATAAGAAAACTTTGACAGAATGCCTGCATGAAGCACTTCAATCACCTTATAAATGTTACAGTGTCACATAAAAATTGCATGGCCTATGTCAAATTAAGAACACTGAAATCTATATTAAACTTTAACTCTCTCCCTATCAGCTACCTAATAATCACTAAATACCCCAATTACACAAAATGTAAAGTCCATTACTTATATTTATTGTTTAGATCTCTTCCATCCCCAATAGCATTGCCTTCAAACTTGTCCCAGGTACGTCTCCAGCTAGGTATCACTTTGCTGTCGAGCTCACAGGAAGGTTTGTGAGGAATCAAGTCTTTTTTGTGAAGTACTTCAGTGAAAGAAAGTGCTGCTGCATTCCTTAAATTTCTCTATGGATTATGCATTAGACTGTACTGCTCTGTGTGATCCTGAATTTTCAAGGGTAAAGAGAGAAGGATTAGGCAGGGCAGTATTTGGAAAGAAGTGTGGCAATCGGTATCTGTTCCACAGCGCAAACAGGCAGAAACACCAGCATGGCATCGCCAGGTATCCAGCAACTCGCTGCAATTGCAGACTGCAGTATCAAACAGGAGGGCAACTGGCATCCCTTCTAGTGAACACCTGCAGTATAACAGAAGAGTTGTGCTAATGGAAACCTCTAAAAACTCACTGTGACATCTATCCAGTCATAAGTCTAAAAGCCTGTAATAGTTAGAAAGTCGTTTCAGTTTTCTATAAACTTATTACTTGCAAAGCCAGGAGCCTTTAGCAAGAAAATTGAAGTAAAGGTAAGGAGGAAGTTAGGTCAGATGTTTTATTTAGGGACAGACCTTTTAGTAGGATCTGTTGTGGTTGAACAAGAGGTAATGGTTTTAAACTCAGAGGGTAGATTCAGACTAGATAGAAGGAAGAAATTTTTTACAATGAGGGTGGTGAAACCTCCCTCAGGTTGCCCAGAGAGGTGGTAGATGCCCTATCCCTGGAAACATTCAAGGCCAGGTTGGATGGGGCTCTGAGCAACCTGATCCAGTTGAAGATGTCCCTGCTCATTGCAGGGGAGGTTGGACTAGATGACCTTTAAAGGTCCCTTCAGTTAATTAGTTCTTACTTTTTTCTCAAAGACCCTATTCCAGGGTCCTTACCAAAGAGCTTCCCATTCCAAGGTTTTGAGAAAAAGAGGGTCAGTTAAAAAGAAATTCCTAACTGACCTCCAAATCTGGCCAATGGATCCAAATTTGCCTCACAAAGTTGAACACTGAGCTCTGCTCCAAATGCTAGCTCTGCAAATCTCAACTATCAGAAATGACCCATGTCTATTAAAAAATGTTTTTGGTACAGAATTAGTAGCCATTTCAGACATTCTTCTGGGCAAGGCCTCATACACTTGTAACAACTGATCTGTAATAGCACAGCCATAGTGATTTCTCCAGACTAAGCAGAATAAATTCTTTAATCCAACGATCAGCACAAATTCATCAGCTTTTTTGACCAATCTAGCTGTGAAGCCACAAAAGCCTCCCAGGATCTAAAATATTCAGCATTGCCTCATCTAGCTGAGACAGAAGCTTTTAGGAAGAAAACTGGCACATCCAAGGCTTCATTGAGATGTAAACCTTCCAAGGTTAAAATTAAGGATGAAGGCTAAAGTTAGTTGATGCAATGGCAGTGACAAAAGCTGTTGTGCTAGATTAGGTGATATTGTCTCATGGGTTCGGAAAAAGGCTACATCAGGCTTATAAACCCTATAGGAAATTAGGAATTTATGAGTCGTCCTCTGCTCTTACCATAACACGCTGGGGTGCAGACGTGCTCTCTGCCTCTATGTGAGGAGTGAGAATCGCTGCCAAACACATTCAGAAACAAGGAAAAGACAGTCCGCAGGATACAAATTGCTACTGTTATTCCATGTCAGCCTGGACGGAGTTTTGATTCGAATTATGAGTGGCCAGAAATAACATAAAGAGGCTCGTTTCTATTTGTGGTCACCCCGGGAAAGGGCTGGCTGCTTCAGCGCACAGATTTCAGCACTTCTTGCGCTCTGGTGGCAGAGCAGAGCTCACAGCAGTAAGAGATATATTGCCCAGGATGCTGCATGAAGTGATTTGGCATGTAAGAGATGTAAGATGCCTTCCTGAGGCATCAGCAGATATGTGTGACAGGTAGAGATTAGGTAGGCTTCACAACAAATTTCCCCCTACTACCATAGTTGCCCATCTTGTGCTGATGTGAAGAAAATATTCCCGGCCTTGGTCCAGCTACTTTTTTGCACTGAGTGGGTCAATAAGGGTGGTGAGAAGGCCTCCTCCCTGAATCAGCAAGAAACATGAAAAGCATATAATGTCTGTGCTTGCTCTGGAGAAGGCAGTCCAGCATTTGATGCTGTGCTTTGCCACAAGACCTACTTCCAGTCATGCACAGGCTGGAGGGATGGGCATGCTGCTGCCCCTTCCCCCTCAGGGGACCACCCGTGATGGGGCGAGCTGAGTCCCCTGGTGTTATTCTGCAAGGGCACTTTGTTCTCTGCCAGATGAAGAGCCACAGGTCATCTGCGAAAGTCCCAGGGCAATCCTATGAGTCATCCTGTGTTTAATACTCACACCTCCCGCACGCCCTTCTGGGGAGGACAGCCTTGAATGCAAGCCCACAGAGCCACCTCTTCGTCGAGAGGAGAACAAAAAAATGTGCAGAATCTCTTACATAAAGGGCTAGAGATGAGCGGCGGAGGAGGGAGAGAGGTGTCTTCCCATAATATGCTGTCTCGGGGAGTCTGCCAGCAGACAAAGCAAGTGCTCTGGAAGCCGTTCAGCTTCCTGCGTTGTTGAATAGGTCTGCACCTACTGTGCTCCTACTGTCTCTCTTTAGACTTGAGAATTATTGAGTATAAAACAATGAAATTTTGCCCAAATGTGCTCTGCTCCACAGATCTGCAGAAGGAAGTGAACCTTTGTCCGCTGTTCTGAGAAAAAGCAGATCAAATAATCTAGCTAAATGTGTTAACAGACTCCAGTGCACCCTCAAAAGATGCACGGCAGCACTGAAAGCCACTACTTTGGAAGGGTTTTACCCTTTGCTTGCCCTCCACAACAAGGCCCAGATCCTCCAGGGCAGACAAGCGCCCAGCTGCCATTGAAGTCAGTGCAGGGCCTCCACTCACAGGCAGCCCATTTGGGGTGCAGGCTGTGTCTCAGCACCAAACAGAACAGTCAGCTGATCCCTGATTATTATGAAGTTATTCTGTTATTCACAAAGAATCTGGTTTTAGCACTGCTGTTGATTAGCCAATTTCCCTTTAAGAAACGGATGGGGTCGACTGATGAAGAAAGTACTCTACAGATCCTCCGGTCATAGAGTAGCTACTGAGAGGTAAGTAGACCTCTCCTGAAAGAACCATGCTATACAACTGTTTACAGAAAAAAAAAAACAACACAAATAAACCTGGAACGCTAAGTTATTTTCATTGTTTCTGAGCAGTTGTCTCAGATAGCCACAGCTAGTTTATTGCACCTCTTAAAAGTCCTTGAGAGGATGTCAGAATTATACAATGGCTTTTATTACCTGTAGGTTTAGTAACCAGCGCGATAAGAGCCAGACACCTCCCAAAATTGAAGGGGCACTCATGGTGCGTATACTTTTTCCCCTACAGTCTTAATCTGTTGGCAGGATAATCACTGTCACAACACGCTGAATCTTCTTTAAGGAACTGTAGTACATTAAATTAAGGATGAAAACCAAAGAAGTTCACTATTGGAATTTTTTTTTTTCTAATTACCTTGGATTTATTGTTCTTTCACTGAAAACAGTAGGATTGTGAGTCTTTCTAAGTTTTGAAATATCTCACCAATCCTTGCTTATGCTTTTCAGGCCTGGCTGCTATTACATGGCACAAACATTTAATGACACAAATATTGCTTGTCATGAAGAATTATTTCCAGAAGAAAAGCTACTATGAGAATCCATCTAACAATATGAGTAACGTGAGACACAGTGACACCATTCCTTTGAGGCTTTTTTCTGTATTATTGGCTTTCCTGACTGGCTTATAACAGCATGATGAACCACTTACTGATTATGAGCGATCTCATCAGCACTAACAACGTCCTCGAGACTCAGCACTATGTCTCCTTTGAAACACTTCTATCAATAGCCAAGTATCACATGGTAATTATCAAAGGCATCAGAGGTAATTCAAACTATTTGGTAGCTTATTACAAGTACTTTTGATATACTGCATCTTTTCCTGAGTGCAGATGACCCAGATGTAGTCTAAACAGCTTCAAATTTAACACCTCTGACCTACACAAGGCTTGATCATAATGCAAAGTAGGATATCTCTTGCTTTTGTGTAGCTTATATATTCCTAGAGAGAACTTAACCCATCACCAACAACAGCTGAAGTTAATGCAGTAAACAGCTTTTCTTTAAGTTTCCATATAAGGAGCTAACTTGCAAGCCACATTATTTGAATGTTGGGTTGATATTCCAACTGGGTTATCTCAGTTTCTCTGAGGGGTGACTGTGCACTTGGGAAAAGGATAGTAATGTTCTCTGGCCATAGGCAGATGACTTTCACAGTAGCCTACCAACATGTTATAGTCATGACTACTGTTAGGACTACTGTTAGGTTCACTCTCTCTCTACAATAGACTTAGGTTTTGATCATTAATTGTTAATTTATGAAAAAATGTAATAGGCGACTTTCTAGTTGTAGCTGCATGGAAACCAATGCAGTACCAATGAGATATTGGATAAAATACGTACAACTTTGGATAATGTTAAACAGGCTGAATTTTAAGCATCAACCACAAGGAGAAATTTCCAAATATCATTACTATTCCTACTAAACTACCAATTCTCCCAAAAGACTTAAAATACATACTGCATGCTTTATTTGAAAAACAGCATCTTTCAAATTATGGTTTTTGTTGTTTCACGGGCCAGAAATTACTTTACAGAATGCTCGCTATCAGAAGGTAAGCTGTAATGGGACCACCTTTCTCTCTTTTCCAGTGACTTCTTTGCATTCACCAAAAAATGCTTGTCTAGGCCGTATGATCATCTCTCAGCAGCAAAACATTCCTCTCCCCTAACAAACCCCAGGTGCTAGTTTTCAAGAAGACGAGATGGAGCTTAAGCCCTTATCAACCTCCGTCACCCAAGTCCCTCACATCATCCCTTGCTCATCACCTTCTCCTCCCTTCACCGCTACAGTCCTGGCAGCTCGCCCCTTCCCAGCTGCTTTGTAGGCAGCAGGGAGAAGCTGTACAAGTCACACCTCGGGCACATGTGGGCACCTCCCCAGCCCCTGAAGCTTTGGCACATCGCACTCCCTCCAGCACAGGACTCACATGGGCCCAAGGTGTGACCTTGGGGATAATGGTGGGGCCCAGCCAACTCCATCATGTGGCAATTATACCTGCTCAAAGAGATTAAAAAAAAAGATGAAATCTTTTCCAAAGTAGGCCCTGAACACACACTGCTCACGATCTGCATCTTCATTGACAATGTGACACATTTGTTGCACAGTTTAAGCTGGAGAAGTTGAACCATATGCTCTGTGACTATTAGTAAACCCACAGCACTTGTCCAAAGGAAAAAAAATGCTTTGTGTGTACTGACAAAATCTAACACATTTCTCCCAAGTAGCCTCATTTACACTGCTGCTCTGTGTATGGGGAAAAACACTTGATAAATAAAACACCTTTCTATGATCCCAGACCCATTTAGAACTGACGTTCCTCACCCAGCGCTGGGTGCAAGGGGGATGCACAGGAAAGCTGCTGCAGGAAGGCACCACTGCAGCAAACCGCTTGGAATAATTTAATAACCTCCAGCCCAACACATGCCTTTTCTCACACACAGATACATCTATTTCAGTGTCCTCAGATCGATGCTTTCACGTTTACGGACTGAGGAGCCTCTGCACTGTCATCAGGCGCTGCTTTAAGCAGCAGAGACATTTAAAGCAGGGACAAACATTGCAGAACAGCTATTCTGCACCATCCTGTTACCATTATTTGTTTTCTCAATATGCTTCCCAAGGGATAGAAACACACTCCACAGTGTACAAACAACATCACACCATTATCTTCAAAGCATGAAAAAGATACCAAAGTGAAGCACAATTCAAAGGATGACCTTTATGTGCTATTATCTTCAGTGCAGTAATTAATTTTATCTGCTATGCACAAATAGAATGAATAGCAGTTTTGCAAAATACATGAATGAATGAATGAATAAATAAATAAATAAATTGAAACCAGCAGAAGCCTCTTCCAATACATCCCCCTTTGTTCCACTTTGTGAAGCTGTACACAGGAGGCAAAAATGAAAGACAATGGCTAGCAACCCTACATCTGTGCTTTGAAGTGGTCTCTTGTTCACTCTGAAGTGTTACAAAGAATATCTTCGCTTCCCATTCCAAGAAAACCTTCCAGCAAACAGGCCTTGAATCCACCTGTCACTTAATATCAGAGAGAAAAAAGAACTCAAGTCCAGGCTGGATGGGGCTTTGAGCAACCTGCTCTAGTGGGAGGTGTCCCTGCCCATGGCAGGGGGGTTGGAACTCGATGATCTTTAAGGTCCCTTCCAACTCCAACCATTCTATGATTCTACGATTCTATTATATACTTTCATATGCAAGTGAAAACTTGCTGGCCCGGGGCAGACAATGCTGTATTGGTTGGGTAAGGGTGGGCTTGGTCTTCCTGTGGGTGACAGGTCTGGGCTGTAATGGGATATACTGGGAAGTCAGGGGAAGAAACTTCTGCGCACCTATTGTATGGTTTCAAACAAACATAGCCGAGGCAGATCAAACAACTGCTTAAACTGTAAAGTTTCTAACAAGGCAAACCACACCACTATGTGCCACACAGCCTTTTCATTCTTAAAATAGATCATCACGGGCAGATGTCTCAGAGAAAACCCGAACTGGCATTCTTGCATGTATTGTTAAGAGTATGTCTGTATCTATCATCCCTAAATTTTAGCAACAGACATGCTTCAGACCTTAATCCAATGGTATCAGGCCTTGTATTTCTGTACACAAGTCATAGAAAGGAGTTAAGCAGAGCCAAGAGACAGATTTGGCTTTGGAAATAGCTTTTGCTCTGCCCCCTGATCAGTACTAGCCACCAACATTTGAAAATAGTTTTAAGGTAATTTTCCATGGAATAATTACAGAAGCTCAGAGATTTATTTTTTTTGCATCAGAAATACACATACATTTTCATTTGTTAGAAATATGCAAACTCAGTGTTACCTCACCTTTCACCTTTCCAGTAAAATGAGTATCATACAGAGACTGAGATTTCCTAAAGAAAGGGGTGGTTCACTTCAAAGCGTCATTTTAACTTTTGTAATGACATCACAACACTGACTGAGGTCACTTTTCTCCTTCCTTCTGCTGGTCTGTGCTTTGAAAGGAGTGAGATACTGTGAAGTGTTTTGGGCATGCTCAAATCCTCTACATTTCTGAACTGCAAGAGAATTATTTTTAATCCAAAGGCTCAGCCATGCAGCGTATATGGTGCTAACTCCACGTTCTGAATTCATTGTAAAACATTGGGGATCTGGTTTTCGGGATTTTCTGCATATTAGGTCAATGGCCCCTGTTGATATCTAATTTGCACTGATCACTCAATCATATAAAGCTGTATGTTAATTAGGCCAATAACCGAAACATACTGTAGGGAGATTTAAGCGCTGCAAAGCTGACAAAGATTACTGAAGTATCAAACAAAAGAAGAAGGAGAGAACACATTTCAATGGGATGATTAATTGTATGAACAATTTATTTTTAAATGATCGTGAATGTTTTTTTTCATCCTTAATTGAAAAAATAAATTTAATGCAAGAACAGAGAAAGCTCTTTACTCCTCCACTGCCACAAACAGTGACAATTCCAGAACCCAGAAGTGCCATAGCACATCAGTAATAGAGTAGCACAATCATCCATTACTTTATCAAAAGTCTTTCAGTAATTTGGAGTTGTTTTCCATTAAATTTCAGAATCAGGATGCTTCATTATAATTCCAGGTTTTAGTTACAAAATTATAATAAATATGTAGTCTTCATACTCGTGACAAAAAGCTTGAAAATATGACATGAAGAGGGGTAGAAGGAACTTACAGAAAAAACCTGACCTGTAAGCATATTATTTTCACTGCAAAATATTTCATATTTGTGAGATTTATTTTACATTTTTAAACCAAGTGTATAAAAATATGTTTTGGGTATCTTTTCATTGTTTATAAGCCAAGTATTTGAGCATTGTATAGTTTTGACTGCTTTTACTTTGCAGGTGGAAAAGCAGAGGCGTAAAATTATTTGAGACCCAGGGTTCAGAAATGCTTGCTAGCTTTGATTTCTTCTGCATTGTATAACTCAAAATGAGCTACTATGGACTGTATTTTGAGGTTTATTGCTCTCACTGATGTTTCTGGAGATTTGTCAATACTGAAAAAAATAAAGGAGCTACCAGGAATATTTTTTTTCAGTACAGGCCCAAAACTTTAGAATTGAGTTCATATGTTGTCCCAGAAAACCCTGAATTCTAGAAGTTTGCTGCAGACATGTTTCAAAGCTTGTCTTTTTTGAAGGAACTTGCTGATTTTATGTGTTACACCTTCCAAATGGTGTTATGTGCAGGTGTATCTGTATCCCAATTCACCTATTATTCTTGATGTTAAAATCTATTGAGAATTCTCACATTCTTGGGAGAATAAACATCACTTTATCCTGTAAGTTATCTCAGGGATTATAGTAAGAATTTTAAAGGATAAAAGACATTATTTAACTTGAGTAAAGAAAGAAAAATCTGGTCAAATTTAAATACTAGGCTTTCAAGGAGTTTACAAGTCTTAGAAGGATTACCAGGTTAAATAATGCTGCATTTGGAAATTTTCTGTTATACTCTACATGGGAAAATATATCCCAACAGTGGGGTTGTGCTAACATCAAGAATCTTACTATTAATATGCCTCAGCTGTATTTTAACCCCTTTTTGCTTTGTTAGTTCAAGTTTATATTTTGCACTTTTAAATTAACCCTTTGCGTAATGCTGTCATTTCTTTTTTTCTACCAGCATATCACAGACTCTCAGAATCACAGAATCGCAGAATAATGTAGGCACAAAGCTGATTGCCTAGTTAAATAGTAATGCTACAAGAATTAGCACCAAGCCTCTTCAGAAGAAAAATGCATAAAGAAATAATTAATCTGTTAATAAGATAGTTAATAAAATGAAATAGTAGAAGTAAAATGAATTAGCTTACAAAAAGATGGATTTCACTCCAAATATACACTATTTCAAAGAATGCTTATATTTGTGCAAACAACTTTTACGTTATCTGGTTTTGAATTGCTATGAAGAAAATGAGGATTTATCATTTTAAAAGAGATTATTTATTTCCATTTGCTATCAACAACATGCTCTATATCTGATGGGTTCCATTAGTTTGGAGTCTAGTTTTATTTCTACTGGAGCAAGAAAATACTTAATGTATTTTGCTTTTAAACATCTGTTTCTATCATTGCCACTAGATGTTTATTGCAGCTAGTCAACCCTGAGGGAGATTTACCTATTGATTATTGGACTTTACCCAACATCATAATTTACCACTAATTCTTCTTATGATAATAGGGTCAAACTGGAGGCAAAGTACTTCTTGCCTGAAAAAATACAATGAGATGAAACAGGATCTTTTCAAGAAATGCCACATAACATGCCATAACATATACTTTTCCTGAAATGTATACTTGTTCTGCCTACAAATGTATTGTTCAATTTTTTAAAAGTTCAATTTATTATTTAAAGTAGCACTTCTCAGTTTTAGTACATTTGAATACATCTTTCTTCATTCACAGTACTCTGGATATTAAAAACTGAACTTTATTTTAATCGGGAGCTCAGGCTTAACAGAATCAATATGCAGCAGATTCTGCAATCTGTCCACATCTCTTTAGACAACATGATTTTTCCACTGCTGTATTTGAGGCAGGACTGAAGATCATTATTCCAGACTGACTAAGAAATTGAGAGAAGAGCAAATGGCTAAATCAAGTTAAGGTAAATTTTCTTGTTGAAATTAAAGTGTGAAGGCAGGTATTTAAGTGCTAATACACCAGAATTAAAGTCTCTCTGTGTCTTTCTGCTTTATAATGATATGTTTCTACAGAAAAGTTTTATTTATTGGAAATTTCTTTTCAGGAATTACTTGCTGTCGTTCACATTCAGTTGACTATATTACGTCACAAACTTTATCACGTATGAAGTATTTTTTTTCTAGCTTTCGAACTGCTTCATAAAAACTTCAAACATTCTGTGACAGAAATAGAAATTAGTATTATGTCACTGACAACATCTTTTCATCTTTGTCATCTCTAAGAGGACATTAAAATTGCTGTTTTCATACAAAGAAGAAAGCAACTTAAACCACTTGGAAAAAATTTTATATTATTATTATACTTTTATATTATTATACTTTTATATTATTATTATACTTTTGACTGCAGGTTGAAGAGAGAGTGTCAGGGGTGAGACAAAATTTCATTGCATATTACCAGTTCTGAACCTTTTGGAGTTGATTGCAAGAAGAAAATAAAAATTTGTAGTACACAGCTTTCAAATGATGGTTGATGTTCAGCTTTGCTGAACACTGCAGCACAAGTCAGTGTCTATCTCCAGACAAGATGGTGTCTACAAATAGTGTCTATAACCAGTAGTATTATTAGCTGCAGATGAAGATAACCTGTCAAAAGTGAAATCAGTTTATACAGTATGCATTCTTATATTTTAAAATACTCCTAATACTCTTAATAAACAACCAAGGAAGCAACAGCAGACTATTTTCACTGAGGTTATGTGATAACAAATAATTAATTATTTGTGAATAATTATGCATAACATATAGTAAAGCAACATTTTTTCTCCAGAATCCTCCTTATCACTTACTTTATTTTCTTATTTCACAATGTTAGTACCGCAAAAGTTTCACAAATTCTGTTCTTGAGCTATGCTAGGCTTGTGTTTGTGATCTGCTTGATTTGCATGCTGTCCTACATCTGACAGTCAATTCTAAACGATTGAGAAATTTCTTCTGCACAAACTCCAAGTAAGCCTTGTGACAATTACTGCTATCTCTGCAGATGCATGAAAACTGTTCTCCTACTCATTTTTGAAAATGTAAAGCCTCTCTTTTTGTGCTTTGACTCACCAGTGTGATGCTACCACCATGGTAGCACTGAATACAAATAAGAACAGATTGACTAAAAATATATTTGTAATATCAAAATGTAGACTTAAACCACTTTAGATGTTCTTTCTTCCATCCCTCACATCCAACAGACCTAAGATTCTGAACCCTATAAAGGTGATATTCAGCTATGTAATCTGCCCACACTCATTCTGAGATTATTTTTTTAATTTATTTATCATTTCATAGAAAATTAATCTGTTCATAAATTTGAAGAAGAATTTTAGGCTCTTTTAGGGTTTTATTAATTTACTGCATAGACCTAATTATGCAATACCTAAATTTGTATTTACTCCAAATTAAATATATACTGTTCAACTTCACATGGCAAGGTGATTTGGGCAAGAGAAAGAACTGCCAGCCAAAAGAAAATCAAATATTAAAAATTAGAATTCCAATTTGGAGCACAAACATTTATAGTTTCTTCAGAATTTAATCTTTTTTGTCTCTTTTCTGTTAGGTCATTCAGTCTCCAAACTCTAGTCCCAGTTTTGGAAATGAGGGAATTGTTTAGCAGCAGTCATTAACCTCCATTCTCCTCTAAAACTTACATTCAGTTCTTACCCTTTGGGGTGCCCATTTCACTTACCATTTTGGCACCTTCTTTCCAGCATCCCCTTAGTGACTCAGAACAAACCAGCACCAGAGTACAAATTATATTCTCATACTCCCGCACATGGCCTGCTGAGACTGAATGAAAATTTCTTGAGAGTGCTGATGAAAGAGGAAACATCCAGATTTTGCTAGAAAGAGTTGTCGTGCCCCTTTTTTTCACAGCCCTATCACATTTCAGAACAAAGTGCTCACAGTACCTTTTCAATAAAACATAATAGCACAGATAAGGTGGCACAGATTTACTGTCTGCACAGTCACTAGTGACCCTCTCCAGGAGTTCAGTCCCTTGCTCTCCCTCACCCTACTGGCATAACAAGTGGAAGTTTCATGTGTAAAGCCCTATATGTGATCTTTTCTTCAGGTATATAATTTAACCTTGGGAAAATACAGAGAGAAGCTCTTCCTTAAAGCTTTTTAGATGATTTTTATCAGAAATATTATTCTCAGGCTGCATTTTACCCTGAAAAGGGGGTTTAATCAACACTTACATTGCTTCAGGTTGTTCTACAAAGGTTTGATATATTGAGCCTTCCAATTGCTCATAGGACAAATGAATGAGAAAATCTGTGCCCCTTATAATTGAAGAGAACTGGTTTTCTTCTCTCAGAAAGAAATTGAAGAATGGATATAAAAAAACTATTTGAGGTATGATTACCCAAAGTCCCAACACCTCTAGGCATATTTTGCTTAACACTGGACAAAGCAAAGATGAACTGTGTTTCAGAGACGTAAAGCCTTATTTGCGATGAAATACTACTAGCAAGTTTGATGAAGAGAAGGACATGGAGGAGAGTAATGATTTTAAGGTCATGCAGTCGTCTAGTTTTTCTGTCACACATCTTGATGTCTTAGATCATATAAAAGATTTTATTCTCGACAATCATCTTGCTTTCTGAATATCAAACAGATCTCATTTCTGTCCTACAACCTACACTCCAGCACAACCCACCCTGTATTTTTGTGGTAACTACCTCTGAGATGAAGTCCTGGTAAAAACAAGGCTCTGACAGTTTGAAAAACACTTTAGGACTTCCAGGCTCCACCCTAATCTATCCTTTGATCGTTACTGTATCTGAGAGGCATAAAAAAATATTACGTTCACTGGAATTTTGCATCATCTTAGCTAAAGAAAGAGCGCAGCTTTCATCCTATGGTGAACATGCCCAGGCACAGTTGAGAAAAAAGTGTCTTTGTTAACAGAACTGAGACACCATCTGGGCAGCGGCTGTCCTTAAATTCATCATCTTTTACACTCATTGTTAAAAATACTAGGAGAATAAGGCCTCTCTGTAGAAAAGAAAAAAAGAATAAAAAAAGAAAAAAAAAGAAAAATATGTTTAAATTAAAACTTTGAGAATAAGAAGTTATCAAAAATAGAGAGTAGGGGTTTGAATGGAATTTCAATAGATTTTATTCTTCCTTGCCACCGTATGCCACGGCCTTTGAGAAATGCTAACCTACAATCCTGGGCAGGCGAGTCAGTGCTTCACATTGCAAAGAATGCAACATGAATATAACTGGTCTCTAATTCCAGTTTCCAGACATTTATTGAGAGAGAAAACAAAGAGTAAGGAAGAAATGGGGGTGGCAAATGTACTAGGAGGCAGAGGAGAGAAATTGTGCATATATGTGTGTGGGAGAGCGGAATGAGTTCAAGAAGAAAAAAATTCAGCTTTAAATCTTTCTTCCTTTGCATCATCAGATATTGGTCCAGCACCCAACACAAAGACTTATTTTCTATTGGGAAGCTAATTTATAAGCCTCATTTAAGAATGAAATTCTTTTAGCAGAAACTATGTGACATAGAACTGAATGAGAAATTGTTTCTTCTCCAGGTAGTAGCTAGGTTCAGGAAGCTAAAAGGAGGAGATTAGGATTTGGAAAAAAAAAACAACAACAAAAACAAACAAACAAGCAAAAAAAAAACCACAACAAAAACCCACAAAACTGAGAAAATGTAAGAAAAAGGAGAGAGGAGTCTGAGAGTATAACTGAAAAATATGTAATATTTTATATGCATATATAAAAAAAAAACATATAACAATATATTCAAACTTCCAGAAAGAACCTGGGGGAGCCATATCTTTTTTTTCCTGCCATGCTTTTACCATTAGGAAATATAAAGAGAGAGATAAATTGCAAAAAAAATCCCTAAAATTTTATTATTGAAAGGCATCTGAATCTTATGATTGGTAATCAATATTTTATGAAATTATGAATTACTGCATCAGTGTTACCCTTCCTAAGGGCTCCAGAATAATCAAAGTGTGCATAAACAGCCTAGCAACAATACCCATGAGAGCTATGGTCATAAAAAAAAATTTTACTTTGTTGCAGTATATTTACATTTTAAAGGTACAGTTTAATTAATGATCATGACAAGGAACTGAGGAAATGAGGAAGGTGACTGCTGACTGGGGTTTAGGTGCATCAATTTTGCAAATAAGCCTGATACCAAAAAAAAAGTGCATTATTCTCCCTGGATAAATAAATGAAATAATTCATCATTTTTAGTCATCAGTTGTGAAAAAGATTACTTCATTCCAAAAAAATGAGGCTAAAATTGGCAGATAAAAAAATTACCTTTCATGAGAAGCAGCCTTCTAAATTAGATTGCCCCTTTATGAATAATCAGTAAAGATTTCTATGAGACTAAGCAGATCTACAGGAAAAGGCCTGGAAAAACGCACCTTCACTGCAGGAAGAGTCTTAAAGAGAGCAGCTAATGACTCCTGCCTTTTTAAAAGAGTTTCACTTCCTGGAATTCAAGGAACTGTTTGTGGAGCCTGCAGTACGCAGAAAAAAATGCAAGCGAGAAAATAGCAGAGCTGGTAGCAAAAGGAAAATGTGTTCCATGGATGTTTCCAAAGATTTCAGAGAAAGAAAAGTATAAATATTAGCCCTGCAATGACTACTGGCTCTGGGGCTCTGAAACTAAACCCTAAAACCGATTTTTAAAACCAATATCAAACAGAGAAGAGCACAGTAGCACCTTATTCCCTACCCACATGAGATTAAAAATAAAAAAAGGCTTAGACCAATGACTTCCCAGTGTTAGCAGAAAGTTTCCTCAAGAGTCTGTAACCATCTAGAAAAAAATCAAACCCCAGCAAATGGTGGGCTTGCTGGTAGCAATGTTGTACTGGAACTCATTTGTTGAGTTACATTTTATTTTTTAAAAAAAAAGACAAGGGGAAGAGACACAGAAAAGAAAGGCAAAACACTGGATGCTTTCCATTTCTCAAAGTTGAGATCCAAATGTAACATCAAGATGATGCTAATATTATACAAGCTTGCTGCACTGCACCAAACTCACAGAACATACTGCACTACTTAAAACACTGCCACACTCTCTCTACAAGCAGGCTGACATAAAAGAGCCTCCTAAGTTATTTCTAGCATTAAGCTGTTCATCAGTCAGAGAAGGCATTCATTTCATCATCTTAAAAGGATGTAATATATTGCTCTGTTATCCATTCATTGATATGTATCCAACACTACAGCAGTATGTAAAACTAAAATCCAAAAGAATTGTGGTTTTCCCCTGAACAGAAGCTTCCTTTTGTGAGCAAAAAGACAGTGTTTCTTCACCTGCATCATTGACGCTAGGCCTGCAAGGGCTTTCTGTTATAGAGCATCATGCGTTTTGACAGCAAGACACAGGATCATTTGGACAATAAATAGGATAATTGTCACGTTACACAGCGGGAGCAAAAGAAAATAAAGTGCTGAAATATTTATAATACATATATCGAACTTTGTACAGTTAAAACATTGAAATCTGCTTAATTCTAGATTAGATACTTAGTAACAGAAGTCAGGGAGGAGCCTCTTCACAGGAGAAACATGCAATATTTACCTCCCCTACAGGTGTAAATTTTTTCAGCCACAATAAGCCTAATATTCAAATCCCAATCCAACATACTGGCAGAGGATGCAGGACACCAAACAGGTCCAGTCCCATGCCACATACACAACCTGCATTGCATCTTTGGGTTATTACAGCTTGAGTCTCCCCATTTGCCCTTATCTTTAGATTGCTCTGGCATCCTCCATTAATATGGGACCTCTGCAGTTCATCAGGCAGATTTTCTCCCTTAGCTGGCCAATTAACACCTCTAGAAAAGGCCCAAGGCTTTGGCTGGATTAACATCTACTGATTGGGAGCCAATATACATGTCCGAGCATTGGCAAACTTTCCTTCAGAGTCGTAAAACATTACAGCCATTTCCTAGAAGTTTTAAACTAGGTCTGTGTACCCTTGTTTTAGGAAGGAAGAGCATCAACCAAAGTATGCAAGATAAGCTGCACGAGCTGGTTTCAGGGCCAGAGGCTGGCTCCTGGCTCATTTTATTTACTAGTAAAGACACAACCAAGCAATTCAACCTTCAAAGACACTGAGCAGTCACTTGTTATATGCAGAGAACTGGAGAGTTTGACACGTAGACAATGCCTAAGAGTTATCAACGGCAAGGAGGCAGTCAGCTAGAAATACCAAGATGATTTCAACTGCTGATCTGTGGTCCATGCTGAAGAAAAAAGCTTAAAAAGTGCCCAAGGTCTGTGCCTGTCAGTGTTAGGTGCTTGTGCACCCTGAGTCTTCGTAGGGCCATATCTTCTCATAGTATTCTGCTTATGGTAACCCCATAGGAAGAATTTTTTAGAAAACCCTTACAGTTTCCTGTTTCCCTTACTAACAACCCAGAGTCTGTCAAGAATCCCAGACACCCTCAGGGAAAGTAATGCAGACCATGGCAGATCTGCTTGAAGCACTGATTTTTCCACAGACAACTATAAATGTCCATTTTAAGATTTAAAACTGATGACAGATGCTGAGCCAGATCGCTGTCCCTCAGGTGCACTGGGGCAAGTGCCAGGGTCAGACAATTCTGTGCTAGAAACTGGACAAGGAGCATGACCTAATTCCAGCACGTGTACGCTTCTTGTGCCAGAAGTACCTCCAGTAGTATTACTAGCTGTGTCCCATATGGCCTATTTCTGTTCTCATTTTGATACAAAACCACTGCTCATTACCAATATCCCACCATCAATCCAGTGGTTTTACTGTTTCTCTGACTTCTACCAGATGCATCTCAGTCAGAAAATCTAAACCACAAATAAAATGGAATAACCTGCATCATATTTATGAGATTATTATATCTAAGCTGAATCTGTTGTTAGTGATTTTCTACAACTAAAGAAAATAAATACCTTTCTTCCTTTGATGGTACACTGAATTTTTCTGCATGTAAATCCTTGGCATAGAGTCTACATGGACACTGGAAGTATTCCACATACTCTTCCATTGCAGTGAACTTGCACTGATAGAAGCCCTTCGAGCAGTTAGGGAAAGGAACTATACTGAAGATCTGAACATACTGTACAACAGTGAAAAAGAATAGAGTAGATGACAAACCATAGAAAGGTAAGATATTAAAGTAAGAAGGAAGGAAAAGCAGGTGAAGAAAATGAGAACACCATGCTGTAGTTGTACTGAGGAATCTGCAAGCCTTAAATACTTGTCACTCACTTAGGAGAGGAGAGGAGAAATAAGTCAAAAATATATTATGTATCTACAGGCAGGGTATTTTTATATTTAAAACCATCTGTCTTACAAAAGTTCAGGTCGCATCATTCAGTTAGATAATTATAAGCCCTTCCAAAGACCCAGTTTTAGTAGAAAATGCTAACTTGATATGAGTTCCTGGCCTGAAATAGCTGTAGGCTTTGCTAAGGCATGACGGAGGGAAAACGAATGTGGTCAAAAATCCTTCCGGTTTCAAAAATTCCTGCTCCCTAAGGGAAGGTACAGTTGCATTTGTAAGGCTGCTCCAAGTCACTGGCACCCCAATAGCCCCAGGATCTGTGATTCAGAGTGCCACGGGCAAGACAGAGTGAACAACATCGCACAGTGGATTTGGATACCGGGGTTTATTTGACAACCAGTGAGACAGGATAACAAGAATTTTACTCTACTTCATTATGAAGCACCTACTCTTTCACTGCCCCCAGTACTGTAATTACTAGATCTTGCCATCCCTTTCCAGCAAGGAGGTCACTGCTGGCTAAGGGCAGTGGGGCAGAAAGTCAGGTCAGATCCTGCCATGTCGCTGCTTAACATGACCCATCTTGGTTGTTACAGGCCAAGGTCCCTGGCCGTCCCTGACATTCATCTCCATTCGGGTCTTTGGTGAGACCTTTATTCTCCAGGGTCACTTCCAGAATCTTTCTTCTAACTAAGATCTTCATCTTTCCAAGCTCCCTTCTTTTTTCAGATACAGTTCCCTCTTTTAAGAAATCCTTCCAATTGACATTGCTTTTCTTTCCAGCACCCCATACATGAATGTATGAAGTGAGAAAGCAGAGAAGCTTCTCTCCTCCTTACTGAGCCATGCCTACCAAGTGGTACTGGGCACTTTTGTAGGAGATGGAAGATTTGGCTAATGAGGGAACTGATCCAACATTTGCTACTTGCTGCCTGAGCACTTCACCTGGCAAGCCTCACTGCAAAGTGCTCTCCTCCTATCTCCTACACCCTCCCACTTCCACCAGCTGACTTTTTCTTCTGGACCTCTTGCCATGGTCCCTAATCTTCCCCACACACTCTCATGTTGTCTGTCCTATACCAGATTGCTTCAGTTTCCTTCCCCTTCCCTTCCCTCTGACCAGTTTCAGAATGTAAGTTAGTACTATGAACAGAGCTTGACAGCTTAGGCTCATTTATGCACAATACCCTCCCCATACCTCATTCTGGTATCCTCCAACTACCAAGAGGCTGAGGCTTTGACCCCAGAGGCATCAAGAAATAGGCTTTTGTCTCAGACATCTCCAACTCTGCTTTGTATAGCAGCAGCAGGCACTAACACATTGCGTTCAGTGTGTTCCCTATAGCATAGGCAGTGCACCAGGGGGTTAAGGAGAAGAAGCTCATCTTTGGATCCAAATGGGGCTTAAGTACAAGCTATTTGACCGTATCAAGAATGAAAGAGCTCATATATTCACAGAAGCCAGATTCCAGGTGCCCGAGAAATTTTACAGTCAAAGACAGCAGCGCTCATGCTGATCTTCCAGGGTTAGGGAGCAGATGAACAGCAATTTCTACCTCACAACTTTGTGTACTGGCTTCTGAATTCTGCTTGAGACACATTTAGATTTTGACATCCTCCTTTTGGGTCTGGCCTGTTTCAGTCAGATTCCTCAAATGTGCTTGGTACTACCATTAAAAAGCCGCAAAGCCAATGATTGATGTGATCAAACAAGGCATCCATATGACTTGCCAGATATAATACTGTTATACACTCCTCACTTTAACACAGATGCCAGAACAAGTCTGGCTTTCTCATTTGCAAAACCATGGGAGAGACGTGTAGCAGACACTCAGCTTACAGAGGCTAAGCCAGTAATACGAGGTTGCTACCTATCATGTTACAGTGACACGTAGTGCCATCAGGGAAGATAAAAGAAGTATTCAAGATTCAAAAGGGTCATGAAAAAAAAAGGGTTTTCTGTTTAGAAATAAAGGCTAAAAAGAAATTCTTACAGAGTCTCATATATCTTTTTCTTTTAAAAGATTCTGAAATGGTAGAATAATGTTGCAATATCCACTGCCACCCTTCCCACAAGCAATAGGCTCAGAGAGAAATCAATTCATACTCGGTCCTTTCCAAAGCAAGGCAACCCTGATAGACTACCAAGAACCTGCCAGATCTTCTCACAGAGGCCAGTCATTTTAACATTGTCCTAACTGTAAAATAGGCGGGCAGGTCAGTGAGTGCAATCAATCTTTTCAGAGAACAATAAGCACTAATTGGATACTTATACTTGATTGTGCAGCTCAAAGTCTGCCCAAATGTGTCCTGCCTCAAAATGCTCTGCCAAGGAGTCAAAAAATACCCCAGTCTATTTCTGACTGTGAACTGGCATCATGAAATGCTCCATCAAGGTTCATGACATGATCTTCGAAGGTGCCAAGACAAATCAAAGACAAGAGTTACATTTCCTTCTACCTTCAGGGTTGAGGACTAGAATTTTCGTTACTTGAAATGACAGAGAGCAACACATCCCCCACATTCCACTGTAATCATCCACTTTTGAGTCAGATATGTAAAAGAATAAAAAACAATGCCACATACATATTACAAAGGCTCAGTGCATACCTTCTATACATAGCTCAGACACCTTATGCTGCTTATCATAACTGCTTAAGGCATTGCATTATTCTGGACTAAAAAAAATGTCTTGGGAGTGTAACATAAATAATAAGCTAGTTATTACACTGAAATTTTATATCTATTGTTTATATTTTAAAAGAAAGGGAGGAGTTCAGAAATCTCTGTCAAAGGCTTTTTGAATGGCAAATTGTCTTAAATATGAAACAGAAAATGTAATGCATATAGTTATTATTGCCCTCTCTACCCATATATATAGCCATATTCTTTTTATAGCTTCTTGGTATCACAACCTCTGTGTTCCACTTCAGCAAATATTTTATAAAGCGGCTATAGAGTAGATCCACTCTGGAGCTGCAGCACTTGTGAGGATTACCCACAGCTCTGCATTATACCTCCTATACTTCCAGCATCCACTGAAGACTGGCACCAAAAGAAAGATGAAGAGTAACATAAACCATAACGTAGTCAATCCCTCAGCACAAAACAGATCCTTGTAATCTGACAAGACAAAGGGCAAAGGACAGATAATGCTGTGTGTTGATATGGGAAAATATTGAATATTGAGCCTCTCCTGAGTATTGGTATTTTTATTACCACAACAGCATCAAAGTCAACATCAAGGGCTTGGGTTCCTATCTTACCACATTCACTTCAAAGATCTCTATTATGAAATTAAATTTCTCAAGATCTCAAAGCACCACAACAGACCAAATGATGGAAGTTATAATTTGATCACATCCTCTACATAATATCCATCTGACTTTACTCAATCTTGTAAGATATGCAACACAGCATCTGCATCAGATCTCACATTGATGCTGTGACTGCATACTATACAGATAGATAATGAAGGACAGACTAATACTGAGCAACATCTTCCTCCAGAGGAAAAATCTTGATTACTTCTGTGCCAAGAAGTCATAACAGATGACAGTTTTAACAATGACCTTTAACGCAAGTTACCTCACAGCAGGAGAAATACAATTGTTCAGCCTATAACAACTACACAACCAGTAGCAACTATACAACATTTGTGTAATCACTGGGCTTAAATGGCATAACACAAATCTAAGCAAACAATTTTCCTTTCCTTATAAGTGATGCCAAAGGATATCTGCTCTACCTAAAGGTCAGGTAGAATGATGGATACAAATGACTCTCCTGTTCCTGACACAATATCTGTGAAGAGGAGTTATGGGCTAATAATCAACGTTTTACGGCTTTTGAACTTCTTAAAGGACGGAGTTTACAGAGAAGGTGCAGAAAGATGGAGCAGAGGAAAGGGAAGAGAACGAATTTTAAAAAATCTCAACAGTGTTATAGTCTCATCATCTTGTCTTCTGTCATGTATATGTTGACGTTCTCTTGTTTCTTCTGAAGAGACTGGAAAGTTAGTGCACTGAGTTTGCTGAAAACAGAGTGAAAATTCCAACACAGGAGACAGAGAGATTGCCGAGTCAGAATAGAGAGATCCACATGTTTGCATTATGGTTAATGAGAACCAACTCTACAAATCACAGTAATTCATTCAGCCAATAATGGCTGTTATCAGAGAGAGTTTAAGTATTTGTATAGTTCACTTTTCCTGGACAGATCTGTATGATGCAGGCAGAAGCACAGCTAAATGCAGGGGTTTGCTCAGGTGCTGATAACACTAAAGTAGAGTAAAAAGAATGTAGTTGGTAATAAGCTTGTGGTTGTGTAACCTACAGTGAAATCTCTGCTTCTGCACCCCCTTGTCTGATTCAGGCGAAAGCAAGTTTGGGGATATCTATAGCTGGTCTGATCATATCTTCCATCTGCAACAAAAAATAACCAAAGCTGGGTCCGTGTTATGAAAAGTAAGCAGGTAGCAGGAATTGAGTCTCTTCAACTTGCATACATGTTTTAAAGCACTGCTTAAGCATCACAACTGAAGTATCAAAATTGCTGATACAATCAAAGGAGTAGTTGCCTTTAAAAGCCCATGAAAGAGGCCGGGTCTGGCCCCTTCTTACAGAAGCAAATTGAATACCTTAGTCTGACCAACTATTTTTAATGTGCCTTTGTAAAAGTTGTTTGGCAAACAATTAAAATATATAAATGGAAATCAAGCTATTTTTATTAATAGCACAAAGGGGCAAGATTGCATTTTCCTTCCATGCTATTCCTAACTAATTCAACAACCTCCATAACACCAACTTCGTACGATCCTGAATCAGATACTCAAAATCAGAATGAAAGGGTTGCATCACAAGGAAAAATATTTATTGCTGTACACTGATAATTGTATAGCATTCCCGCACTGTCTGTGACTTTTTTTCAGCAGACTATAAAAAGAATTCATAACAAAATAAAAGTGACAATTAAGTCTAACCACCTATAGCAAAGACATAAAGACAACAAGAAGCACACAGCAGGGAAAGTGCATTTATAGCTGCTTTCATATTTCTCAGTGTTTCTTTTTTTTTTTCCTACTTTGAGGGCATACAGTGGAATAATTAGCTTATTGTCTAAGTTAACTTCTCTTTCCAGGTTTATATTTTCATCTTCATGCAAAAATCTATACTCTCATGTTTTCTAAAAAAAGTTCACATGAAACTGCAACTCCAAGTAACTAATGTTTTAGCATAAAATTGTGAGACGCCCTTGATAGTAAAGTCAAATTTTAATTGCTAATTGCTTATTTTTCTGAAATGTGTTTGATGAAAATAGTTTGCATATGTGTGTATGTACTTGTTCAGACACAAGTGCATTCTCTATGTAGAATGAAAGTAGCTTAAAATAAGTGATTCAGGCATTACTCTCCCATTTTACCTGGCATGGGATTTTGCCTCAGTACAGCTAATTGTAATCTGGTTTTGTTTCAGCATCAATACCACATCTTCTGGTGTTGGCAAGAAAATACATTATTTGAATTAGCGGGATTCATTTCAATTGGAATCAGTCAGTCCTACCAAAGCACATAGTCACTTTGCCCGTCCATCCCAAGGGTTACTCTAGTGCAGACAACCCAAGGGGTCACTTTGGAAAAAAAAAAAAAATGCAACGAAGATAAGAGCTAAAACTGATGATTACTTACAGCTGAAAAAGGTCATGAAACAAAGGGCAACACTTTCAGTGACAGCCTAGGTAATTTTGGAGCCTACATGTCACCTCATACAGCACTGAAGAAGACAGGGCCAGAGAGCTACCCGCTAAGGTGCCTGAGGCAGCAGGTAGCCTCTACGTGGATTTCAGCTGTATCCAAGGACTGAAATCCCATTAATTTCAGCTAGTTCAGACCTGTCATTGGACTGGTCATCATCCTCAGTAACCAGTTACTGCATAATGTCTGAACTCCAGGAAATTCCCAGCTCTGCCATAGGTTACTGGTAAAACTATTTTACCAGATTTTTTTTGTGCTGTTGTAATGAAAGGCACGAATTCCACAGTCACTGTCTTTCTATTACTGCCTGAATCCCTGTGCTGATAATTTATTAGGTTTCTCTGTTTGAAAAACTGCAGGTGGTAATAGAATCTGCAGAAATTTAAGACATGTTCACAGTTTGATGTGGTGGAGTTCATAAAATATAATTACTATGTGGCCATATGAGCACTGTATTATGAAGGTGTGGATCCTAGACTGATTTTATGAACTCCCTGTGTACATCTTTGTTAAACTCCAGTTTATATTTTAATCGTGAGAATAGCCTGACATATCTATTATTGTTTTTGCTTCTATTTCCATAAAAAATCTAAAGTACTAGCAGCATTACTAACTAATGGAGATTCTTGAATCTTGAAAATCTTCTGTTTCAATTAAAACGTCATCAAAGATAGTCAGATCTGGAAAGTTAAGGCAGGCAGAATGAAAATAAAAAATAACTCATTACCAGACAAGAAACATCAGTCCAGCTGCCAAGATCCCCCAGTGAATCAAACTAGAAAAAGAGGTTCCATTTTTTAAGACAGATACTGCTTTATCTCTAGGTGAGAGAAAGGAAGGGATTTAAACATACCGAGTAGCAAACTGGATCTTGCTTCTATATTTTCCTTGTACTAAGTGACAGCTTGGAGTTCCTGCAAAGTGGGTGCTGGGTGTCTCTGGTGTCTTTGGAAGGCAAAGGAAAGCCCCAACCCCTGCGTGGTGCTCATCCTGGCTCACGGCGTGCTCACAGGACCCCAGTTCACACTGCTCATCATCCAGCCAAACCTACAGCCTCATTCTGAAGCATTAAGAGACCATGAACTTTTTTTTTTTTTTTTGGATCAAGGAGAAGACAAGAAAGAGGCCAGAATGGGAGCGTACCCATACTAAAGGAAGCTCAAGGGAAAATGTGGTTTCGTTTGCAGCGTGCCAGATGGCAGGAAAACATCCCTTCAGAACACCCTTTCTGGTAGCTAAATTAACTAGGGCTGTACTGTGATGGGATGCAATTTGACATTTACCTTCTTTTGTTATTTATGACTGTCGGTTTGGAATACAATGCCCCAAAAGTGGCCCCAGAATATCTCCTGGTTATTTATTTATTTATATTTACCTAGCTCTTCATTGAGAGACTGCTGCTAGCCTTATGCAAGATGCATGAGTAATTGTCACTTTGGTATTCTTTTAAAATGAAATACATTTTATTATTCAGCATATCTGTCATCCTCATCTCCTCTCTTAGCTCTAGAAGTTCCAGCTGTAAGTACCTCTTGTAAATCATGCGTATAAACTCTGATACTCCCAGCATCTCAGAGTATATATTTTCCATATTTCTCAGTGCATCCTCCATCGTTTGGGGTATGAAACATGCAGCAGAGAAACAATTTGTCTTTTTATTGAATCAAGCCCTTAAAAACAAAAAAAAAATTGAGATGATACGTGAAAAAGGACCTATAAAAGTTCCAGCAAAAAGCAAAGACTAAGTGATGAATAAATTCATCTCAATAAATTGTGCCTGCAAAGAGCAAGTCAAATTCAGTATTTTCACAAAAGCAGTAGTAAATTCTAATATTCAATTTATGTAGTATTTTCTCCCAATTCTCCTATGCATTTAGGGCAGATACTTGATACCATGTCAGCGTAGTATTAAGAAAAAGGAAAACACACAACTGCACAGATCATTAAGATATGGCAGCCAGCTCCAGTGCCTCAGCTCTGTCTATTTCCCTTTTTGATCTAATCTACCTTTTGTAAAAGTGCATCCCCAGTTCTGTTGATTGAATGCACAGTTCTCATTTGGGCAGGCAGCTGGCAAGCACAAAGTTAGACATGATCAAAGTGAAAACCAACACACAGGAAAGGCCTGAGCTCCAGAAAATGAATTACCAAATCTATATAAATTGAGCATTGACATCTGTACTTGGGGACATTCTGACCCTGCCTTGGCATGTCAAGTTCACCAATGTGGATGGAACAATTTATGTCAAGGGAAAAGGGCCAGATTAGATGGTCTAATAGTAATTTTGAACGTGTTCTGTAACTTCCATTAAGAACACAAAAAACCTGAATATGTTACCAAGTGAATTCACTGTTAGGAGCTATAATTTGTTCATTATCTAACAGGATTTGGCTGAAGAACTGAAGTGTCTATTTAAAGCAGTGGTTTAATTCAGTGATTGCAGAGATACATTCCCGGAGACCACAAAGGACACCCTTTGATACCAGCTGCACCACTCTCTTTGAAAGCAAAGGATGACAATCCTGAAAAGTATTTGACCCCTTAAATCCGCACCTCTGAGAAAGACCATCCAACTAGGGGCCATATGGACACGGGAACAGGTTGCCCAGAGAAGCTGTGGATGACCCATCCCTGGAAGTGTTCAAGACCAGGCTGGATGGGGCTTTGAGCAACCTGGTCTAGTGGGAGGTGTGCCTGCCCATGGCAGGGGGGTTGGAACTGGGTGATCTTTAAGGTCCCTTCCAACCCAAACCATTCTATGATTCTATGATGCTATATCCATAATCTGGAAGAGGAGGCAGGAGCATCTGTAACCAGTGACTATTGAACTGCTGGAGAGAAGATGAGCAGGGAGGGGCTATTCAGCTGCAGCAGCACTGGCTGGAGAGATTTCAAGGCTGATAGCTTGCTACTGAAATCCACTTGCTATTTTTCAGGAGATCAAGAAAGAAAGGTAGAGGTGGGCAAAATTACCTGAGAAAAACTGCCTTTGGAGAGAAAGAGACTTAGGAAATCTTGTCTTCTCAGGCTAGACTATAGAACAAGGTAGTTTAGCTGCAAATTGTCTGACAGTTTTGAGGTTATCAGAGGATAAGAAATTCTCCTGGCGGGGATAAAAGGGTGAGTTTTGGGCTTGCACAATGTTAAAAGCAAACAAACAAGCAAAACTCACACAAATAAACTCATTCCTCAGCGGTTCCAGGGTGCTGAAGAAAGAAACCCCTGTTGTACTGGAAGATGATATATTATTACATTAATTTGAAAATATATTCTCTAGTCTCGTTCTTCAATCAAGATGGACAAGCATCTTCAAGCTTTATTTTTGCTCCACATTTGTATGAAAAGAAAGCCTGCAAAATCCTGATTAAGTGTATAGAAGAACACAGAATCTGCAGTTCCAGATGAGAGCAATGAGCGGACACCTCTTACATTGACCTCCCTGCAACAGTTCTCTCCATGTTCATCTTACGACAACAAGTTATCAGGAAAGCTAAAATGAATTCTCGAGTTTTTATAGTGCCAGGTTTGTTTGCAAAATATCCAATCTTTATTCCTCTACTGAACCACTCCTTTCAGATAAAAAAGGACGTTACTGAACTATCATTTTTAAAATTATTGCTCATACTACACTATTTGATGCATCTTAGGAAGCACAGAAATTCTGGGCAAAGTGGTAATATGTCAGTTGGAGCTTTTTCTTCAAGAAGCCTTTAAGATGCCTTGGTGACTGGGCCCAGGAATACCACTCTTTACTGTTGACAATTGGGTACCCTGGTTCCATTTAAAAGGTTACAGCCTTATTGTTTTTTAATCTGCAACCAAAAGAAAGGTCTACATTTCACCCACTATCAATTCTAGTAGCTGAGAATAAGGAAGAAGAGAAAGACATCAAGAACCTTGAGAAATCATCTCCTACCTTTGGGAGAAAAGAAGAGAGGCTGTCTGATAAGAGCAGGATATCTCTTAATGTATAAATCCAGAATTTTCCATATATAAAACAATTGAATTGATTAATCTATGCATCAAATACTTAAATCAAAGAGATTCACACTGACCATTTCTGGACAGGATTGTAACTGTTACCAGTAATGCTACTTAATAACACATATACGCACCAATCTCTGTATTCCCTCAGGACACTGTAGGAACACAGAGAACCATCTGCTTGCTGATTTTACCATACAAATGCCCCAGCAATAACCCTCACTAAACCTCACCAGGGAAATTGAGATACTGGTAAGGAACTGGATAAGGCAGCTTCATTTAACATTTGCCTCAGTTATAAGGTAAGATGCCAAATACTTGTTGAGGGATAGCAATTTTTCAACAAATACGACTTTGTTTTTCCATTTCACTTTCTATATATTATGCCACAAAGTGAAAGAAAATCTGTCCTGGCAGAAAAATTGTAATGACTGTTTTGCTAGTCTCTCTTAAAGGTCAGTGGGAGTCAAAGACTGTAGTGCAGCAAGGCTCAAAACTCACTGTAACAATTTTAGACATCAGAAATCATTGTACCTGGCTGTCAAATCCTTGGCTGTAACGATTACATATTTTCTACTTATCCTCACCAAGTTAAAGTTTGCAAAGAACCCAAAATCTAGAGAGAGTAGTGAAAGATAAAATGAACCTCTTTCTGGTTGTATGGACTTCCTGATTCATCATTTTTCTTCATCACAACAATATTTGAAGACTTGCATCAACAAATAAAGGCAGAGACTAGGGGTAGATGGTAGAAAGAATATACCATGTGTTTATTGAGTGTCCTCAAATGGAGAAGTGACCAATATAGGAGGAATATAGAAAGAGACAGGCTATTTAGATTAAAGTCCTAGAGGAGGAAATCCATCTTAGATAGTCAAGGGGAATCAAAGAATCATAGAATCATCTAGGTTGGAAGGGACCTTCAAGATCATCTAGTCCAACCATCAACCTAACTCTGACAAAAAAGCCATCACTAAACCATGTCCCCCAGCACCATGTCAACCCGGAGATCCACCTATGAATGTTACAAGACCTGCAGAAGCATATGATGCTGTTTAAGGCAGCAAGAAGGGGTCTTCATGCCGTGGCCAGCCACATCCAAGAACTATAAAGCAAAGACTACCCTGACAATAGCTAGCAGACAGCAGTGCCTATGTAGCACCATTTTGATATCAGAAGTATTGCAGTCTTTTAAATGTTTAATTCCTCCTAGATATCTTGCTTGCAGCAAAATTAAATATCTCAAGAACCCACATTGTCACCTCAGCCACACAGCTCAAAGGGAGTCTTTGAACATTGCACCACAACTTGCCAGATTCTTATGGTACACCTACGCTGCTAAATCACAGAAGTTTTCTCACTGCTTATTTGATATTTCCTCACACAGTTGAAGCATGCATTTACTACCCTCTCTAAAAAAACCCTAGTCACTTCTCTGTGGACACTTCACTCCATAAAGTACAGACTGCGCCAAAAGGCTGCACGAGGTGTGCTCCAAATGCGTCCCAAGTGTTGCAGGGTCAAGCACTCGCTCCTTCCCCAGGGATTGCAAGAGCCTGGGTACAATGCATGGAAATGCTGGTCTGAAGGGCAGCAACACATTACCCATGCAGGGCCTGGAGGAGAACCAAGGCCACCTGCCACATTGTCTCCAGCCAGCCAGCCTGCTCTGGAGGAGCTAATCCTAAAGAAAATGGTTATGTACTGTATCAAGATCTTTGGTTTTCTTTTATTTAGCAGAAGAAGTAGCCTTAGTGTCTAAAAAATGTCAAAAAGGTCTTGGAGCCAGTATTTTGAGGATGCAGACCTTTGCTGCAGAAGGAAGAACAAAGAAGGAGGGTAGGGTTTGGCCCTATAACAAAGGGGGCACCTTGTCAAGAAGATTAAAATCAGCTCTGCATCACAAAAAATGAATCTAAACTCTTTTAATTCTGATGCCAAATTATGTAGGAGGATTGAGAAACTTGTAGGCAAACAGATTTGTCTGGGGAGAAGATGTTATTTTCTTTGCAAAGAAGGTTTTTCTTTGCTTGGTTCTCATTTCGCTTATTTGATGGACTTAGTAACCAAGCTAGACAGGCCTGGATAGAATTTATTTAGGGGTCCTGCTGAGACAGCTGCTTGAGGGCCTAAATATGCTACAATAGTCTTGATGAGCCTGAGTAAGAATGGCTGTAAAACCCTTCGAAGGGTGCAGTATACCCAGTGGGATCTTTAGAAGTTGTTGACTACTACCCTGTAGGCTATGTATCTTCTATGGACACTCTTCATGACATCTCCTTTGCTTGTCTTTCCATCTTTCTCATCAAGGGACTTATATTTGCAGCCTTTGGGCTATTAAGCAAATTAAAATACATAGTGTTCAAGATGGAAAGGCTGCTGATCTGGCTTCTGTAAAGATGTCAAAAAAGAAATCACCTTTCCTCTGAGTCAGAATAAAATCAAATTATACACCGAGTAGATTAGATTAGAGAAGGTCTGTTTCTTAAAGTACCTTGTCTGTTCTCTTCTGTTTGTAGTCAGTCAAAGCAGGAGGATTCACTGAATGCTGTTTATAACAGTGAGACTCACGCTTACATCAGCATCAAATTCTGATCCGGTAAACGTTTAACTCATTCCAACAATGGTATGTATAATCTTCATCTGACTCCAAAGCAGAGGATTTTAGCAAAAAAAGCAAGTAAATGGAGATGGGTGTGTAAGTGCATTAATGGCTCCTGCTAAGACTCAGTGATCCTCTTACAGGTACACGGGCTATAATGGATCCACAGTTGACAAGAGGCAATGCATAGCTGCTCATGCATACCTCATCCTGACAGCAAAACAGGAACAGTTCTTATTGAAAAGGTCAGGGAATTGAACTTTTTTCAAAAATGGCTTAGCTGTTCAGGAGCCCCCATGGAGGTCTAGTGGACATGGATGGGATGAAAACTCACGTTCAAGGGAGCTCAGTGCTTGAGGACTCCCCCAGAAGGGAAATCAAGAAGGCATCTAGTCCCGTTCCCAGCCCAAAGACAGTAGCAGCTGCACCTCTCCATTACAGGAGGACAGATCAGTTTTCAGGGAGAGGCAGTATATTTTTATCTGATCACCTGAGAGAGTCAGAAGCTGCAGGTAAGCTTTCAACCTCACACGTCTGGGTGAAGGGTGCACACGAGTTCACTGCTTTTTCTGACTCTATCAGTTGACATTACAAGAGATAATGCCTCTCCTTGCAAGCTGAGCATCCCTTATATCATTAAACAGTCACCGCTGTAACAGCAGCAGTTCTGTGCATGCCGTCGTCTTTCCTTACTGTTCTCTTCTATTACATGGGTGGGTTACTGCTCCGAGATTTTTTTTAGTGGAGTGGAAACACAGCACGGGAAGTTATGAAACTCTTAAATGAAACATTCTTATGCCACTGGAAATAATAAACCCAAGAATTTTAAATAAAAATTAGTTCCTCCTTGCCCTTTCTGTAGATGACATCACCCTCTCAAGAACTGAAAGTCTAGATAAGTTATATTGTATTATCTTCTAATTAAGCAGCAGCTTACGAGACATCTCAAAGAGCCTGTAAATTGAAATTTTCACAACTAAAACACAGTTCCATCACTTTTGCATATAACCATTTACCACTTTTACCTTTTCCCACCTCCCCATTCCTGTGTTTTCCTGGGTTCATTTAGTTCTTTTAAACTTTCTGATTGACTAGACAAGCATTTAAGTAATGCACAAAATAGAAATAATAAAGATGAAATAATTGGGATACAATTCTTTTAATTCCTTTAATTATTGTTAATTTGTTTTAGCTTTATAAGCTTTTTATCATTCTAAACACTAAGCAGGTTTTCTTTTAGAAAGCTTTTATTATTGAGGTTTTTTTCATTAATTTCTGAAAAGTAAATATATTTAATATTTTCCGTAAACATTTCTTAAAATACAAAGTATGTTTGGGTCCTTTTCTTCAAAGAAGGTTTTTCAGTCAAAATAAGTTCAAATGCATAATATTGAGAGTTAGCCCCCTGTTTTGGTGCCCTATACATTTATACATGAAAAGTCATTTACATATAGAAATGGCGCTGTTTTTAAGTGTATTGTATTTCTGATAGTAGACACCTAATTAGATAATATTTGCTATGCATCTATCTAAAACCCTTCAGAACTATAAACAAAGCCTTTACAGCAGTGAAAAACTTTCAGGAACGTGGGACACCAAACTGTTAACTCTCACTCACCTAACCTGAACATCATTTGAAAATGCAGTGGGTGGTTGCATATTTTGTACTGAAGGGGACAGAGTGCCATAAATTGCCAGAAGAAAGAAGATTTTTTTGTAGCAGTGTATATTTATTAAAGGTCAGCCACCTAAAACAGCTGAGAGGTTTAGAATATTGGTGTCTCTGACAGAGACAAATTAGTGAATGGTCAACAGTGTTTAAGTATAATGCATCTTCTGCCCTCTGAACACTTCCACATGACGCATGCTCCACATCTGCTGGATGCTCACATACCACTCGCCTAATTTATACATAAACGGTGCTCATGACTGCTGCTTGTGTTTGCGTTTAAGTTTTGGAGCTTTTTCCCCTGTAATAGGAAAAAGAGAACTTTAATAATAGGAACTTTTATAATAGCAAGTTCATCCTATATAATACAAAAAAAAAAAAAAGAAAACCTGCAGGAAAAGACAAGAATCCACCACGTGAAGGACAGAAATATGGGAGAAAGGGATAAATGTTAAAAATGCCTTTTTGTTGTATTGTGAGAACTGATGAGAAACTGATATTAGCTCAGAGATGAAAGGCTGTCCTCTTCATCGGCAATGGTTTGCAGCTTGCATAGGCCTTGTTTTAAGAACGGGGAAAATTAAATAAACATAAGGTAAATTTGAGTCGTCAGGATGAATAAATGTTTGATTATCCCAGCTACCACCTTATTCACTTGAATTTCACTAGCATATATGTGCATATTCTAACAGCATAGATTGACAAGGCCACTTCTCCTTAGCCCCTTACCTCAGCGTAAAATTTATTTGAGTACCAGAGCACAATTTCAACCATGATAGCAGTCCATTCCAACCCACCTCAAAGCTCAAATTCATCTCATAAAATAGCATTAGCATTTTTGCAGACAAACCGGGCAAGCAACTTAGAGAAACATTTTCACTGGCACAAAAACATTTTCAGCATATAATGTTCCTCAAAACATGTTTTGTTCATTAGATGGCAGAAAGATTGGAGTATCTTTTCTTGAAGAAAATGTTGTATACAACTCTATTTCCAATGCTCTCTAAATCCTGCCTGCGGGGTGGAAGCCCACGGTGCTAAGGAGTCACATCAGATGTCCAGTGTCATGCAGGGTACGCTTAAATAAACCAAGCCTTGGGACAACTTAAAATTACAGAGCAGCAGACGCAATGAGAAGAATGCTGAATTATTCTGACTGTAAGGCAGGAATAAGTTAACCTGCCATAGAGAGTGACTGAAAGAATATTTGATCTCTCCTGGTTTCTGTTGGAGCACCTTCGTTCATTTGATGTCCAGATGCCAAATATGATCACCTCTATTAATATGAGCAAAATTCAGTACCTACAGACTCAGTCTCTCCAGAAACCCTGGTACACAGACTATCAAACTTCTCACTGTATTACTTATTTTTAAAAAAAACTTTTCTTATAAAATATGTAATAAAAGCAAGAGAGAATGAGGCATGCTCTCCTTCTGTAAAAGCTGTGGTCAGATACTCCCATGAAACTGGTGTTCTCTTGCAGCCTCCAAGCAAGCAAGCAAGGAAAATTAAGTAGTCCAATGTAATGATTCAGTAATCACGTTTTACTGGCCATATCATTCATTTGTACTGTGATTACATATTGGACCTCTTAAACTGCAGAGATATTTCCCAGCTGCTTCTGTTTGCTGTCTGATGTGCTTTAAAAGGTACTCCAAGCCATGGTCCTCTGGGCTCTGGCAGGCAGATCACTTCAGAGTCTGCCAGGGACACACCTTCTAGAGTAGACCCAATCCCATGCTGGCCCAAAGGGACAGAAAATGGGCAGCAAACTCTGTTGGGTATGCAATCAGACAAACAGCCTTGCCTACAGAGATGTGCAGGGGAGGTGCTGCTGCCGCCTTCTCCTCCTCTCGCTGTCACCCAGGGGTGCATAAGTCTTTTCCTTCCCCCCTCCCCACTCCTGCTTTGGCACTATTTCAAATTCTGCGTAGAAGCAGGTGGATCTAAGCTCAGGTCACCCCAAATCAGCAGAGCCTTTGGTGCTGCCGTCCCCGTTCCTCCTGCAGGGTGCAGAGGCAGCCGAGCCAGTGCCAACACGGGAGCGGGCAAAGCGCTGCCTGCCCTGGGCTTCCTACGCAGAGGAACACTGGCGACGAACAAAGACCTTCAGATTAAATACTGAGTTATGTTGCAGTAGGCATAAAGGGCTAATTTAGACGAGCTCTCATTTCCTTTTATTATACCACAATTTCCTTTTGCAGGCATACGGTGCTTTCTCGCTGGCTCTGCAACGCGAGTCAGACCTGCGCTGGTGAAGAGCTGTCTTGTACATCCTGAACTTTCTGAGGACGTGTAACCTGGAAAAGCAGACTTTTCTCTAGCTGCAGCTCTATTTATAAACTCTGCTTTTTCTTTCCTATGGATAAGGTTATAAAGACTCGTTGGCAAGAGCTAAAATTATTTCACCATTTTCTTTACATCAGTTTTATACAAAAATAGCAGACAATCCAATGCCCAAACTGGTTTAGAGAAGACATTTTAAAAGGATACTACAAAAGAGTTCCCTTTATCAGCATGTCAGGCATGAATATTTCATGAAAATCAGACTAAATCTGTATATCAGACTCTATGTAAAGATCCGAAATCTGCCTTTACCAAATGCTAACTTTTCTTAGACTTGTGTGTAACTTTGGCAGGCATGGATCTGACAAGGAACATTTCTCAAGGATTATGTGTTTGTTATAGTATTCCGAATTTGAATTTGTATTTCCTTAAAACCGTTTTCTATTTCTTAAGTAACAAAGACCAAATACAAATTTCCACAGGAAACTGACCCCTTTTGAAAAGCTACAGCTGCACCCTCATCTTGTAAATCCCTGCCTGGCCTACTGCCTCAGCAACAAACCAGGTAAAGCAAAACAAGCTACCACTTAACGGGTCATTTTTTAACATTGCCCACTGAAGGTAAAATGCTACCTGAACTCCTCACATGGGTGTGACTGAACAAGAAGAACAGCTTCCTGACTTAGGTTGGACTCCATCTAACTTAGCTTAGGTGTTTAAAATTAAGGCGTTCACATTTGTGGGTCAAATGTTTGATATTCTTCCGACAAAACACAGGTGGCTATTTTAGTATGAGAACTATCACCGTCTTAAGTTGCCTTTTCCTCTTTATTGACTGTTAACATGGCCTAGGAGAAATAACTCATATTCAGTAGTCTTCCAAACATCATAAATTAAACAAAATGGATTCCACGCACAATCCTTACATTCTCTTAAAGCTGTAGAGCAAATCCACACAGCAAAACATTCCTTCTTTGGTTCACCAAGATTTCAGCTTTTCTACACTGGAATTTAGGGTGTTACAGTGCACAATATCAAACAAACACCTCATGGGCTCCTTTACTGCTGCTATACACAACAGAAAATAATTATTTTTTTAAATTTCAGGAACAGTCAGCTTGCATTTCTTTTTCACCTATTTTGCAAGATGTCCATCTATGGATAGGCTACTTTGGGAAAACAATAAGCACTCATTTTTCTCAGGATTTTTGTAAAATAGGAAAAAAAGCACAGTTTCTGTGGAGCTTGGGCTTTAAGCTCCCTATAACCTCTTAAGCAACAACTGATATATTTGATTTTTACAATCCACATAGGCTTGTTTGAAGTCATTTCTTAAAAACATTCTCATATGGTTTCAGATTTTGAAATCACACAAAGCAAACTGAGAAATATTTTATTCCCCATTGAGAGCAAAATAGTTATATGCATGTTAACTCAAAAGTGCTTATTTATTGTTCTAATGTACATGTGGATTTAAAGCACCTAGCTGAATTGGGAACCAAGGACATGAAAACTTAGGAATTGGCCCCAGCACACCCCTTTGCTATTGAACACAGGCATCAACAGGCTTTGACTAACTAATAAAACTAGAGCTGAGTATCTATTTCTTAGAGCTAGACCAGAATAATGATTATTTGTTATTTTAGAAAAAAAGTCTTAAGAAAAATCAAGTTCTTGTCTGAAGAAAGTGACAGTGGTACCGTGAACTACAGCAAGAACCATCAGTGCAGGTGATACACTATGGGCAGGCATGCAGAAACCTCCTCAGCAACACTGACAATCTACCTCAGCAATCCCTCAGATAAAACATTTCTGAGAACAGAGATTAACACATTCACCAGATCAGTGTTACCCTTGGCCTGAGCGTGTGACATCAAAAGCACGGTTTTATACATCTATAACCAAAGCACACCAATTATGGTCTGAGTTTAAAATCTCCAGAATGACCAACTGAAGGAAACGAGATAAAACAACTCTGCTGCAACGGAGTTCTTGACAACTTTAGATTTTCAGTGTGAATAAGATGAATCTAAAGTTGTGATATTATCAAAACAAAGCTGCAGCCAAGTCTAAATTCTCCTATTTATTTGCAGTAAACTGTACATTTCCTGACCCATCATATGAATGATTATTTCAGTGGTGTAGCTGTCTGTCCGGTTCCTATGCAAAACAGACAATTTTCTGTCCGGCTCAACATGCCAAGCACTACGCTGCGAAACACAAGACAAATATCACAGAGCACACCTCCTTTGCACGCACCCATCTTTCCACTAGACATTAAACTACCGCAATACCCGAAGGAGCTTATGAGAGGAGTCTGAGTGTTTACCGGGTTGGTCGGTACAGTAGCAGGAGCCCTGTCCACGTTGCCACATGCTCAGGAAACCATAGCCAAATGTCCACTGCATAAATACAGATCGGTTCCAAAGTGCACATGTATAAAGTCTTCCCTTCCCGGGATGCCTGCCTATGCACTGAGCAGACGGTGTGCATTGAGATGCAGTAAATCTGATGCACTTTTTGTGTGTCAGGCTTTCTGCCCATGCCCAGATCAACTCAATGGCACATACATAGTTACTGCTACCCCAGATAAAACAGACTTGTTCTGCAAAGGACTAGCATATGCTCTTGCGTTTATGGCACCTGTGTATTTTCAGTTCTCTGAAGTGCTATAATGGACCTCAACATGATTTTATGCTGCTTAAAGTCACAGCATAACTTATGCTGCTTGTAACTGCTGAGGATCTCGGCCTTTCCATCCGGGAAGGGGAAGAAAGGACCATGGAGTTTTTTCTCTAGGAGCCCCATACAGTAAGTACCCGTTGCAATCTGTTTCTGGCGATAATATCTGCTGTGGAGCTGCTGAAGGTACAAGGCAAAACCTCTCCTTTAAGATTCAGCTCCAAAATCAGCATTTTGTAATTTTGACTACATTCATCTGCATTAAATATCAGATAAAGAAAACAAATGGCAACATTGTGAATTTGCAAAAGTCATACGCAGTGCAAGGGAGCTTGTGAATTAATAGGAAGAAGTAAGAAATCGCTTATTCCAACAGAGAAAGATTTTGTTAAGAAAATAAAAAGGAATAAACAATTTCAAATATGCTGTATCTTTAGTGTTGTTAACCCTCATCAGAGAGTGACACTATTAGAATAAATGCTATCTACAGATTACCTACAGGAAAAGCACATTCTATAATGTTGGATTTTTAGTAAGGATATTAAAAGAGTTGTTAGCAACCTTGTACCCTCACTGAACCTCACTGAAGAAAAAGAAGGCACCCTGAACTTTCAACTCAGTCACTCCTGGATTTTGGAGAAAATAAAAAAATACAACTGGAGTAAATTGACTAATATCAGTGGTCATATCACTTGTATCTGTGGCATTCAAACTTTACCAGTAAAATGCTGGAAGTAGATGTCCACCATTTGAAAATTAAGTTTGCAAGTCCTGGACCCTTAAAGTATACTTGACAGTGGAAGATAAGCCCCACTGACTGAAAAGATTTCTTAGTGAAAGCTAATACTCAGAATGTAGGCAAAATGGCTATATTTTTTTCAGTGGATTTACACTCTTTTATGCCAGAAAGATGCTTACTGATACTGAACTTCAAGTTAGTAAAGTCAAAGATTATGTCTTTCAGTTTTTTTGATCATTGAATCATTTCCTATCCTTTTAAAACACCTTCTTTAGCAATTGGTGCGTGCTTTTCCTCAGCACTTGATTGTGACTACCTTTGAATCATCAGATTCAATTAGTGGCACTATGTTACCTAAAGAGCAATGCTAAATCAGATAAAGAGGATAAGAGGGAGAACAAAGTCATTTAGAGTGAAAAAGGATTAAATGCATTTATTATAAAAGGGAATAAGTCAGTGGCTCACAAGTACTCGAAGACTACTAGTGCCATTTTGGCGAAAAGAGATACTTTACAGGGGAAAAAAAAAATACATTTTAAGATTAAATCAGGAAGCACATTTATGCATATTTTCAGAAAAAGAGCCCTGCATTCAGCCATGAAATAATCTGGCAAGAGAAGAAATACAAATCTCATTTTCTGGGGCTTTTAAAATGGAAGTCAGTATTATTTCAATAATACAGTAATAATGCAGTAATTCCCTACTGGAATACAGCAAATGATCTTGTGTTTCCAGGAGACAGGTATGATAGGTCCTCCTATCCTCACAGCCACAGTAACACTATTGTGTATGAAGGGACTGTCTTCTTCTACTAATGTTGACAGTGTTTACTGCTTACTTCCATGCCAGACACACTTGGGGATGTCTTAACACACTGCTTCTGTAAAGAATGAGAGAAAAGGATCTTTATTTACAGCCTTGCTCTGTCTTACACATCGACACAGTACAAGGCAGAGCACAATGGTCTCATCACGATAGGTAATGGCCTACCCTAACATTCATAGAGGGAGCTAAAAATGCCATTTTATAATCTTTTTATTAAAAAATGCAATTATTATTGCACAGATGGTATAGATACAGTCTCCCATAACTGAATGATATGCAAGGTGGTCAGGTGAGTGATCAAGACTGTTAATCATATTTTAATTTCCTGTCAGGCAACCCAAAATTGCAATATGCAAACTAATAGCTCCTTCAAACTTCATATGTATGCCCCAGTTATCTCAGAAGATAATAAATGCTGTGGTAGCCTTTCAACGATCTACCTGACAAAACCACCAGGTTTAAAGCCACTGCTTTTAACAGTTTCAGATGTTGAGATTAATGTGGCAAATTTTAGTATTTCTGCAAAGCTGCTTTGTTCGAGATCATAATCTTAGCATTATCTGCAGACCACAGAAGCAACAAAGGCTAGTAAAATGTTACCTACTCAGTTTCTTCTTTCCCTGTAAGTCTGTTGGACCCATCACACATGGTCAGGTGGAGCAGATGTGCCAAACATTGAAGTCACCAACGCAGCAGGACTTTTCCTCTGCTTGGGGTGCAGAACCAAGAAGAAACTAAGCTTGCAGGTGCACTCAGACAGGACTGCTGGAGCCCTCGGCTGCAACAACCTGCTTGCTGAACTTGGCCATAGTGCTTAACTTTCAGTCTACGTTGTGGTTTCTAGTAATGTTCTCCTAAGTTATCTCTCCAGGAGTATTTCAGACCATCCACTGCCGCAGAATTACTCTGTTGATTGATGTCAGAACTGCTAACAGCCAGTTTCATCACCAGATTTTGAACGTTTGAAAACATCCTCTGAGATGATGAAAATCATGTTGAAGAACAATTTGAGAAATACTATCTGAATATACAGGTAGGTGTTTTCCCAGAATCAATTTATTTCCAAACTGCTTGGAACTGCTTCCAGACTTGGCATACATGCCCAGTTTTGCCAGAGATAAGTGGCTGCTTCCAGCATCACATACGAGAAAAACAAATGAGCACAAAAGGATCTGGAAATAGACAGAACCGCTTTCATATTACCAATGGGTTTTTCCACTCTTTTTAATGTCTCCTGTCAAGCCGTCACAAAATCATGATCATAAATCCCTTGTCTCTCACCTTTCTCCCTGCCACATACACATCACCATCTCACACACGTAGAGCTCTATAGCTCAGCTAGTCTCCACCAATTGCTCTCCAAGGTTGATTTTTGAAAAGCTAGTAGATCCCACTGTATTTTACTTTTGGTTTCTTTGACATACATTTTTGACAGAAAAGAAATATTATTTTTATAAAAATGTGAAGTCACTGAGGTATAATGGAAAATACAAACGGAATTTAAGAGGCTAAAACATCCTGTGAAGAAAGAAAGGTGAAATTCAATTTGGAAATTGCAGAGAAAAATAGAATGCCTGGTAGAAAATAACCTGACAGAAGTGTTCTACAATACAGTGCTGACACTTTGTACTTAACTAGTGCCTGCCATGGAAGGAGCTAATGTGCTTTACCAGATGTTGGGAATAATTCTTCCATCCTACAGCCGAGGTAGCCCAGATCTCATACTGTTGTGTGATTTACTTAAGATAAAACAAAGTGAAGAAAAACGCAGGTAGTGGAAGAAGTACACGCTGTCTGTGGTGTTACACGCCTGATCACAGGATGAAGGTCAAGGTTAGAGAAAGGCCAGAGACTACTTTCTTTGTGGTGGGATTCTTCTACCTATGTCTTTTAAAATTGTTCCCAATTGTAATCAACCAGCTTTTTTTTTCCCTTTGTTGTTTCTCTTTTCTGGCTTTGGGTCAGGTTGTGATGGACTCTGTTCCCACGCAAGGGAATAAAAGTAGAAATCTCCCATTACCACCTTAATGCCAATCTCTGCTCCCTGCATTTATCTTCTCTGGGGTCCAGAGAAGAAAACCAGTGATGCAAACACACCTTCAGCCTCCCTGGAGATGACTGGAAACCTCTGGACTTAAGCTATAAAAGGTTTTTCTTCTACTCTGAAATTGTGTTTGTTAAAAAAAAAACTACCCAAGACTACAGGTTCTGAAACATCTCCTTTTTTGGTTTGGGTTTTTGAGGGGGAGGTTGCCTTATGGACTCATCCCTTTTCTTCTTCCTGGGCTTTTTCTGCCATGACTCCTAAACATCGCTCCATTTAAAGAGATTCTAGGTGGGTGTAAAAGTTATGTATATAAAAGACCTTCAATGAGGCAGAGGGTAAGCACATGCTTACTTAGTATTTTGCTGAGCCAATAATCAGTCCCAGGCTAAAAAGCAACGCAAATGCCCTGTGGGCTATGTGTTTACCTAGGCTATCACTGTTCAAGTCACGGCTCCATTTTAGGAAGCACTAACCCCTGGTGTATGGAGAAAAGAGGCCTTATTTGCCACTTCCCTCAGTTGTTAGTAATTATTATCATTCCGAGCAAGTTCTCAATTGTGTGAGCTAAATGCTCAGCCCTTCCCTTCATAGTTTCCTAAATGAGAATCTCTGAGCCTAGACAGACATAATATTTAGTTTCATTTAAATACAGAAGAGATTCAGAGCTTACTTTTAAAAATATTCCTAGACCTACTGTTCAAATAATTCATACCTGATCTTTATCCGGCTGTTACATTCATCTAGAACAGCTAAGTGTTTAAAAAAAGAAAAAAGATCTCTATTTCATGGGTTCTTGTTTTAATTTTTTTTAATAAACTGTCACAGGCTGAATGTGGAGAGCTTTTAAACTGGTTATATAACTCACAGAAAGATCCATTCCCTCCTTAGTCATCAGTAACACTATTAAGCGAGCAGCTGCAATCCACACACCCTTTTTTGCTTTTATCATGAAAACAGAATGAAATTTATCAGTTATCAAATACAATGCCTTCCCTGTATGAATAAATTATCTTGTGGTTATAACTTACAAAATGTTCCCATCTCTATTCATACCAAATGCATCAAGTCATTTGGATGACAGAATGCTACAAAAATTACCTGAACTGTCAGGAAGCTGCAATGGCTTATTGTATAAAAATTATTCCAATTTTTACCAACTCAAAACAGTAGCAAAGAGGTAAAAAAGAGAAGTCTTTCCAGAATATTGGTCATATATAGTACAGAGTGAATCATCATTGAAGAAATCATGTTTGTTCTTTCTAAGGAATCAATGATTTATATTTTAATGACACTTGATGAGAAAGTCATGATCCTTTCTTTCAAACAAATCTCTCCCCCCAATAAAAGTACTATATGAAATTTTGAAAGTATCAATAACTTTATAACACAAATTAATCTACAGTATTAATATCTTCTTATGTTTCCCACTCAGATAATGTCATCCATCATGAAATGATGTAAAGCCTGAATCATTAAAGTCACATCTGATTCTTAAAATATTTTTAATTGTTTCTGACAAACTGCACTTCAGCTGAAAGGAGGTCCATAGATGAGGGGGACATAGAGAGCATACCAATAAAGCTGGAAACTAGAAGAGGTCCTTAACCTGTTTTTTATAATTCTGCAGCTGGAATCAGGTCAAAGTATGTTTGACAAATATTTGCATAACTGTAAAGAATGTCTCAATCTACTAAAAAACCAAAACCCATTTTTTTCTGTCCATTTCAGTGATTATAAGACAGTTCAAGGTTTAGATTTTCACAGTAGAGTGTAAGTCTTTTCAAAAAGATTTCTCATAAAATAAAATTGTAGCTTCATAAATCAGTAAAGAAGGTTAAAAATAAACTTTTTTTTTTTTTTTCTGGAGGCAGCAACTTCTCCCTCAACTGCAAAAACTTCAAGCAGTTTTCACTTGAGCTGAGTCAACACAGATTGAGCTGAAGCATCTGGTCCTATGAAAGCTGCTGTGAGAGTTTGCAGAATTTTAAATCCTATTTCAGGAGCATCATGGTGACACTGTAATTATCACACTGCTCTACTAAATAGGCTTGAGATCCACTTTAAACACATAGAGCTTGTGCTCCGACATAGCCCAGAAACAGTAAGCTAGGCCTGGCCAGTGGCCTGACTAGTCCGGTAATGTGTCCTACAGCAGCATCCTCAGATCTCGTCAGAAGAAGACAAAAGAAATCTCAAAACAGGCAATTATTAAATGACTCTTCTGGAGGAAAAAGTCTTCTTAATCCCCCAGTAGTAATTAAAGCTTGGGTTATGCCTCAAAGTGTTGAGATACTGAATTTTCCAGGGTCCCTGAGATGGATCCTCAGCACATAGGCTGGTGCAACAGCACTGAAGGCAATGCAATGGCCATGACTGAGGCACCACCCCAGTTACTGGTGTTTCTTTTTAATCCCTGCTATATGTCCGAATGCTTTATACCCCGTACAAACCTTCAGTCATCCTTTTACCCCTAACTCTTTTCTTCACCATTATGCGCTGGCATTGTAGATCTAGAAGCCTTCCTTGCAGTACAAATATTTAATCTGTTTTTCATCTAGATGTACTTTGTTTTGCTTGCTCTGCATCTCTGAATAACCAAAGCTTTTAGTTTACCATTTTCATCCCTTTGCATTCCTAACTAGCCACCTCCTTCCTAAACTGAATGGTCACGATCTTCCAAATCTTTTTCTCTTTTCAAGATTTTCCTCCTTCTACTATTCCAGTTTGTTTAAAAAATGTTCTTATCATTGATCTTCAGTCATATTTTTAACAGTGGAGAAAAAAACCCAACACATCAGTAGAATAATACTAATCAACACAGAGCACAGAATCACCCAGATTGTCCCAGCAAAAAATGCCTTTATTGATAACCTCACATGCAACAAGGTCCCATGTTCTTCCTCTTTCAGGCTCTGCTTAAGAAAGTTGACACTGAAAGGAGTGTGCTACCGTGGAGAAAATATGGGACCTTTGTAGTCCTTTGAGTGGGACCAGTGGGACAAAAAAGCAAGTTCCAGTCTTGGCGCACTCACTCTACACAAACCACAGCCTTTGCATTTTGCTCATAAATGTTAAAATAGAAATACCAGCAAAATGTGTTAAAGTTGGAACAAATGCACTCCAATACCTTTGACCTTGTGATCCATGACACGCATCACCAGTAATCAAATTACAAGATGTGCTCATTCTGCCTATAATTTCCTAAGTAACATCTTGAAGCAGACAGCATTAACTTTTTGATGTGAACCCACAACATGACCTTTATCCCCTTAATGTAGGCCTTAGGAATTTTCTAGGGAAGGCAACAGACAGAACATACAGCTGATAGCAGCAGGAACAATATTTGACCTTTCTGTTGTTATTAATAAACAAACAACATGCTGCCATTTCCTTAGCATAGCACATCGAAAAAAAGACCTTTCTGTGTCATACATTGTCCTTTCCAAAGCCAGGGTCTTTGTCCCTTCCTTCCTTCCTCCCTTTTTTCAAGAAGGCCATTTGTATCTGTATAATATCACCTTAGTTTATTCCAGGGCAAGATCAAAAATACATATGGTTGTGCTACTGCTGCACCAATTATTATAAAACTCTTTGATTTGCCAAGCACCCCTCATTTTTTCCTTTTACTCTAACATTTTTCTTAAGTGATGGTCTCCTGAGTAATAATGGAATTAACTTAAGGAGTGTTTCTCCTGCATCAACCTTAACCCTGTCTCCTTTGATCACACATTATCCAAACTAAAAATAAAAAGACTGAAAATCCTTCCAGATGATCACAGACAACATACGAAATTATGCCTTACAAAATGATAGACACAACAATAATGGGTCTGGTCTGCCTGTGTATAGATGACTCAATTATCAGGAAGGAGGTAAAGTGAGGCATCATCTGGACTTCTGCTACTCTAGTGTGTGGTTTATCCACAGGCAAACAGGAACAATTTGCTCTGATTGATAGTGGAAAAGCAAGACTGGAAACTCCCTTAGTTTCCTGCCATTTATTGAGGTTGCAGGCATAGTACCTTAGAAAAAGAGGCTCTCTAATGCCAAACCATGTAAAAGAAAAGCTTTTCTATTAAATGTCTGCCTTTGTCTGCTAATACATAGAAGGAGTTCAAATGTTGAACCATGTTGTCCAGAGAGGTTATTAGTGTCCTCGGAAATATTCAACACTTGACCCTGAACAACCTCATGTGGTTGGGCCCACGCTGAGCAGGAGATGAACCAGATGAACTCCAGAGGTCCCCTCCAACCTAAAATACCTCATGATTCGGTAATACATATTTTAAATGCTTCATTTTGGCTGTATTGAAAGGCAAGGTAGGTTTTTGACCAACCCAGCCTCAAGCTTTCTTCCTGGAAGGAAGCAGGTATCAATGATCTACATACAGTGCTTCTGGAAGAGAGGGCCTCAGATCAAAACAGACAATCTATAGCTTCTCTAAGGCTACTGTGAGAATAAAATATTCAAATAAAAGCTTTTTGTTCCTTGAACCTACCCCTTGCTCAAGGCACAATGGTAGATGCATAAAATTACTACAAGCCATATTGATGAATGCTCTTGAAAAACTACCTCTTGTTTTCAGATTTTGACAGCCACAAACTTTTTTAAATTTCAGAATAACACCTCCTTTTGTATTTCCCATTGGAAGTATCTAACTATCTGATCATCTTTCGTTACTTGAAAGAAGGAAAAGTCTGTTATTCATTCATAAATGGGAAAGCAGAAGAAACTGGTCTATGTTTTTAAAATGTAAGACTAAATAATGCTAATTCTGAATTGTGAACTTCAAAGAAAAATCTAAAATACCTCAACATCCAAATTTCAAGGAATGAAGGCATCAAATAAAGTGACTAGATTTTAATGTGACCAGGCCCATCTAAACATTCATTGCTGACAGCTAGACAATATTTACAAAAGCTTGTGCAACACAAGCCTGCATACATAATAAAATGCAAATAGTACGACTTGTCATTAATCACTTTTCATGCAAGTGCAAGGTCACTTAGACAAAGGCTACATCTATGGCAAACACTGTCACTATGGAGCTTTAAAAAAGTGGAGTGAGGAGGCTTTTTGTGAAGCAAATACAACCTCCTAAATCTGTCTATAACAAGGACTGATTTTCTCCTCTGTGTTTCTTGTCAGAGTGAACATTAGTGGGAAGAAATTACAGTACTGTGCAGATGCTTCCTCCCTGCCAAAATGAAGGCATTTAGGGGAGAAGAAAATAGAAGTTGCCTACTAAGGCATTTGTTTCCTTCTAGCAGTTGGGTAGAAGTAGGAAAAAAGAATTATATAACAGAGAATCCAGCAAAAAGTACAAGTATGTCCTGCGTCTGATACTTTAATGAATCAAAGACCTTAAAAAAAAAGCGCACGTGTGCATGCATCTCTGTTACCATAAGTTTAATGTTGTATTTTTAATTAGATGTGATAACATAGTCAAAACTGATTTTAATGATTAAGACAAAAACTTCTTGGTTATGGGGATGTAGTCTAAAGTGATGAATAGGTTCATTTACCCAGCTGATAAACATCAAAGGAGCCTGGATGGGCTTGTTTTTCCTAGAAAAGGCTGCAGAAAAACAGTTATTTAACAAGTCCTTTATCAACTTTCTATGATATGAAATCTCAAAAATCCCTTATTAAATAAGGATATATTCAAAGGAGTGAGGTCAGAATAAACGTCATAGACTGTCAAAGAGCTTATTGGAAAGTGTTACTTTAAAAACCCTGTAGCATGTAAGATATATCAAACAAGATGAAAGGCAACAAATGTGCTTAATTTAATAAAGTATGCTTCATTCAGGCCAAAAAACCTACTTCGATTTCTAGGCTGGCTTCTCAGTTATGACTGTGGGAAGACGTATCAGCCAAAAATACAGGAGTTCATCAATTCTTGGGGAAAAAAAAAAGAAAAACATAAAGAACCACTAAATCACTTAGAATGTTCTTAAAAATCCCCTCCTGGTTTCTCAATTCTTAATTCTAAACTCTAATTTGAGGTAAAAACTTGGGTTTACATAAAGCAAATCAGGCCTGCTTTATGGGTTTTGTGTGGAATATCTGCTGGGAACTCTGTGTTCACAAAGCAGAGTGTTGGGTAAGCACTGAGCTTAGTGATGTCCAAAAGGAATAGGGGAATGGCAGAAAGGCAGGCAAGCTATAGGCAAAGTATACAAGAAAGAAATGTCTATGATATTCATCAACTCCTTACTTTAAATAACTTTAAAACTACAGCAAAGCATCAATTTTTATGGCAGAGCACTGTCCTAGAAAAAAAAAAAATACCTAGGGAGAGGTTATTCACAGCATTAGCTATAAAGACAGCATGCAGACACTTTGCCCAGTACGGACAAAGAAAAAGCAACCACTTGCCTGTGCCCTAAGCATTGCCTGGTGATTCAAGGAGAATTCCAATATATATGAGCTACTAAACCAAGTGATTTGTTTTTGACTTAAGCCATGTTTTCCAGAAAGATACCCTGTCTAGATTTGAAGACATAAGGAGACAGAGAATATAGTCTTCAGTAATTTGTTCCATCTATCATTCACTTTCACCATTAAAAAATTGATGCTTAGTTTCAGCTACCAGCCATTAGTTTCTGTTGTGCTTTCCTCAGCTAAAGTAAACAACTTAATTTCTGACATTTTGTTGTGGCTCTTGTAGACTGTAATCACGGCACATTACAAAAGACAGGGCTCCCCAAGTCCCTTTCTAAAAGGCATTTTCTCCAGCCTTAAAATCCCTTTTCAGTGTTTTTCTCGTGCACCTTTTTTTGCTCGAGTCTCTTGATAAAACAGTGGCATCCGAACTGCACACACTGTACTATGTATTAACAACCAGAACAATGCTGTACCCATCTGCTTCTACCCACAATATTTATACTAACATGCCCAAAGACCGAATACAAACTTCCTGCCAAAGTAGCACCCTGGTGCCCCTGTTGAGGTGTTCACCCACCGTAATTCCCAAGTCTTTCTGAAAGTGGCTACTTTCCTGCACACAGTCTTCATTTCTGTAAACGTGGTCTCTGTCCCCTGTCCCAGTGTATACTTTCTCTAGCAGATAGACTTTCCCAAACAATCCAGTTGCAGCCCGTGATTGCTCTTCCTAAAAGATGCAGTTAGGCACTTGTTACAGTGTTCCTTTTTTTGTTGTTGTTTTCAATCAGCACTGTCTTTTAAATTTCATTTTGAAACTTTATGAAAAAACTAAGCAACTTCTCAGATCCTACAAGTCCCAGAACTTGAATGACATGTAGAACTAAATCAGCAGCTTTATGAAACTGGATTTTGCTTACACAGTTTTCTCTCTGTCTTTCAATCTAATTTATAATGCCTCCAAAATGAAATCAGGGTTGTTTGATGAGAATATATTTTCCATAAAACCATGTTGACTGGCATTAATTAACTTCCTATCCTTTAAGATGTTAATAATTACATCCAGTATCCTTTTTTCCATTAGCCCAGGACCGATGTTAACTTATTATTACCCATGTCAGACCAACCATACTTCTCTAATGTTGGAGCAATATTGTCCTGTGGTATTTATATCAGATTGCAATATTTTTCTGATATTTATTAAAAATTAACAGTAGGGTGGCAGATATCTTCCCAATCAGCTACTTACAAGTTCTGCTGATATAAAAGCACTTATCCCTAGCAGATGTTGTTTAACATTCTAATTGTTTATGAACCAGGATCAGTATGACTAAATTATTTTCATGTAATAAAAATGCATCATCATATTTCTTTCCAAATACAGAAAAGAAATATTTCTTGAATGATTTTGTTTCTCCTGAATCATACTAACAATTTTATAATTCCCACTCCATATTGAACTGACAACTTTGCCAACATTTCTTTTGTTCTCAACCTATTAAAAAATAATAAAGCTTCTACTGCTGTTAGCTCTGTCAGACATAGATTTTTCCTCTCAACTTTTTATTGAGATTTTCTGCTTTTGCTTATAATTAACATATTTAGGTTATGATCTCTAGTCTCTGGTTTCCAAATAGCCACGATGTTCAAATACTATGGCTAATTTATCGCTATCTGTCATATCAATGACAATTTACTTTGTACTGGAGGCAATATTCTCCAGCTCAGACATTACTTACTATTTTTTTCAAAAACTTAGATATTTTATTATTTTTTGCGTGAAACACATGCTATCCAAATTCAGTACCTCTTTCCTTATATTGCACACAATTCTGTATCTGGCTAGGGAACAGGAAGGAATCATAATGTGTACTGAAAGTATGACAGCAGAACATCTGAGGTAAAATCTGAAAAGTAACACACTGTGAGACAGCAGGGGTTTTATTTAAATAGTTGCAGCATCCATAATAAAAAAAAAGATAAATGTCAGCAAGCAATGGGAGAATCTGAGAAACAACACTAGGTGATTTAGTCTGCCTTGTAATGATATAAGACATCGTAGAAACATAGAAAATTACTTAAAGTGAAGATAAATATAAATCCTGACCCTAAAACACACAGGAAAAACAGAGTTTCTGTAGAGGAGGGAAGTAGCATTATATCTGAAAAACATGATAAGAAATCAGTGAAGAGATAACTGCTACAGAATACGAATCAATACAAATCTTGAGTTATAGATATATAACACAGTATTGGTATTTCAAAAGCCGGTTGACCAAGAAAAGAAAGTCAGTTAAAAACAAAGTTAAAAACAGGTCCAAATTTCAAGTGTTTATAAGATACTTCAGCCCCACATGCGAAATATGTCACATGTACTTAACCCCTAATATGATGGCTTCTCGGAACAGGTTATTTCACAGTATGCAGGATTCCAAGCTATCTCAGGTTTCTCCTCTTCAGCATGCTGGGATAGATTTAAGAAGTAACTACAGTCGAGACACTAATTAAGAATGACACAATACAATTAAGTTCCAGCTTCCTCCACAGAGTAATCGTACCATAAAGTAATATTGTCACACTAATCTTCTGAGAGGGGTATTTAAAAAAAAAAAAAAAAAAAAGAGAGAGAAGAAGCTAATCAAAAAGATACAGCTGTAAAGAGTGAGCGCACTGAAGTTTTTAGCCACAGCATGAAGAAAACTCGGGATTTTTAAACAGTTTAGTTGGTAAAAGAACAATAATTATATCTCTAAATAGTACAGAAAGAGGAAGAAAAGAGAAATAATGGGAAAGGTGTGAGTACTTATATGCTGCAAAGAACTGGAATTTAATTTAAGGCAAGTCAATAGGAAGAAATGACAGCAACTAAAATGCTTCGAGGGAAAAGACCATGGACACCCTGCAGAAGAGTTCAGTGAAGAATTCTGCTAAACCCTGCAAATCAATAAAACAAACAATGCTGGGATGTATGAGGTAGTGAATAGAAAATAATACTGGAATTATTACAAGGCTGATACATGAATTAGTACAGCCTTAACTGGAACACTGTGTTTAGTTCTCTGAAAGTGAAGAAAAGCAACAAAGAGTGTGGAAAAACCCCTCCACCCCAAGCCTCTAGAGCCACAGAAAGACCAGAAGATATGATAAGAATTTGAACAAATCCAAAGAGTTTGCTCTTCTGTTGTCGAGGCAGGAACTCACAGGTCACAAAAAGCATGCACTTTTTACTGATAACACTTTCATTATATATGAAGTTTGAGACACAGTTTTAAAGTTCATGTAGAAGCCCCTCTTAGCCTAAGGGACAAAGCCAAAAATGCTTGTTTCATAATTAAAAAATGGAAGATATACTTGAACATCCTGGGCCAAATGGATCTTAATAATGAATGACAGCTAATATCATTAGCAACACGTAATGAGGGAAGATTAGGGGTGCCAGGGAGAGATCACAGTCAAAGTAAGAGCTTTGAAAAATAATTTTGTAGCAGATAAATGTGTGCATGGAAATACTCTCCTCCCCAAGGCCTACCTCTTTCCCCACGTTTTCTGGAGATGCTACAAATATAGGTGAATGAGAAGGAGGAAGCCCGAAGAGACAAGCTGTGGCCAGCAAGATCATCAAGATCATACTGTGCTCCAATATTTGCAATGTAAAATCAGGAAACCTCCATAAATGTGTGTGGCAGGACAATGTAACCTCACACTCTATATACAATTCATTCAACATATGTAAAGCTCAGAAGAAACAAAAACTAACATTTCAGAGAAAAGTTGGAATTTATTTGACAACTACATTATATGTATATGTATGGAGAGTCTTCTGCAACATCCAAAATAATGTTAGTACTTAAGTTTTCATGCAGTTGTGATATTGAACACTGTGTAACGTTCCTTGGAGGCCCCTCTGGTTTAGATAACTTGGTGTCTCATGAAAACCTGCTTCCCAAGGGCCAAGACTCCAGGTAGAAATTTAATTACTGTTCGGAGGAAACAACCCATGGTGCCATACAGTGTGCTTGTAAAACAGTCTAGAAATTCTGTAAGTGGGAGAGTGTGACACTTTAAAGCCCTGCCCAGCCTCCATAGCTGAGCCCTGTGTGGCAGCCTGTCACAGTGCCACACATGGACTAATATAGCTGGCCAAGTTAGTACTATTCTGCCTCGATTCTTAAAGAGGATCTCTTGAGAAATAGCACTTGAGATAATGAGGTCTCATGAAATGGCCTACTTGATCATTGCAGAACTTTTTTCTCTATACGTTTTCTGATGAATTGAATGGGAACAGTATGTTTACTTATTAGTGACACTCCCTCTCTTTGTCTTCCAAAGCTGCTTGTTTTTTTCATGAGGAAACAGTCTGACTTTGAGTACGAGGCAGGTAAATATTGACTGGTCCTTGTATCGACTCATACAGTCACTGCAGATAGGCTAGAATGAGATTATTATGATAAAACATGCTTCTTGATCTAGTCTGGGTCAACAATCTTTTACAATCCAGGTGAAATTCAACCAGTCTAATATAGGAATATAATGTTAGACATCTAGGTCTGAGTGAATAGGCCCGAGCACTCTGTGTTCACTGCATTCAACTAGCATTTCCAAGGAGCAATCCTGCTCAGCCCAAAAAACTTGTCCAAAAATGTCAGATGAAACACTTGCTGGAATTGTCCATTTCTGTCAGCTATAATATGAAATTAGGTTTACCAGATCAGATTTAGAGGTTAAATTCTTTGGCAACTGTAGCAAGATAAGAGGCAAAACCTCCTTCTCATCTCTTTAAGTCTACTCAGAATACTCTAACATACGCCTAAGCTTCTTCTTTTCCTCCAGTTTTTAAGGTTCGCTATTCCGGGTACATGCTAATTGTCATAAAATTGGTCCAAGCTCAACAAGGGAGTGGGAAAGGGAACACACTGAACATCCATCTGCTTACCCCTTGCGGATCTTTGTAGAATGTCCTGACTCTGAATAAAATTCTTGGCTCCAAAACCTTTGAAATTTCTCAAAACAAATATCAAGACATGGATCCTACCTTCTTATGCCCAAACCCTGATGCACATTTTTTCCTAAGGAAATACGTACTGCATTTATTTATTCTTTTCTTCCCAATCCCATGATATACAAAGAGGTCTCATTCCAGTTACTTTCAGGTCAGCTTCTGCAAAATAATTTTTTAAACATTCTGCAGCTTTCTGAAAGACAACTCATTTGCATCACTTCACTTGGCATTCAAGCAGTGTATGTCCTCGGATGAGTCAGCTCATGGAGCCCAGAGCCCAGAGCCTCTCAAATTGAGACCTGAGCTCCATTGCCTTTTTGGAGGTGTACCACAACTGTGAATCATGGATCCACCTCAGAACCACCTGTGCCACTGGCGTACCAGCCCACATCCCATGAAAGTCCAGCACCACAGCTCAGTTAACAAAATGTCTCTTCACTTAGCCAGGACGAACTACATTTCCATTTTGAAGGCACTTACATTGATTATTTTTAGGACTTCCTGCAGAATGATTTTACTACCAGGCATCAAGTCAGAACAGATGTAACCCATCTTATTCTCCGCCTCAGTGTGGTGAAAAATTACAAAAAATTGCAGTGGAAGCAGAACAAGCTGAATGGACACGAGGCTGATCCACAGTGCTGTGCTGGAGGCTCAGCCAAAGTCCTGTTGTAGAAAGGCCGGCATCCCCACATCACTCCCTCTTCATTTTACAGCTTGAACCTGGAAATCCTCCCTACTAGAGGGAAAATGTTTCTCTCTCCTCTGTGTTTGTTGTGTACCTCCTCAAACAATGAAAGAAAAGGAGGGAAGAAGATCCAGAGAAACCTCATAAGTAATTCACAGCCCTTCAGATGGCTACTAGGAGCCAGTAAAGATTTGGCAGATGCAGGCCAGATGGCTATGACAATTCTTTTGCTTTCCTGCACCAGCTTCACACAGCTCCATGCAGCCAAGACAGAGAAAGGGCAGATTTTCTCCAGGTCTTTCTCTAGTCATAGAAACTAGCCATCACCAGGCAGTCAACAGCTGGCTGCTGGTAAGATGATGGAAGATGGAAAGATGAGCTTGAAATGTACCATGCTCAACCACATAAATGCTTCAAACACCCACGTTTGCTTCCAGAAGACTGCCGTATTGCTTGGCCTGCCCTACTTCTAGTGGCCTTTTTGTTTTCCATCAGTTAAAAGCTGTTTTCTTCTCACCTTCCTGTTCAAAAGCAAAACTTAGAAAATACCATTAAAAAAATCCTTTTTTAAATTTCATTTGAATACATCTCTGAATAAACAATAGAAAAATCAGCTATTCTGATACTGAAACTAATTTCAGTTTTTAACATTAAGAACAGAATTCCCTGGACCACTACTGAACTCCAAACAAATTTATAAATAGATTGCATATTTCGGTTTCAGAGAAAAACAACTCCCTTACTCTATTACATATAGAAGCTCCTGGTAAACAGTATTAGCCTAACCAAGGGGTGACAGCCATCATTTTGCATTGTTTGATTTTAACAGTCCTCAGTATCTGTAGGCAATGATAATTCTGACAACCAACAATCTTCTCCCAGTGAAGGAAAAGGTTTCTTCCCACCTGGATCAAAAGTGGGATGTGGGAGTTAATCTCAGGAGAGAAAGAATTATAGGCATGAGAAAATGCCTGAAGTAACCATGCTAGACTTTACTGTCCTCTTTCATTTATTTATCTCTTAAGGAATTGAAATACTGCTGTGGGATTTCTATGATAGTTGTGTGGGAACAAGCATTTCCTCACATAACTTACATTTGATTTTGAGAAAATGAAAATGTCTCTCTCCCCTTCCCTTTCAGGTAAGTACATCAGAAAATCATCAAGAATGTGGCAAATAATTTTCTTTACTTATGAATTAAATTTAGGTTTCATTACAAAGCAGCTTAAGGGTAAATTTTTATTGCTTACAAAGCCAAACTTTTAATAGCTTCCAGTAAACTTTCTGAATTGCATCCTTAAAGCACTGAAATTGTTAATTTTATGTAATATTATATCAATTTCTGTATCTTATTACAAATGTTAGAAAATGTCCATATCTGCAATTTTAATTTATTTCATTGGTCCCACCTCTGAAAAAACAAAAAATAGTGGGGTAGCAAGATGATATTCAAAATGAGTAGCAGTTCTCCAGTCATTAAAAAGTTGGATAGCTGAGTCCCATTTCTAACTATCCCCATTTAAACCAACAGAAGCAAAAGCATAGCCTAAGAACTCATGAGAAACCAAAGATTTCACAGTCAGTTAAAATAAGATCTGTCTCTACTGGGTCTTAGTATGAACCTTCATTCCCCTGCAAGAACAAGAGAAAACCTGACAGGGGGAAAGAAATCCAACTAGGCATAAATGGACTGAGAAAAAATTTTGGAACTTTATTTCAAAAAGGACTGAAATTATAAAATGTGTTTATATGAAATAAACAAAGACAGCTCAATGCATTAAGTCCATTCGTTTCTTGACTATGAACTTCCTTACATGGTCAGACTGATGGCAGTGTTTTGGAAAAAAGTCTCCACCATTACTACACCAAACAAATTATTCAAAATACAGTTTTACTAGAAATCCTCATTATTTTTTGTACAAACAGACCATGCATTACTTCAGGACCAAGATTATTTCTCTTTCTGGAAAATATTTTCCTATCAACAGCTGCCTTTTCTGTCATCCACTTAGCTCCCATTCCCCAAGTTATCCCATCTCCAAAGACACATGGATACAGTTACTGCATTTTAACATGATGCATCTTCCTTTTGAAACCTACAAAGTGCACAATACACAGTGTGTAAATCTACTAAAACACTTATTTTGAGAACCTCTCCTGGGATTAACCATTCCTAGTAGACGTACTCATGGCTGTTAAGACTAACTCCCAGTGATGTAGGGACAGAGCCAGGATAGGAAGGAAGGAACAGGAGATTTCTTCTTCTCTTAAACAACTTCTATATATGTTTAAATACATGTGCATCTGTGTGCACTATACACAGTCAGTCACTGCTGCCACATGCTAGAAACTATTCTCAAAGGTGGCTTTAATTTTGTAAATAACAAACAGTTAAGCTCAGGAGATGCTCCTAATGAACATCCATATTAAAACTCCTGCTTTATGTCCGACATCATAATTTGATCTTAAAAATATTTACCTGGCCTAAAACTTGTTAGATACAGAAAACAGAAAGAATATTCTCTCAAAACATAAAGAATATTTTAACTTAATTAAGCGTTGCAAATAAACTACTTACATTTGCAATACTAATCAGAACATAGCATTAAATCTTGTATGTCATTTTTGTCTCTTGGTAAATGCAAGGCAATTTGCTGTTGCCCTTTCAAACTTGCTAGATTTTAATTTTTCTGAAAATTCAAGCATTACTTATAATTAATAAAGACTAATAACAATATGCATTGTGTCCAGCATTGGGACTCAATCCTGCCACCAGTTATTTCAGTGAGTTTTTAACCCAAACGGCCACTGACAACCACCACAATTTTTCCAATGGTGACTTCAGCAGGGTAAGGCCTCTGCAGTGTAAGATCATGTGACCCCCCTCAGGTGATTGTGCTCCATCAACTGACTGCTTCTGCCTCAGGAAGAATTTTGGTCTCTGCTTTAACTGAGGGAGCTCCTCTTGTAGCTCCCGCTTGTGCCAACAAGGTCCTGCTGTTCTGAAACACGTGGCCAAGATCTCTGGTTTCAAATCTATAATCACACAGAGTTAGTACAGGCTTGGGAAAGCAGCTAATATTTAAAATTTAAAAAGTAGTACTATTGTCAGGGTGTTTTTTCTTCGAACCTTCTCTTTGTTCACTGTTATAACCTAAAAAACCCACATCTTCAGTATTTCATAATGTGGGAATTTAAGTCTCACTGATCAGTAAAATTTGTATCTAAAAACATGAATATCTTTTGATATCAAATGCTCAGAAATATCTCCTTTCGAAATTGTTTCTCAGGGGACTAACATTTGTGATTCTCTGTCAATCTCATGAAATCACGCTATCTCACACTGTTCAAAACCATCATTGTAACTTTACAGGAGCTCTGGAGTCTTGGTTATTTTTCTAATCAAGGTTCAGCATCTAGATATCCCAATGAGAAGTACTATAAAAATCCACTTTATCAACAGCTGAGATAGAAATTTCTTTCATATTAACACAATCAGCAGGCAGCTTTAAAGGCATGAATTTAAGAAACTGTGAGAATTTCAAATGAGACATGATTTTCTATCAATGAAGCTGATGAAAAGAAAATGGAAGGGAAGAAAAACCACAAAGGGGATTATGTTTTACAATTGTCTCTATCAACACATGCTTTAGATGACCGAAGCAAAATAGGAAGGTGATATATTACTTCTGCCCAGTGAGCTCTTGTCATCAACCTGCACCAAAATCTGCCATGAGCCTGCATCTGCTCTGACAACACATAGAAGCTTACTGAAGGAAGGTACTTGTCTGCAAGCTGAGTGTCTTTGCTGCTCTTCTGCTTCCACGCAGCTTTCTGGTGGCACACAGATACTGGATTCCTGCCGTTATTAGCTCTGCCACAAATATAACTTAATTTGGTCTCAATTTGGTCTCATGTGAAATGTTCCTGAAATGTTCTATTAATTCTCCTTTAAAAAAAAAAAAAGAAGGCCAAAGTTTTAATTCTATACACGAAGAAACTATTTTAGAAACCAGACAACCCTGCTAAGTGTAAAAATATTCAACAATCACCAGGGGAAAAACAAACAAACAAACAAACAGCAATAATAGAAAAGGTCATCTCAGCTCTTTTACCTCCCTCATGCAGGAAACTGCTCTTACAAAACTGTGCATATGTCACTGCTACAGTAGCTGGTGAGATCGTAAATATTATTTTGACCTATTTTGACATTCTTAGTTTTAGTACATAAAGTTCTAGTTTAAAAGAAACAACGAATGAGAAGGTCTCAAGGATAGATGCTAAAGTGCAAGCCTGCACAGAAAAAAAAAAAAGTCATAGATCAAACCAGTCCTTATAAAGCAAATGCTTTCCATTCTTATGAAAAAAAATAGATGTCTAGGAATGCTTTGCCAAAGATTTTTTGTTCCTCTGATAACAACATTAAGTCCTTCTACTTCTTACCAAGCCACAGTCTGTTTTCAAACACTGGTTTCCAAAGTGGAAGTCTTTCAAGCTTGCTAGGAGCCTCAAAGCAGGCATCCCGAGCCCTAGGCGAGCAGTGTTTGGAGCCTGGATTGTTCCCCGCCACATCCCTTCCTTCCCGCTGCTGGACCGTGCTGCTTGGCTGACCCCAGCCTGGATGTGCCGAGCAGAGGGCCTGGTCTTACCTGCCAAAGGGAGATCCCCCCGGGGCACTGCCTGGTGGAGCATAGCAGAAGGGGTGGTAGAGAACTGAACAGTCCCTGCCTGTTCCCACCCTACCCCATCGCAGGAGGGAGATGTGTGCGTGCTTGCGTGTGTGTGTGTTTCTCCATGTCAGGATGTAGCTCCACAAACACTTAGAGGAAAAGCCAGTTCAAGAGATTCCTACTTTGGCTTCAGCTCCCTATGCATCTGCTGTAGCTTCCAGATGCATCAGTTGCGCGCTTTTTCTGAGGAGTTATTTTTTAACCCAGATTATTTCCCAGTTTTGGTGTGCAGAACTGACCCACAGACCACCTGTACCAATACAATCACAAAGAGAGCTGAGGTGGGAAGGTGGGAATAATCAGTCAAGACCAGAGATCTCCTCAGCTGCCTTCCCATGTACAAATAGGTCCTGAAAGTGTACACATGTGACCTCTTCAAACTCTTCTAAGCATTTTTTACTTGCTCTATAAGAAAGGAATTAAAAAGAAATGAGGTCAAGGCTACCAGTGACGCACTGCTCATTGCTTCAGTTTCTCACCTTCCAGTAACACCATTAGATCAACAGCTACTGTGTAAAAATAAGTGTAGCCATGTCTATACAATGAAAGAAAAAGGTTAGAACAAGGAGAGAGCACGAGAGTACAGAAAGGGGATGAAAAGAAAGAAATTGAAAGAGGCAACCTCTGGAAAAAGAAAAGAAATCAAAGCCAAGCAGAGGGTCCTACTTCAAATCTCCTTTCTTTCTGCATACTATCACGGACATCCCCATCATCCTCCTCCTCATAAAAATAAGTATAGTGTGCACAACCATGAAAATGTTTTTGAATAAGGATCAGAGATATTACTATAACAAAAAGGTGGTTTTCTTCAATACTTTATTTCCTCCACCAGTTGCAGAGTTTTTACGTTTATCCCTTTGCCTTTTTGACTCATTAGATGGATCCCTCCTCCACATCACACACAGAGATTTTCCCAACAATTCCAGTCAATGTTCAGCAGAAAATGCTGGGGAGGTGACAGAGAGTGCCATGCCATGTTATGCAGACAACATCTCTAGAGCAGCACTGGGGTGTAGAGCAGACACGGTGATTTGTCTGAATGCGCCTGTCCTGCCCAGCTGCTAATGAGCATAGTGCTACATACAGAGACATTACTGACCTGATAAGAGCATCTGCATGATTATGTCTAAGAAAAACACTGGTGTTTGGCATGATGAGATTAAATGAATTACGATCAAGTGATTTTACCACTGTATTTTTATTCCTTCTGGGGAAGGATGCTTTAAGGATCAACAGTGTTCACTGCGAGCTTTTCAGGTCAACAGTATTCCCATTAACACTCCTAAAAAACCTACAGTCTTACTTTCATCAGCTGATGTGCAACCTGCATGCCAACAGGCAACACTGCGAACCACTGGCAGTCACGCAGGAGGAAAATACATCCCCGCAGAAGGTCACTCTTCCTTCAGCTGACGTGTGCCATTCCCTGGCAGGCATCTGCGTGCCCGAAGTCAGGGTTTCGTCAACCCTGCCTGATTTAGCAGAGGGCATGGGAAGCCCTGCATCTTCCCCTTCCCCCAGCCCAGCTCCACTCGCTCAGTAGTCAGGCAGCAGGTAACCTGCGGCCCTGAAAACTACACTGATTATTTGTGTTACCCCATGCACAGCACTATTAAGGCTGACAAATAAGAAGACACACCTCTTGCCTTCCACATATGTATCGCAGAGGTGGACGCATCATTCAGGGGTTCTGTAACTCCACAGCTGCTCTGATATTAGAGGCAGAGTGCCGGGCAGCGACGTACAGAGAGATGGCTAACAGCCCCCTGGCACAGACACCTCCAAACCACGCGATTAGGCAGGATTGGTGCCACCCTCCTGCACGCTGTGCAGATGGACCTGCTTCCACTTCACCACTGACATGTCCTTTAAAGCCTGTGAAGGAGAATATGCTTCTGGACAGAGAAGCAGCCATTTACCATATATTATATGAAGAACTGGCTGAAAGGCAAAGTTTAAAGGGTTGTAGTGAGCGGGGCAACATCTGGCTGGTGACGGGTCACCAGTGGCATTCCTCAGGGTTCAGTTCTAGGGTCAGTTCTGTTCAAATATTTATCAATGATCTGGATGCAGGAGTTGAATGCACCATTAGCAAGTTTAATGATGACACCAAACTGGGAGGTGCTGCTGACCCTCTTCAGGGACAGAAGGCCTTGCAGAGGGATCAAGATAGATTGGAGCATTGGGCTATGACTAATGGGATGAAATTTAACAAATCCAAATGCCAGATTCTGCATATAGGATAGAGTAATGCTGTACACAAGCATAGACTGGGAGAGGAGAGGCTGGAGAACAGCCCTGCAGAAAGGGATGTGGGGGGTGCTGGTGGGCAGGAGGCTCAACGGGACTCAGCAGTGTGACCTGGCAGCCAAGAGGACAATCTGTATCCTGGGGTGCATCACACACAGCATAACTAGCTGGTTGAAAGAGGTGATTATCCCGCTGTATTCAGTGTTGGTGCAGCTTCACCTTGAGTACTGTGTGCATTTTTCAGCCCCACAATTTAAAAAGAATGTTAACATACATGAGTGTGTCCAGAGGAGGGCAACAAAGGTGGTGAAAGGGCTGGAAGGAATGTCCTATGAGGACATCATAGGCTTGTCTTGTTTGGAGAAGAGGAGGCTGAGGGGTGAGTTCATTGCTCTCTACAGCTTCCTGAGGAGGGGCAGGGGAGAGGGAGATGCTGATCTCTTTTCCCTGGTGTCCAGCGATAGGACATGTGAGAACAGTTCAAAGCTGCACCAGGGGAGGTTTAGACTGGACATTAGGAAGGATTTCTTTACCAAGAGGGTGATCAAACACTGGAACAGGCTTCCTAGACAGGTGGTTGATGCCCCAAGCCTGTAAGCATTTAAGAAGCAATTGGAAAATGCCCTTAACAATGCACTTTAACCACTGAAGTGGCTGGGCAGTTGGACAAGATGATCCCTGTAGGTCTCTTCCAGCTGAAATAGTCTATTCAATTCTATTCATGGGCCATATGCAGACTCGGTAAAGTATGGCTGTGTGATTAAGCTATCCCAGCTGCTAAACTGATAAAGTAAGGAAAACATCCAAGGATTTATCTTTTTTCCCTCATGAAAAGGGTGGGAAACCCAACATAATTTGACATAATTGTTCCCTTTGACTGACACTTCATTTTGCTCATCCATATGAAAAACAAAAGGCTACATTAATAGCAACTACAGCAATTAGCTTTTTTCTCCTGGAACTGACTGTCTTCAGCCCTGGAGGAGTTCCCTCACTATCCAGGCATGTGGCAGAAGAGCAGTGGCACATCTTCCCCCAGCAGGTTTCTAGCCTCTCAGCCTTTTCTTTATTTCCCCAGCAGGAAGCACACAGAGAAACTGGCCTGATTTGCAAATACTTTCAGGAGTTCCCACACTGCAGTTGCCAAAGCCTGTACTCCCAGCTCCAGCACAGCACACGTAACACAGCTATGGCTGTGCATGGGGCAGCAATACACTAGGAACCATTTCAATGGGAATTCACAAGAATTTTTGTTGTGAAAAGCACTGGCCTCTGCGGTTTCAGTCAATGCTGTGCCACAGCCCAAAGAGAGGAACAGATAGCAGGTGTTACACATACATGAATTTTGCCCCCAGATGTAGTGGTCTTGATGACTGAAGAGAAATCTCTCTTGGAGTTTAAGAGATGAGTTTTTCAATAATCTGGCAACCATTAGAGGGAAGTCCAACCAGTGCGCTCCATGGCATCTTACATGGCAGGTAAAGCCCTAATGTATACAATTCCTTACATATGGACTAGTGCCCCTTTTTAAAATTTGAGTAAACCTAAGCAAGAGAAATATTACAACATCATATTCCACTGATTTCGTTTACTTCTTCAAAATGCTTGTACTGGATGGCTGTCTAATTTGTATTTTCTTGAAGTAGAAATAATTAAATACTTTGAAGCTACAGACTATTTCTGACACAAAGTAATTAGATCGTGTCCTTCTCTTCAGCACGCTGACGTAACCATTGATGTGCTGGAGAGGCTGATTTCCTCATCAACAGCAAACCAAGGCCAACAGTCAGCAATCACATTAAACAGGCGTACTGTTTGTTGTGGGCTACCTTGCCTTTACCTCCAGCATACTCTGGCAGCTCTCACTACTCAGTCTGACTCAGTATTTCCACCACACTGTTCCCACACCTTCCTACATATACTTGGCACAGCCCTTTGACCTTCTTCAGCACTAGAAACCTACATAGCCCATGTTTGGTGAGAAGGAGCATAAGAAGGCTATGAAAAACATTTATTTTTTTCAGTCTAACTAGTGGTTCCCAAGCAGTCTGGACCAACAGATTGCTGTCAGACCTTGACACTTCTCCTGAACCACCAGGTACTGTGCCACTTAGCAATGTGCCTACCACCAGCCAAGGGACGCACTGAGCTATAGGCAGAAGGGAAGTGATGACTCCCAAGTGGGAAGGAAAGTAAAAGTATTCACCAAATGAATTCCAGACTGAAATGAAGCAATCCACAGGACTTGTTCTGGAAGACCATTACCTAAACTATTAATTGTGGAGCAGGGCAAGCAAATCAAAGCCACGTAACACAGACATTGCAGGAAAGAAAGTCATGAGACGTAAATTTATTAACTTATCAAAAAGAAGAGTCTTAAAACTACAGTTATGCGAGCTGAAAGATGTAAATAAACTTTAGCAAAAGATCAGCATTTTTGTGCTAAATCTCCCCTAAGTTTCCCTAAAGATGTCACTTCTGAGATGAAGACAGTGTCCCTTTGTGCCTGCAACTGGGAACTGAGCATGAATATGAGTCATTGCCAGAAGAACACTGCTCTAGGGCAAAGCCCATCTTTTATTAGCTAATCATTAAAATTAAGCTACTTTATTATAAATATGATAAGTTGTTGCTCTTATGGTGTCATTCCATTCCCAGGCTGATTCAGTCTAATCTTAAGACTGATTTTTGTAGCCCGTGGTTCCCTAAATCATGATCCCTAAGTCATGAGACTTGTGCAGACAAAAAGTTTATTCCTTCTACCATTTTTTACCTGTGACTATTTTGTTTGACTTTTCTTCCCTTGATAGTTCTTTTTGGTCTGTTCTAGGTGTAACACAGACGACAATAACTTTCACAGCTGCTATAAAATGGTCTCCAAAGTCAGTTACACCCTCTTTAGCTTCTTAGGAACTTACTGTGTGTCTTTCTTACCTCTATATCTTACTCCTTGTTTTTATCATTTCAGCCAGCGGTACGGAGAGTTTCAGGCTCTGAGGTACTGCTTGAGGCCTAAAGACTCTACTGTGCTATATTAGAGCCAGTGGAGCTGTTTGCTTCCATGGGACAGCTTTGTACCACTTTCTGTAGCCTCAGAGACTTCCAGGAACTTCTGCTGACAACGGTTCAAAGGCTACTAGATTCAAGCCAACCAGCACGTATCAGTTAGCACCTAGAAAGTCAAGGAGTAAACTTCCTCATATTTTCCTTGAACCCAACTCAGTATTATGTATTACCTAAATCCCTCAACCTCTCCCTATCTTCTTTGTCCCCAGACAGTGTTATTCGCATTGCCAATCTGCATTCAGCTGCTGAGGCTTCCCACTTTAAAACTGTGTCAAGACACTGATGATGTTTTGACAGTGCAGGCTGTAATGTAGAAGATTTGACACAGCTTAGAAAGAGATAGGAAAAAAAAACGTATTTCAAATACAGGAGCAACCAGTTTTAAAATATTTTATCAAAAAGAGCCAGGCCATCATGGTAACAAACCATCCATAGACATAGAAACACTGGGTGGTAGAGTAAATTATTTTAAGACAGTGTCTTCTTGATACAGAAACTCTGCAGTACATATTATTATGCACCAAGGCTCAAATTTTTAAAATATGATTGTCTAGAGTCAGCTTCCTAAATCAAATGTAAGTGCTATATTTCCAAAAGTGCTGAACACCAGCAAGTCCTGCTGCAATGCTTTCGACTTCTGTGGAGTGTTGACTTTAGTATGATGAATACTTTGATAAAACCAATCCGTTTATTTAGATGTCTAAATAAGGGCTGAGCTAGCATACCAAATTTGAGACTGATGAAAATTATTTTCCATTACAACATGAAAAGTCTCTGCAATGAAAATGCTGACGCATTCTTAACAGTAACAGCAAATCAAAATCCTAGAATAAAGCGCACACTTACTTGTTCTCAGAAAAACATTTAATTTCATTAAGCCCATTACAACTGCTGTTTGAATCCCCTATTACATGAGTGCTCAACGCAACCTTGCAAGCAGGTTTTTTTAAATGCATGCGTACAATTCCTGAACAAATGAGTAGAAAATGGACGTTTTTTCTAGAAGCAAAACCAGGGCCCAAGGGTGCTCCTTGAGCAGTAAAATCACCTAAGTTTGTGTATCGGAGAGAAAAGTCAGAATTTCTGACATTTGTTCAAATGACCTGCATTTCCAACACTTTACTGCCAACAGGGATTTAGGGAGCAGAGAGTCAGGGAAGCAGAACTGGTCACTGTGAGAGGCAGAAAGTCATGTATTAGTAGAACCACAATCATCTGGGGCCTAGCAAATTTCTACGTCTTTTTTATTTTAAGAAACAATCACAAGAAACAAACCCTGTATTTTTACAAAACAAAGTATGGTGTAGAATATGGATATATTTTGAGGCATAAGCAATATGGATATGTTTATGACTGTCTCCAGCTCAGCCGTTGATTTTTCTCCTGCTGTCGGTGGTGGCTGCTGGGACACTATCCATATTAGGTTGCATTTTGGTTTTATTTCAGTAAGACACTGGACTGCAATGATCAAAATGTTCAGGATGGATTCTTAGCAAACAACAAAGACTTGTATTTCAAAATAAAATGGTACCATATCAACTGTGCCATTTACAAAATGTTGCATCACATTTGTCATGAATTAACCATAGCATGTTGCTGTGACTCAGCTGAATTCTTAGTTGTGACACACTCTCTGAGCCAATGGCATAAACATAACAAGAAGAGAGAAAGAATCTGATGATTTTTTTTTCCTGACAAGACACAGTGGACAGAAAATATAACCGTAAATCTGTGGCAGCTAGAGTTATTTGCTGTGATAAAGCACGCATTTCAAGGCCATAGGAGGAATCAGACAGAAGATATACTAATGAATTCTTAATTTGGCCAGCCTTGCCATATTTGCGTCCATTTCACATATGCTCTTAGTGCATATGAAACTCATCCACAGCATTGCTTAGATTCTTCACTCTGCATTCAAGACTTTCACACTTCTTTGACAGTATACAGAAAGAATCAAGCAACCTTTAACAGGAGAGTTAAACAGTACCCATGAAGTTGGTGCAACTAGCTTCTGCATTACTGAGGGAGCCAGCAGAAGTGCTCACCAAACCACTTTCCATCATTTATCAGCAGCCCTGGCTAACAGGGGAGGTCACAGTTGACTAGAGGTTAACAAATGTGACGCCCATNTTTTTTTTCCTGACAAGACACAGTGGACAGAAAATATAACCGTAAATCTGTGGCAGCTAGAGTTATTTGCTGTGATAAAGCACGCATTTCAAGGCCATAGGAGGAATCAGACAGAAGATATACTAATGAATTCTTAATTTGGCCAGCCTTGCCATATTTGCGTCCATTTCACATATGCTCTTAGTGCATATGAAACTCATCCACAGCATTGCTTAGATTCTTCACTCTGCATTCAAGACTTTCACACTTCTTTGACAGTATACAGAAAGAATCAAGCAACCTTTAACAGGAGAGTTAAACAGTACCCATGAAGTTGGTGCAACTAGCTTCTGCATTACTGAGGGAGCCAGCAGAAGTGCTCACCAAACCACTTTCCATCATTTATCAGCAGCCCTGGCTAACAGGGGAGGTCACAGTTGACTAGAGGTTAACAAATGTGACGCCCATCTACAAGAAGCACCAGAAGAAGGATCCGGAGAACTACAGGCCTGTCAGTCTGACCTCGGTGCCAGGCAAGTTTATGGAGCAGATCATCTTGAGAGCCATCATGCAGCATGTACAGGACAACCAGGTGATCAGGCAATGGTTTATGGAAGGCAGGTCCTGCTTGACTAACCTGACCTCCTTCCATAAAAAGGTCACACACTTACTGGATAAGGGAAAACCTGTTATCTAAAGTGGACGTTGTCTACCTAGCCCTTGAAACTGTTCCCCACAGCATTCTCCTGGAGAAACTGGCTGCTCATGGCTTGGACAGGTGTACACTTCGCTGGGTGAAAAATTGTCTTGATGGCTGATCCCAAATAGCTGCGGTGAATGGAGTCAAACCCAGTTGGTGGCCAGTTATAAGTGGTGTTCCCCAGGGCTCAGTACTGGGGCCAGTTCTGTTTAATATGTTTATCAATGATCTAGACAAGGAGATCAAGTGCACCCTCAGTACGTGCAAACGATGCCAAGTCAGGCAGGACTGTTGATCTGCTTGAGGGTATGATGGCTCTACCGAGGGATCTGGACAGGCTGGATGAGTGGGCCAAGGCCAATGGGATGAGATTCAACAAAGCTAAAAGACATGTAGATGTGGTGCTTAGAGACATGGTTTAGTGGTGGACTTGGTAGTGTTAAGTTAACTGTTGAACTTAATGATCATAAGGCTGTTTTCCAACCTAAATGATTCTATGATTCTACAAAGAAATTCTATGATTCTACTCTGTCCTGAAGCCTTCAGTGTAGAAAAAGCATGCCAGAAGTTTGCTAGAGTAAGAGATCTATGATATGTGCTGCATTAATGCTTAGAGGCTATCATTACTTGACCAGGAGAGGCAAAAGAACCCTCACTAAACCAAAATGCATTCTTCTGTCAAGAAGAATACAATAAATATAAGACTCATAATAGAGTATTATTTTCCTCTCTTTCAGCTCACCCACGTGAAGTCCCAGAAAGAGGGTGCTTGTATTGAAGAACTGTCCGTTATTTTGATGTTCCCATTCCTACCAGAAACTCTCGCATTTGCAAGGCTAAGTATATCACCGCTCTTGCGGGTACGAAACACTCTACCTTCAACACACACGTGCATAAAGCATAGCGTGATCCAACCAGTATTAAAATAATGATTGCCATATTAACACTTGCTCAGTGAATATGCCTTGCGTTGCTTGTCCAGTCTACTGTAGAGTCCAGCAGAGTTTCTTGCCCATCTTCTGGGGTGTCTGTGGAGTAATGATGACCAGGCAGACACGCACCTATGGCAGCGATGGCCATTCTGTTTGTTAGTCACATTAGGCGCCACAGATATTCAGTGACTGAGGCAAGCAACTGGTGGAAGAACTGAATGCTCAGAGGACTAAAGTGATGCTGGCAAGGAGAAAAGCAGATGGAAATGCACAAATTCTTCCATAATAGCACTCCCCTTGATGGATGGCTGCCCTGAGATCACTAAGACCTTCAGTAACTAGGCTGTTCTTCTGGATTTATGAATGTTTCTGAATATCTAACTGTAGCCACTGCTATAAAAGCACCTTCCTCTTTCCAGGGCTTAAAGAAGGTTGGACTTCATCTTGTCAAATGAAGGCTGAACTCTAATGCCTTCATATATAAAACCTCCTTCTTATTTACATAGCTATAGCTCTGAGTAGTCTTTACAACTCACCTCTCTCTTTATGACACTTCTAATCTTTAAAGGAACTAATTCAGTCAGAACAGAGAAATCAATAGCATGTGATTAAGTGCATCACTACCTGCCTGCCCTGTTAAATGATGAGTCAAATTCAATAATATCAAGACCTCCTCTTTAAAAGTCAGTTGTCTTGCAACCATCTTCATGTGATCCTCCAGAAAACCTATATCCTACTGCCATTTTCTACAGAGAAATTCACAAAAGCATTAGAATTTTTTCTTGACACCACACTCAGAGCTGGAATTAGCTCCTTGAAGAAAAAAAATATTCTCAACCTTCACAGAAAATTGCAAAAGCTATTGCCCCCCAGGAAATCTAAAGAATAATACAGTTCTGTTATTATTTTGGAAGTGGAAAACAGAGTAAGTGTCACTGCCATGCACTTTTTAGGTTTTGCCATGTACCTAAGTAATAATGAAATGAACCCATAAGCAAAGAAAGATCTGCCTTTGCTCTTCTTTGTGGAGTGCTTTGGTTCTACTGATCAAAGCATAACTGCAAGTTATTTGAACTGACTACCTGCAAGTAGGAAATGAATGAAGTTATGTATATGAATGTTGAGATGGGCAGAAAGCCAGGAGAAAATCCTGTTGGTTTTGTTGATCCTCACCGATGGACATAGCCCAGCCAAAGCTGGGCTTTAGCTCAAGCCACTTTCGTGATTTCTTTCACTCGCTTTCCTTCTGTGCAAGGTACAGATCATAACTGAACTAGGCTGTAGGAATGAAGCTGTTACAAGCAGCACGTCCTCAAAGCCACCAAAAAGGCCCTTTAATATAGCATTGTTTTGAACTAAAGCAATCACTGCTTTTGCAGTTACAGACTTAAAAATGCTCTGTTTAATCTTTAACACAGGTTTATGGCTCCACAGTTCTATAACTTTCTGTGAAGAAATCACAGTCTTTAGTCTTGTTACTATCAAGGTTTCTATGGAAAATTCTTTTCTTCTTTGGAAACCAATGACAGATTAAAGATTATATATACACCCACATGCACATAAACACGTTTTTTGTTTTACTGGATAAATTCACCTCCTCTCTGAGAGAAATATAAAAAAGCCTGAGAGTGAAAAACTGTATGTGAGAGGAGAGGACGACTCAGAGGCTGTGTCATAAAGCAGGCATTAGGCCACCTGCGCGTTTTCAGACACTCCTTGGCACTACTGTTGCACTTTGGAGCATTATAACCAGGTTTCCACAGGTAGGGGTGCACGCAACACAGCCTGAGCTCTGCTACCTTTGAGACCTCTGACTATCTTCAGCTCCAAGTTGCATCTGTGCAGCCTTGCCGTAATCAATGCTCGTGCACCTGGCTAATTGCTGGTCATTTTCTCAACGGCAAGGAGTATTGACTCAACAGCAGCTACATGTTTGATCTTTCTTTCCAATCACTGGGGAAGATGGAAACACATCTAGTCCTCAGCCTTTTTCAAAAGAATAGGAATGAATGATAGACACAGCGGCTTGCAAGTGGATAAAGAAAAGGGACTGCAGCTTTTCATGAATAATAAAATAATGAATAACTGAGGGATACTATTTATGGCATACAGGTGCAAATAGAATTCAGAATTGCTAGTGACAAATCCCGGCGTTAACCAGACAGTACAATAAAAATGATAATATTAAAAAAAGCAGCAGCAGCTACAGCAATAGGATAGATGAAAATCACAAATACATCGTTTTCCAGAAAGGAAATTGTGACTGAAGCTAAATAAAAAGTCGGATAATACACATGCTTTGCTTAGCAGCCTGCTGTGTAAGACAGTGCTTCAGTAACATGCAATTGTTTACTTAGAGTTGCTTTCACATTGTTTATCTGTGTGTAAGAATACAATATTTAGCAGTATTTCAAATGCCAACAATGCAATCTAAAGGAATGAATAAAAATGAAGAATTCAAAATAGTATGACTCTTCAGAAAGATATATGCTGATAAGAAATAAAAAACTCACATTAATTGTAAAGTGTTGGTTACTGAATATATAACTCTGCTAGGTATCAATAATATATCAATAGGTAATACATTTAATGGTAATAATCCTTAAATAATTGAAAAAACTTTTTTTTTTTTTAAATAGAGTCTACTAGGCATTATGCCACTCTCATAAAACAGTGAGTATTTTATGTCCTCTATCAGTTTTGAATATGCCATAAAATGCTATAAAGGAACTACACACTTAGACTTATAAGCATGTGGCTACTGCCATTATAATAAACATATTACTGCTATGAATATTTAAAACATAAGCAGTATATACGTAATGAAATTAATTCTGACATTTACAGCATTGCATGACCTTAAGGCAGTGCAGGCAAAGTACCTGCAATGCACCCAAAAGCTGCTGTACCTGTCAATACATTGTAAGATTGCATGAGCTTTGAAAAGAAACACAGATATCCAGAGTCTGAAGCAACTGAAAGACAGTGCAAAAAGCATATATATATCTCTATCTATAAGTATGTGTTTTCAAATTTTCCTTCTTGTTCCTGTAAAGACTGTTGGCAGTGCTTTAAATTAGAGAGAATGATGGACATAACACTAATAAATTACAATACATGTGATGCTTCGGCTGTGAGTCTACCCTGTATAAACAAAGTGTATACAAAGCAATTTCATTTCTTCAGGGATCATGACATTTATAAATTACTCTCTTATAAAATGAGATTAAGGTTGCTAAATGACCCGCGTAGGCACATTTTACTCCAAAATGAGATCCATAACTCATAACATGATAATGCTATATGGATACCCATACAATACACTGATGCTTTATACTACAATGGGTTTCCAATAGCAGTGCTGACTTCTGTCATGTTTTCTTTGTACCTTTCTTTAGTCACAGAAATATAGCACAGCAACATTTCCAGAGGCAGATTTCACAAAACACACAAGTGATGCACAGAAATCCCTGAGGCATTGTTCCTCCTTCTCAAGCAATGAATGTGGCTCCCAACCACAAGTTATTTCACAGCTGGGGCAAAAAAAATATAAATATGTTCACTCTGGTGTGACGTCAATAAGCTAAAGTCCCCAAAACACTGTATCCAAAAATTATTAGCATTTGTCTGTATTAGAATGGCACTCTCCTACCCAAATTAAAAGCAGAAGGCTTTACAGAAGTCATGTTATAAATACAGACAGAAATTGCATCCCTTCTGAGCGCATCATCTAGCACACCACTGTGAGGTAGAGAAGTTTCCTCCCCATGTCGTAGTTGTGGATCTAAGAGAGATGATTTGGTTTTCCCAACCTTCCAGTAAATCTGCAGAAGGACGAGGAAGCAACTTGACCTCTGCAGTGGCATCTATCATCCTTCCTATTATATCCAGCATCTTTTCTAGCATTTAAAGTTGAAAATTCAGTACAAAGCATATGAAAATCCACATTAACAGCAGTGGACTGATGCTGTCAATTCACTTCTTTTGTCTGCTTTTTGAAGGAATTTCTGAACATCTGGATTTACTATACTCTTGAGACAGAGAAGATGCTGTGTGCACCAAATCTCTGAATTTCCTTTCGCCTGTGCTTGCAGCCTAGATCTCAGAGTTATCAGAAAGTTGTTCCTCTGTGGACAGGTTGTGGTTTACATTTATTGTTATGTTATTTTGATTTGAACATATAAGCCAACATGAGAGCAAAACTTCACTAATGTTAAGCACCATAATATCATACTCTGCAATGTGAAGTATTCTAGTGTTTGACTGGGAGAAAGATACAGTATCTCCCACAACTAAGATAAAGGCATTCACAAAATAATGGTATAAAATACGTAGAGTCCCAGGGGTTTTTAATAAAATGTAAGTTCTATTAGTTCACATGTTAAAGAAATATACTGCTATTACACCATTACAGCATACTTACATTGGAAGATAACCCACAAGCTTCAAGGATCCAGTAAATAAGCATCGCAAAAGGATATTGTAAATATTGTCTACATATAGAGTATGTCATATACCAGTTGCAGTACACAATACATTACACTGTGGTTATACATAAATAAAACTATAGACTTCCCCCGCATGTTGATTTCCAACCCCTGACTTTCTCTTCCTGATTAACTTCTGTGACAACATCACACTTGTACTTTACATTTCAATGCTTGATTCTGTAAGGGAAACAAACTTGATTTATTCAGCGATGATCCTGAATCAACAGCCTAAAATTCTTCAGCCTGATTATGAAGATTGCTAGATAACTTACTCACTCTAGCAGTAAGTCTCTGATAAGCAGGCAAGTACTTGCTGGTGAGAATTACCATTCTTTGGACAGCTTTATCATCAGAACTACAAACAGCTGTTCTTGAAACCAAGCTTTGGCTTCATTGCATTAAGCTTTGCTCACCATTCCTCTTTCCAACATGAGAACTGGTAATGGCACACACTGTTTAAATCCCCTTCAATTTATCCTGTCATATTTTGTTCCAACAACATAAACTGTGATATTGCAAGACACTGAGTGTTATAAAGTACTGCGTGACTTGTACTCCTATGAATGTCAATTAGAGTTCAGTTTCTTACAAAACTGGGATGATATTCCCTATATTCTGTGAACAAATAATCCATGAAAACAAACAAAAAAATAATCTAACATGCTGCATTAAGTATATTTCCACAGCAAAATATCAAAGTCTTCTTGCAGACATTGACAAATTCTGAAAATAATTTTGCCAACAATAAAGCAAAAGCTATTAGTAGATTACAGATCTGCAATTCAGCATTCAAATCAGCAGATCTGGTGTCTTTCTTACAGTCCACAAGTTTGAAGTGAAATCCACAGAGGTTTTAAGAATCTTTTATGAACTTTACCAGACTCTGAGGTTCTGCATGAAATGAACCTTCTTCAGATCACCCCCTTGTGATGTTCGCTGTTTGAATGTTTTCCTTGGAAGATGACAGCAAGTTTGCAATTGGCCTTCATCCTTTATGATCTCTGCCCTTATTCTTAAGTTATACTGAAGTGGATATAGATGCAAATGTACCATTAACTATACATCCCAATACTTTGTGGTTTTTAACCTGCTCTACCATTCCCTCTAAATGTTTAGAATGAGTATCCAGCAAATTTGAGGAGGTTTTGCAATCAGTTGTCCTTCAGTCTAGATTTTGATACAATTTAATGTGGTATTTTCAAATATAACTGAGTCACCAGTGAGCACACAACCAGTATATGGAGTCACTTAAACTGTTACCATCTGCATCAATATTATCTAAATGCTGGACTGGAAGATTTCTACTTAGAGCTATGCATCGAATCTAGTCTATACAAAGGCTGGATATCCCACTTACTCAAGATAACCAATTATGCTGAGAAATAGAAAGGAAAATACCATTTTTAAAAATGTAAATACTGAAGGATACTATTATATGGTAAGAAAGGAAGGTTTTAATACAGAATTTTTGGTGTTCAGGTACATGTAAGTAAAATCGCAATCAATTACATCATCACATATTGTCCAGAAAAATGTATAAATCAGCTATAACGGAGATTATAGGATCAAGTAGAACAAGGTGTGTCCTACTGATTCCAATTACTAAGAATAGAATTTTAAAAATGGAAGAAATGAAATAATATTCCAGCAACGTCTGCTGGCAAAACTGACCCATCAGATCTATGACAGTCTGACAGCATTTTGAACAGCTCTGAGATTTTTCCAAGTCACGCTAAGATCAATTTCATCCTCAACAGCATAGTGCCAACACAGTGTGCACCTATACGAGCCATTTATTACTCTAAAAGGAGAGGCTCTATTTAGGTTGAAATTTGTGTTGCACTGTTGGTGTGCTCCACAGTCCCAGTTGTGTGAGAGGGTGCCCTTGGAACACCCCTCCTGTTGTGTGGACAGAGGTTCCTCCAGCAGCTGGTGCTGCCCGCAGACAGGGGATTCTGCTCGCAACTGCACGATGACCTTGGGTGGCTGAGCAGCAAACTGCTATTGGTCACATATTAGGATCATAGGGTAATCTGAGTTGGAAAGGACCACAGGAGCTTTCTCATCCAACCTTCTGCTCACAGCAGGGTCAGCTCCAAGATCAGATCAGATTGCTCAGGTCATTGTCCAGTTCGCTCTAGAAGACTTCGAAGGAGGGAGCCTCCACAGCCTCCTGGGGCAGACGGTGAGTTTAGGTACACAGTGGCTGTCTACAGTTGGCAACTGGCCTGAATTTCATTGCCCATATACACAACATGTCCACTCTGAGCACTCAAAACAAAATGGATTGGCCTCATCCTTCCCGCTCTGTGCTGCACCCATCAGCAAAGGAGACACTGTGTGCCAGATGAATCATAGTGTATGAATCCCACCTCCCCCTCAGATGTAGTAAATGCAGCTCTGCTGCAGCACCAAAACTGCTTTCTGACAGAAGTACCTTATTAACTGTAACTTCAGGAGAAGGGGAAATCTTGAACTCGCCCGAGTTCCTTGTTCATATACTAAAAAAATCATTATTAATCACGTCTTTGGGGCCCGTCCTCTAGAGACCACTTTTTAAAGCAGCCTCCATGAATGATTTTCATGTGCGCAGGAGCAATTCTCTTGGTATCACTCCCAGGAATTGGTTATTTCACTGTCTCTTAGAGAATTAATTCAGCAAGAGACAATGGAGAACAGAATCAGGTCCTTATTTACAAAATAACCCCTAAAGGCTTCAGTTAATATAAAAGAAAACACTACCTTTTCTGAACTTAACTTGGCTACTTAACAGTGTTTTCTAATGAATAAAGTAAAAGAAATACATAATAATATTTTCATAGTGCCTCTAACATGGTAGTATGCTACCAGTTTTTATATATCAGTCGCATAGGAGACATTCTGTTATGGGATTAACAGAAAAAATATTTTCTCTGTGATTAAAGACTCCAACACACAGTCTGAAACGTCTCTTTGCTTATGTCAGATGCACGTTACTATAATGCCAGTGAGTCCCCTCTGATTTAGACTAGTTATTTCAGATTATATTAAATCATACCCAAATCCTTGGTACACCTCCTGACAAGATCCCTGAACTAAAGAAACATACAGGCTTTTGAAACTCAAAATTAGAGCTTCAGCCTTTTTGATGAGTACTTGTTGTAGTCCTATTCATTTGCAGTATTGTCTCAGCTATGGATGGATGCTGCTCTGTATTATGACTTTTCACTGATCTATAGAAAGAAGACATCTTTCCCAACAATTGCCACAGAGACAAAGGCAGACAAAAAGGAGAGCTTTTTCATGTAGGCTACACGCAACAGTAATTAAGCCTGGGAGTAAAACCAGGGATTTCAATTTCTCCCTGAGGAAACCATTCTTGAAGAAAGCCTTATACAAAGGTTACCCGTCTTCTCCTAATTGCATGAACAGAAAATGTTACAGAAAGACCATTTTAATTATAACTACATTCATTTCTATCAAAACTGCAGGTGTACACACTTACAAATGTAAATTCAATAAGGCTTACCCTCCTTTTTCAATTCTTACCAGATAAGAATAGCTAATCTGAAAACTCACCTTTTAATTGCACCTCTTGACATGTCAAACCACATACAGGCATTGTGTTCAAAGGTAGCAGTGCATAATCAAGTTGTATATAACCATAAAGACTACCTTCTGGCGTATGTCTCTAGATACACATGTGATGGCACATATAATTGCATAAAATACTTTCTATTGCCTTCCAGACTGAATTTTAAAAGGTGATGCATAGGTATACGAACATCTGTGTGTGCATGTGGATATATATATACGCACACGGACCAGAAGCAAAAGAAGCTGGTGGGTATTTGTCTAGAGAAGTGATGGCAATAGAGTTTACTTGGCTTTCCTTATTAAACTGAAACTGTATATTATTTACTTCTTAGCTGGTGAGTCCTGTACTTCCCTAGGGTGTTTATACTTTCATCACCACTCAGTAGCAGATCAGCAACTTTATCTATACAGAAGAGTGAATATCAAGTGGCTCAACCTAATGGAGCACATTTCCATACCCATTTTGATTATCAGGCCTGGTTTTGCATTGCATGCATTTTCCATGCAGTATCAGCTTGAAGGTCCTAATCCCTATTTTCGAAGTACTCAATGGCTGAGCAACAATATATTAAATAGTTCAAAATCAATGAGGATTTGGCAAATAATTTCACCCTTCTGGCACAATGGAACTTTCTACAGTAGAATTTTTCTCAGTAAAATGCATCAACATCAGAGATGGGGATCACCTTCCACTTCAAATGCAAGTTGCGTTTCTTTGAATCTTCTCTAACAACCATATGCACCTTTCTAAAAAGCCAGAACAGTCAATTTCACAATATGCAACCCTCATCTTAGGAAAAGGATGAAATTGCTAATAGGATATTATATATTGTATACCATATATTATTATAGTATATTGATTGTACTCATTATATATATTTACGTATTAATATGTTATAGTAAAGATTAATGACATTAAATAGACTACTGAAAGGAGCAACAATGAAAGGAAACTATTTCCTTACTTAAGAAGTGTTAAGTGCAAGACAAGGTTGTGGCCAGCCACCTTTCCTTACTCAACAAATGCTTTGCTTTGCTCAGGTACAATAACCAATAAATATCACTATGCTATGGCAAGAGCTTGGTAAGTTAGCTAAGATACTGTATGCAACGTGACAGCTTTTTTGTAGCTTGTACATGCCCATCCACACGTGTCCACATCTACAGCCCAAAGAAGAAAAGAGGTATTCACCACCTTAATACAGTCTAATCTTTTTTACCATACTGGTTTAAGCTGACTAGTCTGGTTAAAGCATACTGGTTTCTGCAGCCAAGACAGTGATTCAGGAGTGCAAGATAGCTCCTATAGCTTCTACAGCACCTAACTGCTGTTGTTTCCCAAGCCCTAATGACCCACTGCCCAGCTAGAAATGGATCAGATGAGGTATCTTTGGCACAAACTCAGAGCAGACTCACGCTCTCACCACTGGTGTCACATACTGCCTGCGCTGCTCCATTTGACCTCATGCCATTAGAGTCTCTCTGTTTTTCAGAGAGGGTTTACCAAGATATTTTGGACACACCTTATTTTTATATAGCGTATTAGAAAGCATTTCTCAATAAACATTGAAATAAATCATCCTTGCTATTTCACTTTTTTTCACTCAATCCCCAATTCACAAAATTGGGTTATTTTCAATGGGTTTACCGCATGAAACAGTGAGAAATAATAATAGCCAGCAATTAAGTCAAATTTAGCACTTATTACTCAACAAGAATTGCCTAGGAACAGAACATGTTTTTCATAAATGCATTCATTGTTCGGAATTCTTTTGAGCATGTTTTAATGCATGCGCCTCCTCTCCTACAGACTTTTAATAAGCTGCTCATTCCATGAATGTATCATAAGTTGGATACTCACAATTCAATATTAAAGTTAATTTGACAGGTCTCAGGCCAAACATGTTTTTTGCTGATTACACAAGCACAACTCACCTGATCTGCATTATGTCCATTCACGATCCTGAATCCCATATTTATGTTTCATTAATATTCTCCAATAATTAAAACTACCCTGTTTTTCTAACTACTCCTATGAGTAGCCATGTTCTCCTGAACAGATTTGAGCTACCTGCAGGTGGAAATCAGAGTGAAACAACTTCGCCCAGCTCTGTTCCTACTTTGAGCACAAATCCAAGAAGCTATATGCTTGAAATCTGACTACAAGGTTCTAAAGACAAAACACACAGCGTCTTTGCTATGATATTAAGATCATTCTGTTTCTCCTTTGTATAAAAGAAAAATATGAGCTATTGTCTTGCTGTAAGTGCCACACACTTAGTGTCAATTGTTAACAATTTCAGAGCAAATGCATAAGTGATCCACTTGGTATTCATCAGCTTTGTTTCACAAAGTAAGTGTCTCCCCTCAAAGACTTTTCAAAAATATGTACAAAGTCTGCAGTACCAGACATAGTTTTCTGGACCATTTTCTTTTACAATTCGTAATATAACCGCACATCTATTACGAAGTTACAGGTTGCCATTTCCCTCTTTTTAATTTCAATTATAACTTGCAAAAAAAGTCAACATCCCCTTACAATAGGAATCACTCAGGTTGAATACTCATTATGTGATCAAAATAGAAAGCGAGGAGTTTGAATAGGCACACGGTATTTATATTGTTCTTTGACTGTATCCCAGCTTTAGTATCCCAGCACAGAGAATCAAGTTTTTATGTTAAAAATAATCTTCAAGTCTTTGGTCTTTAAGTTAAAATTAGCACTCGAAAACATTCACACTTAGGGAATTGTAGCACGAGCAACAAATCTCACCACTTCAGTTGAAGCATGTGATAACGCTCTTCTGCAACACCCGAAAAGCTCACATAATGGGATGTTCCCTATATAGGTAGAGACTCAGGAGGCGCAGCAGCCCCAGGCTGGGCGTAAAGGGGGCTCTGAGACAGAAGCTAGAGCGTGGTGCCACAGGTGCCGTACTACACATCCAGCCTCCCTCCCACCCAATCGGGGCAACAGCGTCAGGGTGGATGACAGCAGTGCCACAAGGCAATGGAGTCGATCTGCCCCGGGTCCATGTGGCACATCTCACCTCCGTAGGCTCTTTCAGTCACCAGCCTTCATCCCGCAACGTGTGCAGTTCACAACCATGCAAAATGAGAGTGAAATAAGCAGACAGATTGGATTGGGTACTTATGCTTTGCAAGAACGCAGGAGGCCTCACACCGTGCACAGCAGTAAAGAAGTCAGCCTAACATTTCTCCAAGTTGTTTACCAGCTAGCTCGCACGCCCACATATTTGCAGGCTGCTAAAAATGACAACTTCTCTACATTTCATCTGGCTCCTACTAGCTGTCTACCACGGTTTGAAATTTCCAACCTGACCACTGAATCAAGTGGGAGCCTGTAATGAGAGGAGTCAGTGAAGATCTGTTTCCCAGCCACCCTTTGGCACAAGCCAAAGCACCTGTATTGGTCAAATCTCTGCACAGACTTGTTTTCCTGGGTTGGCTTGGATATCCATTCACCAGAGCTCACTACACGTAATAACATTGGCTAACTAATGTCTTCAAATGTACACCACCATATGCAAGAACATAAAAGAAGATTAATTATACCATATCTATCTTCTAAATGCAATAAACTTGTGCATAGGATTGTTAATATCAATAGACTAGTACCTGGCAGGACTACGTATTTTGTCAAAAAGCCAAAGACATAAAGTATCAAATTAATAAAGGCATAGCTGCTTCTTCAGAACTTAAATAGCACAGTAATGGAGAAATATTCTCCATTTTTTGTCTCCTTTTTTTGTCACTGCAAGTATTCCCAAATTTTACAGGTTTTTATATATATATACACGTTTATATACACATAGCATTGTTAACCTCACAAGATAATAACCCACAAGCAAACCCAAACAGAGTCACAAGGGTGATTAGAGCAGTTTTATCCTGACTTTGGCCATTCTTTGGAAGGGGTCATCTCGTTTTGTTTTGGAGGGTTTTGGGGAACCCTTCCACAGGGACCTCCACCTTCCTGCTCCTGCGAAAAGGTGGAGGTACTTCCCTTGACTCCTTCCACCCTGTGCTGCTCCATGGCCCTCCACGGCTGTGGACAAGTCCCCGACATCGTCCCTTCACAAATTCTAGCATCGAGCATTGCTCCTGCTCAGTTTCCCATCTCTGCCAAAACTACTGCTTTCCTTTTTCTCCACACAGTGTGCCTAGTTAGAGGAACCAAATGACCAGCTCTCTTATACCTCCTACTCCACAGGTATTATTTCCAAACAGCTCTTAACCCTTTCCTCATCTCACTTTTTTCCCCCCTGGGCTCTGATTACATGCAGATAGGGGTAAGACGGGGAAACACACAGATTCTGGGCATCTGCTACACAGTTCTCCTTTGCTTCTCTCTCTCCCCTACTTCACCCCAAGTCAAGGGAGAGGGTGGGTTAGGAGATGTGGCAGGCTTCTCTGTTTGCCCCACAGGTTGCCGCTCCCGGGACAGCAGAAACCGGTGCAGGCTGTGCAACAGCTGCCTCAGCTGGAAGCATCCTGCACCCCAGTCCAGAGCCATCTTCCACCCGCCCGCTCTGGCAGCCATCCCACCCTCTGCAGCCAGCACTGAAGCAGAACTGCTGAGCTGTCAGCAACTTCTCACAAGAGGCCAATTTTTACGCCGCATAATTGTAGCAAAAAAAAAAAAAAAAGGAAAAAAAAATTCATGAGAGTTGGCAACCCGTGTTAAATTTGCATGCATATCTGATTAGCTGCATCTTTAGAATACACAGTCTTACGAAATATTGCAAAATTATTCATTTTCATTTTTTTAAAGTCTGGATTGAATTCTGTCAAAATATAAAGCCTGTTTTCTTTTTCCATCCATCCCCACAAGTGAGTATAATCCAATTTTCCTTTGAAACTGTAGCATTTTATTTTACATTGCTTGGGAGTTATGAACAAAAAGAGAAAAACAGTAATAGGGAATAAAAAGGAATTTGCTAGTTTCATCTTTATTTAAGCAGACAGAGAATGAAATAGGACTTCTTCCTACAGTTAGTCCTTGTCTTCCACCCTCTTCCCCAGAAGATATTTCAAAGAGAAAGCTCCAAAATGGTTAATCAAAGCTTACAGAAATCAGTCTCAGGGGAAGTTTTATCCATCTCCTACATGGCCTCAGCCTGAGAGTTCAGGCTACTGAGATCACCGTACAGCAAAGGAGCCAGGATGTTACAGATCTAGACGCTGCTAGGAGACCCGCTCTGGCTCACCTACACAGACAGTGTCAGAAGGCCAAAAACATAGTCACCATCCAGGCTTAGGTGTACAAGCTGTAGGGAACCAGCAACAAACAAGATTCTCATCAGTTTGCCAGACTGACTGGGACTTATTTTCTGAGACTGGAAACCAGGGTGTTGCAGGAAGATTCGGGGAGGAGAGCTGGGGTCCCATTTTCTGGCCCTGAAGAAGCACTTGGTCCTGAGATGCTGCTGTTTCACCTTTGCTTCTGAAGGCTCAGACGACAAAAGCTGCATTTCAGGCTGTGACCAGATCTGGCAAACATCCATTTCATCTGGCAGTCTCAGCTTCCCAGCTTGGCCTCTTGCATTCAGCAGAGCTGCCTGGGAAGGCTGCTGATGGCCTTGTCATTGCTCACCATGTCACATCCCCATCCCACCTCCCCAGTGTACTTGGGAAGTCAAAGTAAGGAAGGACAAACAGTTCATTCAGAGGAAGGAACCAGTCTTACTTCCTGCCTCTTTATCCGCCAAGCTGCTGCATGTGACAATCTCCTTCAAACCTACCCCCATCTCAAAGCTCCCTCAAAACTTTCTTCCTGGTCAAGTAGGAGTAAGTCCACTTGAGCCATCTTTCCAATCACAGGGTCCTCACAACAACCAGAAGCTTCCAGCAAGACACAACCACCTGCCTTCATCCCACCTTCCTCAGTGCCTTGCTGGCACCCACGGCTCAATGAGAAGGCTCTCCAACCCATGTCCAGAAAGGTTATGGTTACATGCAAATAGCAACCAATGTGCAAACTGGCATGATCACTGATATTATATGCCACACAAACAAAAGCTGAAAGTCTGTGGCAAAGACAAAACAAATTATGTGGGTCTGTGGGCATAACCTAAAACTAAAACCTCCCCTTCTCTCCTCATTCCAAAGGTATACATTCTTTATCCCATAAATGTGCATTACGTAAACTGCCAAATAATACCATGAGAAAAGCTGTATCAAGTTGTTTAAATTTTATTTACGATAATTCAGGTGGCATTTTGAATGCTGTATTTTGCTCAGTGTGAATATCTGAACACTGAGGCTACTTTCTCAAAACAATATTGAAACAAATTTTAGACCTCATTTCAAGACTTCCATACAGTGTCCTGGGTGTGTTTATATAACACTTTCTGAAAAGAACAGCAATGCAAAACCCAGGCATCTGTTCAGAAAGTGCACAGAGGAAAAAGTTGCAGTGGCTACACTGATTTTGCTTCAGTACTTTGATATGTAGGTACTTACATACATTTGATAAAAATAACTCTTCCATAAAGACTTCCTATTAGGGGGTTAGAAAGCCCAAAGTAATAAACCATTCTCGGTGTCATAAATAAAATTCATCCACTTCTGTGGTGAAACACCGCCTTTAATTTTTCATTGTCCTCTTACAGCTTTAAATAATGTGGTCACCATAGTTCATTTTCTTAGTGGTGAAACTTTATGCCCTAGTTCATAAAAATAGAGCATCAAGTTTGGCCACAAGAAAAATACTTAGTAGTGCCTGGTCATGTTACCATATAGGGGTGAAAGCAGGAAACAATGACAAAAAAAGAAAATCTGGGAGCAAATAAATTATGAATCCTGAATACTTTTATCAGTTCCCACACAGTAGCTGCTAACTCAGACAGCAGCTGCAACAGAGTCTCTGTAGCTAACCAGGTGGCAGTCCTCAGCCCTGAAAGGTGTTTGGACATTAACTCCTAGGAGGAAAATGGCACCTACCTTAACTACTTTCTGCATGGGGAGGGGACACCTCCTCTCCCCAGTTAGGCTCACACCAGTAACAAGACAGCATGAGGTGCCTGGCATCGGTCTGCATCCACAGAGGTTTTTTGGCTCCAAATGAGCACCAGTTTCGGATGGGTCTAGACAGCTTTGCTTCAAGTCACTTGGATGTTTCTGCACTGCGCTCCTCAGCACACCACCTTATAGGCAACATTATTCACTTGGGCACGGCGCAGCACAAGCACACACAGGCAGCTTGGTTTCTAATCACACCTGAGCTAATAAGCTCTCCTGAGACTTATTAGTGTCAGCTTGAGCTGTCTGGAAACGTCTTGCCCACATTTAAAAAATAAAAAGCCTCTCAGTCATTCCTCTGAAAAGGTCTAGTGCATCCGTGAAGTAGAGCAGACATCTGTAAAAAGCACCGTGGAAGACCTCAGACTGGGTATTTGTAATAGACTTACCAGCATTCAGCAGCTACAGCTAAAGCCCTGTGCCGAGCGTGCTCCAGCCCAGGATTCTGATCAGTGGGCAGGGGGTGGTTCTCTCCAGTTGCTCCTAACGCCTCTCGCAAGCTGTTCGGGAGGTACCCCCCCCGGTGCTCCCGCAGCGCTCAGGCGGTGAAGGCGAAGGATAAAAGCCAACAGGCAATCAAGTCACTAAAGCCCACATCTATCATAATTAATACACATAATGGAGATCAGTTAAGAAGAAAGTGGACCGCTCTGCCAACAGGAGGTTGCTTTATGCCAGGGCTTCTCATTCCTTCCTGGTACAATGGCCTACAAACTAAAGGGATTTAATCCTACTGCTGTAGTTAAAGCAATACAGCTTTCTAAAGTCAATTAGACCTAACATTTGAATGCTTGATTTTGCAGTTCCTTTTGATGAATTTTAATTTAATTGTTTGTTTTTAATAATGTATTGACAAATATTGTCAAGCAGCAACAAAAACAAGTTGAAAACAAGCACTGTGATTACATGCAGCAGGTTTAACTGCCTCACATCCCTGGGAGCTATTTACTTTTTTTCAGCATCTGAATGCCAGCGTATGAAGTCTAATAAGCAAAGAATAGTTTTATGGTTAAGGCATTGAAAAATAAGGTTGTTCTTAGAGCATTATACAAAAACATTAAGTCATCATGCTTTTCTATTCCTCTTTTCCCTATCTCTAAATAGAGGTTAGTAAGAGTCCCTTAGCCCATAGAAATTTTGGAAGTCCTAATTAGCATCTGCAGAATAATTTATGATCGTGGATGGATACAACTACTTTAAAGCAATTAATTTTTATTGGCTATATTTTCATTATGGCATCTGAAAAGAACCTGCATGTTGCAAACTGCAATTTCTATCTACCGTATAGAAAGCAAAAGAACACAGAGCTCCTGGTTATGCTCCGTTCTCTCGGAGTCTTCAGCACACTACTGAAGGAATGGATTTAAATGGACCTGATTTTAAAGGAAAAAAAGTAAAACTACCACTCATCTGATAGTTGCCATAGCACTAATTCTTCTTTGCACTATTTTCCCTGGAAAAAAAAAAAAAAATGCTTGGCATTATCAATGAAACCAGCCAAAAACTTTTACCTCTTTCTCCTGAAAATCACTACAGTCACAAAATATTCTGGTGGGTTTTCATTACTTCTATTCATACAGGAAAAAAAAAGGTAATGCACTTGTTTCAGATACTACATTATGCGGCAGTCCTTCTAGGAGGTAAGTGCTGTTGTGACAGAAGCAAATCTCCACAGCATCACTGATGTGAAAGAAAACCTTTCAGTTTTCATCAGCTGAGACACTCTTCTATGGTGACTACGGTTTGGCTAATTTTTCTCCTGAGGCTGTTGGTATCTTGCTGCAGATCCAGTAGCTTAAACATAGGAGAACTGTCAACATTGTCCCCATGTCATATAGAGAAATGCTTATGACTCCTGGGCAATTTTCTTTCACGTGTTCATAGAGGGAAGGCTATGGTCAGAGGAACTGGGGCATGACTTCTTCTCTTTGTTCTCCCACTGTCATCTCAGCCCCCTGGGATCAATGTTTAACAGTGTTTCCAACCTGAACCAGGAAACTAGAAAGCCGGTCAAAGAAATGTGTGCCTGCATTGAGGATGTTTATTTACATCATATGCTCATGCATTAGCTTCATGCCACAGCCATAGTCGAGAAACTGGTTCTAAAGCACCAGAAATACTAGAAAAAGGGGTGATCTCAATTCTGCAACAAGCAGGAGGTGGTTCTTTGTTCCCCAACCTTGCTGATAGCTGAAGTCACTCTCACTCGAGCATAAACACCTGGAAATACATCCCACTCTTTCTGCCTGCATTGCATGTGCTGTGTTCGAGTCATCTGGATACCAACCACATCCGGCTTTGAATGGATGCTCAAAGTAGGGTAGAACAGGTAATATTGCTTCCTCTCGCATAAATACTGTGTGTTAGCAACTCTTTGTGAGTCACAGCTCAGATTCTGTGATGAAAGTTGCTGAAAGCCCTCGCCATTCATCTACCTGCTTACACCCACAAGCAGTAGCCATTAGAAGTCACCATTTGTCAAAGATTTGAAATAACATCCTGTAACTTGTTATTTTAATTTCTGCAACATATGACAGTAGCGTACGCTGTCAATTGGTCAGAGGAAATAAGGAAAGCAGGAGAATTGAACCGCAGTTTAAGTAAACTACCTGTTACACCATGGGGACAAATGAGCGAGGAGCAGGAAGCACCCACAACACTTTGAAAAAATATTACGAACAACTGAGGTAGAGTTGTCAATTTTAATTATTATCTACCTTAAAGAAGAGTACTGGTTTTGCGGTTGTGTCCCACATGTTATTGGCAATCTAGGAACCGGGTGCCTTTTTAATCAACAGACTCGCACCACTCCGTGTGAGATCAGCGACGGATTTGTTATAACTGGAAGAAATGGGATATTACTGTATGGCCTGTCTCCAGCCTTCTGGCTACTGCAGAAAAAGCAGACATGGCTTTTCCCACCTTGTCAAAAATCAACCTCCTGGACATCCCTCTACGACCAGAATAGAAGAAATCAGTTTGTGCCAGCCACTCTGCAGGAAAACAGGGGAGAGAAAGAGCCACGTTCTGCCCTGTCCTCAGTATGCCAAGTGCAGAACTACATACAATGTTGCCCTTACCATATGAATAGTGCCATTTAAATGAGTGAACATTATTGTATGGGCGTTTTCTTGAGATGCAGCTGGCACAGTCAGCACATATTTTTAGTGCTTTTTCTCCTGACCATGGCAATACTGTGCAGATAAAGCGGAGGCACTGTATAATAAAATCCTATCCTTTGCCACTGCCCAGTGAGATGCTGAATTTGGACAGAAAGCAGTAAGTAATGTGGAGTCTTGGGATGAAGAACAATGACCATCCAAAATTCTCTTTCAACTGTATGATGACATTATTCTTAATAATTTTTGTCCCTGAAAAGGTATTTCAAGCAAGACAGGTTTCCAGTCTTGGTTCTAAAAGTGAAGGTGTATATGACCATGTCTTCAGTGCCTCCACTCCTATATATACTGTGACCTATTTAGTTAATAAAAGAGAACAAGCCACTGATAAGACAAACGAAGCATTACCTGCCCTTTATCTCTGGAATATTTTCGAAGACCAAGGAAGACTGTTAGCAAAGAAATTTACTTAGGACCAAAATTAGCTAAAGTAAAGAGTGAGTAATTACTGTCTTTTAAAAGATATTGTTAAGATACAAATACTTTTCTTATTTCCTACTTAAGTATTATCCTATTTATATAAGTAAAATCGCCTTAGGCTAAAATAGTCATAAATAAAACAAACTAAATATAATTCACTTTTCATCAGTTTTCATGCTGCTTATTAAATGTGAACATTTTTCTTAGTTTAGGCAATAAAAATACTCTACAATATTTAATTTTATTTCTTTACTGGTTTGCTCTCTTTGACATGCATATGTTTGCTGCTTGTATTAATAAGGTTCTGTATATGGCTATATTTTATTATTTAAATTTTTATTACACTAAGCCACTGGACAACTCCCTAACTGCGTCTTTTAGGAAAAAAAAATACAGCATTTAATGCCACGTTATAAAGAGACAGCACTTAATAAGTCAATATAGTTTCATCTATTTACATAAGTGACAACTTCAGCCCAGCAGTCTCGATGGTTCTTGTATCTCCTCCGACTTGCAAGTAGGCGGCATTTTTCTGTTGTATTTATCATACAGTATGTGAAAGAAAAATATCAGTTCAGACACGAGCTTTTGAATTGTAGGAATTGTTATCTCTGCATACGGAGCTCTTCAAAGCTGCAGCCTGAGACTTGATGAGATGGCACAGATCGTGCAGCTCGGCATGAACGTGCTGTATGGTGAGCCTCTGGATACAGTAAAATCAGTCCTTATCTAGGCCTCCTGAGGTATCAATAACAGCTAGGAAGAGTCCAAACACATAGAGAGAGAGGAAAAGCAATCTGCAGTACTTTTGTTCCAGATTCCAAGAGCAGAAGGAAAGGAAAAAAAAAAAAGGTGGGAGGAAAGATACTCAGAAAGAATAACTTCTTAGTCTCTGAAGGATAAATAAAACAACTGGATAGTTTGCAGGAATAATGCATCTTAAATACAGCAAATTTGTACTTGTCTTTTGCTAGTAATCCTTGTAACATAGTCAAATATTAGTAGCTTTACCTGGGTAAGACTCAGACAAGGCCTTGAGCCTGCTATTACTGAATTGATACAATTTCTGACTGATTGAGCTCTTCATTAAATCTATCAAGATACCGAAATGCATTGCTAAAACTATACAGTTGGGAAAGGCTGCTTAAGCAATTGAATGTTAATATTACCTGTGAAAGGCAAACAAGCCAGTTGCACCTTCCATTCTACGTTGTTGCTAACTGAATAGATCCCATTTATTAACTAAGCATAGGGAAATTTTCTCTCCAACACCCATCCAAGACAAGGGCAGTGCTTCTGCTGACTGAAAAGACCTTTGGGCTGGGGTTGAATGGCTCCAAACAAAAAGGGCTCTTTGATAACACAACTGATATTCCAAGACATGACAACGAAACCATGAGCCCAATCCCACCATTTACATTACAGTCTGCCTTTAAGAGCATTTTGTGATCTGTTAACAGCAGAATGGGAATTTGTATAATATGTATTAAACTATTTATCTCTCAAGTTATCACTAGACATTTTAAACTAAAATTTCCTGCAAAGAACCAAAATCTAATAGAACTACCATGCACTGAAACATTCTTCATGCTTCTTTGTACATGACAAACTGTGAGATATCAGGGCAGTAACACCAAAATTGACCTGTAAGTGTTCTTTCAGGTCCTTGCACATTCATCATAAATATGACTATTTGGCTCCTGTTTAGACATTATCTTCTTAAATGCCTTACAGTATTGCCAGAAATGGAGCAAAGTTGAGTAGACACAGCTGAAATGGCTGCCGCATGATAAAGAAGAACCTAAATAAAGGTAATTTTTTTATGTATTAACAGCCTTGTGGTATCTGTGAGTCTGAAAGAGCAGGAAGGGAGGGGAGTACACAGTGAATACTGTCGGGATAGTACATGGGAGTGCAGGAAGGCTCTCTATAATAAAATTAAAACTAGTTTTCTTTTTTTACCTTCTGTAGAACAGAAGAACTTTCAGTAATAAGACGCAAAAATTTTGATATCTCAGCCACAAACCTCAAAACTCATTTGTGGGATATCTGGGCACCAGTGGATTTACCAGCTTTTTTCTTTTCTCTCCCTACTCCACTCACGCAAATCCCTCTGCACACAGGCTGGATGCTACAGTGAGCAGGACTTGTACTCTCTTCAGAGAAATTTCAGAAGCCTTCTCCCTTCCCATCTGCTATTCAAATCCACCCTAATTTGCTCTGAGCAGAGCTTGTTCTCAGAAGGGCAGTATTTGCCCCACAGCACCATAAACTCAAAAGCTCAAAATCTCCTCACTCCTCAACCAAGGGTTTCTTCCTTTGTGAAACAGCTTCACAACGCTGAACCTTATCAGGTAATGGGGCCACATGGAGCCTTATCAGGTAACAGGGCCACACTTGACCTCATCGGGCAGCAGGGCCACACGCCACACTCCGGTGGTGGCAGCAATTGCCACCATGGCATTGAAAGCAGGCACCAAATACTTCCTCTTATCACTGAAGGGAACCGCGGGAGAAGGACTAAGAGATCTCTTCTGGACCACAGCAGAGGTGTCCTAGTTTTTTTAAGTCCATCAGGATTTAAAATACACAAAAAAACATATAGTGCTGCTGAGGTGCCACACCGTAGTGAAGGATGTGACCTGACAGCAGCTTTGTATTGTGCCCACGGAATTGGAGAGAGCAGTGAGAAAGCCTTGCTCCACAGCCCATCCCCAGCTGGAAAAATTTCCCCGCTGGGTGCTCTGAAGCAGGATTTTCACTCTCTTTTCGCTCTCTCAGGTGTCTGAAAGGAAGATGGGAAAAGAGAGCTGAAGGAGCAAGGAGGGGAATAAGAAGATGGACTGTAGTAGAAACGACGACACTGGCAAAAGTCATTTTCCCATCCCCATATCCTATGTGGGCAAAGAAGGGGAAATACAGGTTAAAGAGACTCTGTAACGGGATAATATTTACATATTTGAATTAAAATATTGCCTAATCTCTAATTAGTAACTATGCATCCAGGGGCAAGAGCACTCCACCCAGTCATCAGCTGTGGAATATAATGACAAACACGGTGCCTTTTAACAGGGCTATGACAGGACATGTAGGAGCAATGGCTAATTTATGACCCTGCAAATAGCGTGGTAACAGTTTGCCCAGTTACAAACGAAACAGAAAAAAGATGAAAGGAATGCAAAGGCATGCTGATGTAAAGTGAGCTTGTAAAAATATCCGAGCAGTAAAGCTTCAGTTCCATCCTTTCAGTATGAAAGCACTGGGTGTGATGAAAGATCTGGCTCCTCTTGAAGTGCAGGTACGACTTCGCAGCACACGAAGTACCACGCTCCAGACACTCCTACTTATTAGCGCTAAGACAATTGTTAATGTAGAACTGCTCACCACTAATTTAAACAAATTGCATATAATTGGTTCCTATAAAACCTCCAGAAAACACTGCTTCACTGCCTCAGCCGCCTGACTGCCTCGGTGTATTCTCAATGCAAAAGGCTTGGGCACTCAGAGAGCGTACCACAAGAAATGGGTTTAGTATCACGGAGCTTTTTGGCTTAACTGCCCTCCTAAGTCAAAGAGCACTGAACTTAAAGCAAGAATTTTTACATTTTGTTTCGGTGATGGACTTTTATTTCATAATTAGTTGAGTGTACTGCAGTCTGCTGAGCAGCGCGTTACGCACTGGCCATTCCACCAGTGTTCTTTCAAAAGCTTTATAAACTCCCCATTATATACAACCCTAAAAGAATTAGCATTTTTAGTGGTATTCTTTGAAAAGTACTGCTAATATATACCGATGCCACACATTTCTGCACTAGCCAGATCTTTCTAATAAAAATTAAAAAAATATATAGTAAAAATAAAATAATTAATAAATTATTAAATTAATAACTAATAATAATAAACTAAATAAAATAAAAATAAAATAATAAAATAATAAAAATTAAAAACATATATAGTACTGTCAGGGACTTAGGATACTGTTGTTGCACATCCCCATCATATAGGAAAAATTAGTGCCATGTATCGGGGGCAAGAAAACTACCAGGTGACCCACTTACTAATTTGTATACTGCAATGTTTGCAGTTTGAACTTTCATTCTCTGCTATTCCTTTTTTAAAAGTATTTTTCCAAAGGATTAGAAATTCCTGCCAACTCAGCCTTTCATTTTACAAATTTGCTTCGAGGTCCTTCACTGAAGACACACTGAGACTTCTGAAATCTATTTGTGTAGCCTCCAGTTTGTTCTGGTTTCCAATGTTGCCTGTACCTAATACAACAATAAAAAAAAACAAGAACTTTGGGATTCTGAAAAAAAGTTCAATTCTCTTTATATGGAAAGCCCAAGAAGACCGTGTCCACATGGGGGTAAATTGTCGTTCTGTCTTAATTACTCATTTGCTGCTTGTTCTATTTGGCTTCTGTAGACCCAGATTGGTTTCATTATACATTAATGCCCTTGAATGCAAACTGGCAAAGACATGCTTCTTCTGCAAATTAGTCACTGTAAGTTAAAATAGGCAAGAAGATGGAGCAGACTGAGGCTGATGCTGTAAGAATTACTCAAGTAATATTAGATTAAGCACAGAACCATTTAATCTGTACAAGAAAAACATTGTCTTCCGTAGAAACAGGGGCCTCTCTTTGCAGAGACCAAGGAATGGTGGATTAGCAAGAAAGGATTTGTGTATTTAATTTTAGCTACATTTTAAAAACCCAAAGCAATGTGCCAAGGCCAAAAAAACCCTTCTTTTCCTCTGAGGACAAAGATAACTTCCATCACAAGAATTGTCCCATACTCTGTCCATGTAGAGCATCCTCCCTTTGCCCTCCTGTAAAACCCTTCTTTGGAGGTCTTCAGTGACTTAATCTGACAATGGAGCACTGCAGTGTAAAGCAGATAGCAAGGGAATTCCAGAAGGATTAAATCTCAATGCAGTTAGTCTGGCCCAAGTAGGCTTAACTGCCACGCCGTGTGAAAGGTCCTGGACGTGTTACATTAATATGCTACTAACTGAAGAAAAGTTTCCAAGATACCAAATAAATTGAGAACTATTTATACGGAAGTATTTTACTCCTCTATTGTTAAAAACACACTACTGGCTTAGAAGATTTCACTCAACTTCCAAATTTACAGAGTGGTTACAGAAGTTTCGGAAAAGCCAGCTCCTTGTAACAAGACCACCTGCTGAACACAGCCTCTCACTGTACTTTATTTTGAGGCAACAGAAAACTATGTCCCATCATCAGAGCTTTCCACAACTGGCTTTAATGTAGGCATTTAAAACATAATAATCTCTGTCTTGTTAAATGCAACACCTTTCTCAGTTACAGATTAAGTAATGATACTTGGGTTTCTTCAGATTTTTAATACGTAAAGGAAGAGTTACCTTAAGGGGTTTTCAGGGAATCCATGAAAAGAGGATAATCCACTGCTTAAATTCAACCTTTTCATATTTAGCATTAAATGCTAGAGTAAACATACCCTTTTCATCCTCAGAGAAAAGAATCAAGAGATTCCAGTGCTATCAACCGATTTTCCCTAAAACTATTTAAAAACAAACCAAAATAAAACAAAACAAAACAAAAAAACACCAAAACCCAAGCTTTATGATTGCAATTTTCATTAATACAAGCAAAATACAAACAAACACACTGGAGTATACTCTCAGACTACAAGCCAGACCCTTTTAATTCACAGACCATGACCAGATTTAGCCTGCCAAAATATTTAAAGCATCAATAATCAGTAAAAATGTTTCTTTACTTGTGCTTCTCACAACTATATAAGGGAAGAGAGGGACTGGTGGTTATGTGGGGAGAAATATATACCCTTTAATTAAAGGAAGATCAAGAAGGACATGCAGCAGCCGCTCAGGTCATTGTCCATATAGCTCAGCAAATAGAAAATGGGTGTGGATTAAAACAACAGGTTACTCAGATGACTGACAGTGTTGACCAGCTTCCTTGCACACGCTCACACAAATGATGGGGTGATGCCTGGTAAGGTCAGTGAGGAAGAAAGCAAGTACAAGTCAGTGAAGTGGAAGAAAAAGGCTTTATTTATAGACAGAGGAAACCTCCTGTCCTTCAGCTCTTCCTTATCCTGGAGCTACATCTTCTTGTCAGAGAGAGGAGAAAGGGGAAATCTGTTGCATTCCCCAGTAAGACTGAGCTTCCCTTCCTGTCTGGTTTGCCCTCCTCAGAAATTCATTGATTTGTTCCTTGCAGACTTGGGTCTCTGCTGCTCAGGTGACAGACTTACTCCAAAGCAGGATACTCGGGTCTCTTTCCTCCACCAGTTTTTCATAGGGTTAAACAAGAGCACATGGGAAGCCTCTTTCTAGGTGTTCCTCCCTCAAAGGACGAAGCTGGGATTCATCCCTTCTGCTGAAGCTCTAATATCCCCTTTGCCTGGCTGGGTTGGTGTCATATGTTGTTATTAGTCCAGGTGCGTTCCCACACTGAGGCTTGGGGCAAAGTAAAACACCCTACAAGCAGAGCTTACCCCAACTTTCCTTAGTGGAGGTGAAAGGGTTTTCTGATCCTCTCTGGTTGTGCTCATACTGCTAAATAAAAGTGCTAGACCCCTGGTAACTCACATTTGTTCCTTAACTCCCAGGTGGTTTTGGACCATTTCAGCTAGCTCTCTCCAAGCCAAATCTGCTGGGCAGGGTGGTAACTGCAAGCGACGTGGACATGAGCCAGCCAGAGCCATTTGGACTTGGATCAATCCCTGGCCTTTTTTAATTAAGCAATATAAATTCACTCTTAGGTTCCTGAACAACTAGGAGGAGTTTAAGGTGGGGGAAGGATATCAATGCTAAACTGAAGGTGGACAGTTCTTACTCACAATTCTTACTTGCCATCTGTTAATGAGAAGATGAGACTGCCTCTCCCTTTGAAGTTACTTTAAGATCTCCAGTATAAGCTCCTTGATGCAGATTTACAGTGATCTACTAGGTCTGAATGGCACCTAACATTCTAACATTTTTATTCCTATTGGAAGAAAAACGCAAATTAATATTGAACCTATACTACTCTCCTGCACGGTGCCTAATGCTTGTAAATGTGCAGAAATGCCTTTGAAACCTCCTGATAGAGACAAGAGCTGTTTAAATGTGTTGGATACCTCTATAGTTTATACCGCCCAGTGCATGGTGGCAGATACAAAAATTTACAAAGCTTAAGATCCACAGAAGCACATACACTGCATTTTAAAAGTTGTGTTGTAAATCAATTTGGGGGGGGAGAGAGGAGGGAATAACAGATTTTGTCTCACTGGCAGTTACTGTGGCAACTGACTCTTTCAGTTCAGCTTGGGGGCCACCCCCATGAGTAGACTCCAGTGCCATCTCTCCTGCAGGTGAGCCTGCAGGTGTTAGCCCAGGCAGCTGGAGCACAGGTAGGGCTCCACATGCCCACGCAGGTCCAAAACAGCCAGGGTGGCCAGTCGGGCTCACGCGGGCGGCTTGCAGACCGTCCGTGCGACAGCAGGCAGGCAGGCAGGAGGCCCCGGACAATCCACCTAAGGTCACCCTGGAGGCCACTCCTTCAGAGCTGTGCAGTGACAGCTGGTGGGCTCATGAAAGCGTGGGAGCACCTTCATTTATAAAAGCGAAGCAACATTTACAAGGATACCTCACCTTTAGCAAGGTAGCTATAAATGGAATAAATTGAGAGAAGCTAGACTCTCAAATGTAACTCTCTCAGATGTCCTTGGGAAGGAAACACTTCTAGAAATAGATGTTTTCCATGAAAATGTCCTTAAATCTATTTGCTCTTCAATTGACAAGTAGCTTAAACAATTTCTAAATTCTGCTTGCCTGTAGGACTCTCTATCACTAACCTTTCTAAATGACTACAGATTCCTTTAATCCCTTTATTATTTACTTTATAATTTCTTTTGTCATTCTGGTTTTTCATCTCCCTCTGAGAATAAGTGGGAGAGAGAGCATCCCACGTTATTCATGTATCATCCACACGGCACTTGAAAAAAATCTCACCTAATGTACTATCATCGCATTCTGACTTACTTTTGTTCAAACTTCATCAAGTTCCACCCCCAAATTCTTAACCTATGTATATGACTACAAGGGCTTAGTATTTATCTTTTCCTCACCTTTCATCTTAAATCTATTAACAGGTATTCTTTCTGGCAGCCAGCTTAGAACGTAGTCACTCCAGCCAGCCACTGAAAGCCAAGGAAAATGGGCCTCGGCAAACATAATGAAATCTCATGTTGATGTTTCTCCTGGTATTTTATTCAAAGGTTTTAACCTAGACTGCAACACTTACAGCTCACTTCTGCTTTGGTTTTAACATCCTAAACTGCTGCCTCTGCTTTCACCCTGATGGCAGCTGGCGCAACCAGAGTAAAATCATTCTCATCCAGCATCTAAGAGGCCGAGAAACTAAGTAAACATGCAGTTAAACTACAACGATATTCCCCTGCACATCCTTAGGTTCAATTATTTTTTTCTCATTGTGCTTAAAGAGTGTGTTTTTGATTGAGAGCACTTTATTTTCTTAGGTATCTTGAGGAACCCCTTAGACTCTGTTATCCTCGGTGTTGTACGGCAATGATCAAAGCACGCACGATGTCAAAGTGCTAAGAAAACCAACGTCTTCTAAGATACACTTTCATTGAAAATCTTCAGTGAGGAGAGAATATCTTCTGTGGCCCACAAATCACAGGACTCATCTCCACTTCATGTCAGTAATACCCCAGATACATCATCTCCTATAAACTGCAAATACAACCTGAAGTGAGGAAAGGCACTAGAACACCAAACCACAATGACTCCATCCCACTACCGTGGCACACGTTCCTCCTACCATGAGTAAACTCATTGATTTTACCCAGATACGTATTACCTAGGAAGCTACAAGAGCTTTATTTTTTTTCTCTTGCACTTTTACATCTCCACAAACATTATCAGGGTTTAAAGTCCAGTTTGAAAACAAAATAAGGTCTCCTTCAAAAAATATGTCTTCAACACAAATGCTACATAATGACATATTTGCTGTAAAACAATCCTGTACTGATTTTAGATGCCCTGTTCCATGGAATAAGAGTCCATGCTACAAGTTTTAAAGGTAAGGGAATTAATCCTTGACATGTTTCAAAACTTTGTGCAAGTAGGCAGAGCCCAACACTTTGGAACACAGGGAGTCATAACACATACAGTCACTGGCTTTGCCACAGATGTCCCTGCTCAGCAGGAACCCTAGAGCATGTTGCGCTGAAGTGGCATGCCACGATCCTCTCATACACTAACGTCACAAAATTAGACTACCAAAAATGAACACGATCAAAGGTGAAGAAGGTGAATAAAAGGCAAGCAAGATCCAGACACCAAGTTTGTTCTACCCATACCCCGCAGAAGGTATTGACATATGTGGCATCCACACAAGTTTGGCAAATGCCACACAATTTGGCAATACTCTTCAGCAGGGTACCACAGCCACAAGCTTCAAAGAGGCATGTAGCACCTAAGTCAGCCAACAAAGCCAGGACTTGGAACTAATTACCACTCAGGTCAAGTAAGAATTGCTCGGCAGTATTATCCAGAAAACTTTCCTGGAAGTTGAAGAGTCCTGCTTTAACAGCAGAATCCCACATAAAGCATTTTATCCTCAAGAAATTAATATCCTCAGACAACCCTCAAAACAAATGAAAGGGATAACATTTGTTCTTATGTCTTCTGAATCCTCTTGTTGATTTTGCTGTCTTTTCCTAATCAATCACAGTTGCTTTACTGCCTCTACATTTACGTACTTCTGCTACTGTAAATTAGCAGAAAGTGAGAAACCCATCATTCATACAGCTCATGCCCAATAAAACAAAGGATAGTCCAGCAGCCTACCCTTCATCCATCATAAATATCTATTACATCAGTAATAACCTGTATAGTCATTCTGCTCACTGCCACTAGCTAATTATTCAAAGTGGTGGACAGAACTTAAAAATATCTGAAAGAAATATAATTAAGGGCTAATTTTCCTGAGAGACCCGAACTCAAAGTAAAAAGGTGAAATTTCTGCACAAGCAGCAGGTGAAAGAACTGAAAGAGATGTGAAAGGCTACAATGGAGGCAAGGGTATTTGGGACGGGTCAAGGTCATATTCATGGAGATACAACAGGTCTGAGTAAAGCAAGGAGACTAGCAAATGTCAATACTGAAAGTCTTTATATCCCTGTTTTCTCAGACAAAAAGTTTCCTTCACATGGAGACAAACATAAAAAAAAAGTGTTTCTACTGGCAAGGGGCTAGGAGGAAATCTCTGGGGGGCACAAAGCTTTACAAATTTTAATCCACCTGTCAATGCCATTTATAAACATGGATTTTAGTGAAAGCTGAGAGTCCAAGCCACAAAATCACACCCGGGTTTTAGACAGCCTGAAGTTAATTCACATCTGAGATCCTGGGTTGATCTCCTAGTGGGATAATCTGCCTAAATCACATTTAGGTTCAGCTTCTCAGGGACTATTAGTAGTCTGGGTATCGACCTGCAATTTCTAGTTCCAAGAAAATCAGAGCTGTAAAATGTTTTTTCATATCATGAGCACTATGAATTAATAAGCACTACTATTAATTTAACCTTTATTAAGATATTCCTGATAGGATACTCTATTTTATAAGACATTGCTATACTGATGAGTTAACTGATATTTTTTTTCGAGCATTTCCCTACTGTATAATTTTTCCACATCTTTTTCTCTATCTTCCATTATGCGCTGGTAGTTCCTGTTCATCTCATTCAATGTCAGTAAATGTACCTATATGAGCAATGAAACTACTGGCCAATAGTGATGCTCCATAATGCACTTCTCTAATGAGAAGCATGAACTGGGAACTGTTTAATCTGGACGTTCTGTCTAAATGTAGTAGGACATGCTTAGAAATACATTTACTGAAAGAGTAACTAGTCTGGCAAACTTGCCAACTTTAAATTAACATTTTCGGCTTAAACCTCATTAAAGGGCAATGAAATTCTTCTATATTTCCTTTGCTAGCATTGGTGAGAACCAAGAGATTTATATGTAAACAGAAGTCTTTGCTTTTATATGCAAGCTCTCTCTCCTACTCAAACTGTTCAACACTGGTATAAAATTATAGGTTTTGGTCACACTAGAGCTTAATTCTTTAAAAGCCTGGTCAAGGGAGCAATATCCCACTTCTTCCCACAAGAGAAAGGACTTTGTGAAAACATGCCCTTTGCAGGAGATACTTCCTTATCCCATAGGCCTAGAAAATCCATAGGAATGAACTCCTTTTAGCTGGATGAAAGCAGAGCATGCAAATGGATGTGTCAGCTGCTGCCTCATCCTTGTCCTCCAAAGCCAGAGCCATCCTGTATCCTCAGCAAAGGCACGTTATACTGCACAGGAACTGAGATGATAGAAATGCCCAGGATTTTCTGACAGTTCAAGGAAAGAGAAGGCACCGTGAAGGAATTGCTCTTCAGCCTATAGATGAGATACCCCTGAAAAGCTCCCCACGATCAATAATCACAAACATGGAGCAGGAATAGCAGCACAAGCTTCTGGTTTTCAACTGGAGAAGAACCAAGGAGCACCCACTGAAAACACAACCCCCTCCAAACTCTTTCTACATCAGCACGTGGTTACATGGAGCTCACTGCCACGCAAAGCTTTTGATGCCCAAAGTAGAAATGCTGTTTGACAAATTAAGGTGTATAGCTCCTTCAGAAGCTATTACATACAGTGGCCTGCATAAAAGCTTTCATATAAGGCAGTCTAGTGACAGACAAAAACTGAGAGGATAGATTAGGGTAAGGATCCAACCTAGATTTGCCCCGTGTTTTGTATTTTTCTTACTCCACCTAAAGCCCAGAGCTGGAGCCAGGACATGTTCAAGAGCTGAGGCGCGAGTCCTGCACATTCTGTATCCTCACTATGTTCTTATCTTTTCAAATGACAAAGTTGCACCAAAAAAAAAAAAAATGGATGACATGATGAATTTTCAGAGAACAGCAAAGTCTGTTCCCCTATCAGCTCAGTGAAATACAGACCGTTCTGCAACCTCCTTAAAACAAATTTTTCATAGAGGATTACAGCTTATTTGTATCACTGCCTGAGAGCAGAAGCCAAAACAATTTCAATGGAATCAAAATGCTCAACCTGATTCAGTTCTGCTGTCTGATGGGACCAGGTTAATTTTAGTGGCGCAAAACGATTAAGCCAAGTAATTTTCAAGACACTACCTTCAGTGTGCAAATGCTGAACTTGTTCAGTGCAATTCCTCATGCTGTTTCCAGTTAAAATAAGCAGGTGTCAGAGTGAAAACACAAAATACGGACATTACAGTTACACCATCAATTTCTGCCAGCAATTGAGTGTCATTTATTATCATTTGACCCACACAAACACCCAATATCAACTCTCTAGTTATTAATAAGTTGCTTATGTTCAACACGGTATGTTACCTAAGCTACTGCATTGAATTTTACTGCAGAAGGTGTTATTATTCTGACTTCTGCATTGAATTTTACTACTGATATTGTTATTTGGACTTCTCCATGCTGTCTCATCAGCAACTATTTACTTTCCTTGCTACTATGATGGCTTCTAACAGAGTATGCTACAGACACACAAACCTAGCATTCCATTTATCCACTAAAAGCCTTTGACTTAACAGTTTTTGAGGTTTTGCCCTCAAAAAGATCCTCTTCAAAGTCAGCATGCTCCTGATTTGAATAACAACTTTGATAGTTACTCAAACAGTATTTATCTTTGCTGCAGGTTATATCAAAAAGAATATGTCACTTACTTACATACATTTTGTTCGCTGTGAGTTCAGTCCATCGTGGTGCCAAACACCATCAGCTTCCTTTGCAGTTGTAATTTGCAGTACTTCTGAGTGGCTCAGAACCTCTAAAGATCCACTTCGAGAACATGATAAGTAATTTTTTAATAGCCAATCTGAGGCCAAATATATCCCTTTAAGCACTTTATTACATGGTCTCCCATAAAAAGATTTGCTTCCCAGTTGCTTGGTCTGTTCTGACAGTAGAAAAACACTGTGCAAGAAGCAAGCTCCTTCTGAACTAAACATGGCCCCAGTCCTGCAAAGCTTATTTCCAGGTACATCATTTTTCTACTGTATACACTCTTTATGTACACTGGCAAGGAGCTCTCAGGTACATTAATTGTACATCAAGCCTTGTGCTACACCACAGCATTTTTTTTTCACAACAGAGATTGCAAAATTTTAAGATTATTCGGTTACTCAGTAAGTTGTTCAGTAAACTAGTAATTTGTCTTTGAAAAGCTATCATTTTCTGAAACGCAAAAAGCAAACAAAAGGACCAACAGCACATTTGTGCAATATTCAGACGTCGTCTGCAAGTTGTAACAAGCAGGAAAGCAAGGCGTAGGGAAGGAACAGTGTGCCCAAAACCACAAAAGCCATCTGAAACAGAATTAGTTATCGAAACGAATCACTGCTCCCCAAGTAACAAGATCATCCTCGATCGAATGAAACCTGCTCCAGTCGGACTCAGTGCTCACAGGCACCTTTGGCAAATATCTGTAAATATTCAGCAGAGTTTCACATGCTTCATTTATCCAACCTCACAGCGTTTCATCCTACATGTTGAGTGACTAAACAAAAGCCTCAGTAGTGACCCCACCAGCTACGAAATACCATCCCAGAGCCCATGTAATGCCCTGCTTCCTATTTCTTTAGTTTTATGAAGTCCTCTTGAAAAACTGGTTTCTGGTTTCAAACAACGTTCTCCTCTCCAGATTGTATTTTTACAGGCATTTACTGGACAGAAAATCTTTGCAAAAGGAACAAATTCTGAATGTCTAAACAACTCCTTATCTAAATTTGAAGTCAATTGGAATTATAGCTCAAAATTAATATACTTAACATAATCGAAGCAGGTAAATAGAATAAACATCAAACTCAAACAAAAACGGCATACACATAAATATTTAAACCAATGACATCTGTAAATACATTTTTCATATTTTCCCTAAGCCTAAGTCATCCTTTGTATATTTGAATTCATTTATAAATGGCCTGTCATTAGCAGACATTGAACTAGGTGCAAGCATTTTATCACAGTAGGGAGATGCATGAACAGGCATAAATTTCACCCTTTAACAAGTAGAATATGCAATTTAATTTGATCGAGAATAATTAAATTTGTATAAATTCAGAAAATGTATTCCACAGAGGACAAAACTTCAGTAGGTGAGATACATGCAAATAGGCAATTTTACATCTGAGCGAGAGAAAGACGCGGCGGCTCTATCAGCAGTACAGGAATTGTGGCATTCAGGCATCACAGCTGCTTTTCAGACCTACGCGAAAGAAACTTCGAGGACCCGATCCCGTGGCTCTTACTGAGGCAAAGTAACCTCTGTCTTTTGGTGGGAGGTTTGTTTTCTATGAGTAAGGAAGGCAGCGGGGGGGAGGGGGTAGCAATTTACTTAAGAATTCAAATAAAGACACACACTATATATTTTATGGGCAGGAACCAAGCTTCCACTTCAAACAGATCTTTGCATAGCTGTGCTTAGAAACTTACTCAAAATTGTAAGCGACCATGAAAGAACAGTCTTGATTATTTTACGGAGCAGGAGTTTAACAAGAGACTCTGCACACATCCCAGTTCAGCCACAGATGCTCTTCTTTTTAAGTAACTTTTGAGGTAGATATGGGACTGATATTAACAAAAAACAAATTCCTCTATCAGCAGCATATTTATAGTAATGCCAATTTCCATCTACTCTCCTGTCAACAGCCCTGACTGAGTTGGAGAGATGCCTCTCCTTGGAGGTAAATGGAGAGGAAACCTGATCCATCCTCTTTCTGCTGGGCTGCCACGCGATAGCAATTCCTGCCACGGGGGCATCTAGTGCTCCAGCCAACTACCTCATCTCCCATGGGCACCCTGACACCTGTCACCTATTCACTTGTTGCATTTGCTTCAAAAACCAGCCAGAGATGCTCTCCTTCCCCATTCCCCCTCAAGCCCCAAACCCTCCCTGTGACTTTGCCATGCCCCAGCTGAAGGTACCTGGTTTTAGAGCCTCGGGGAGGTGAAGGGGAAGCCACCAGGACTGCATCGTATCGTTACAAGCCCTGGCTCAGTCCTTATGGAGTCTCAAGCAATTTTTAACTCTTTGTGAGAACAAGTCTCTTTTGTCTCAGGCTCCCTGGGTGTACGACAAGCTGGAAGGGCAGAGTTAGATGGGAATAATTGCAAAAGCAAGTGAGGCCCAGGGAACCTAATACATTGCAAATATTTTTCATGCTGGACAGGATGCTGCAGATACGTGGGGTTTCATTGCCTTCTGTACCATTAAACTCGGGAAAAGTTAAAAAAAAAATCAATCAGTGCATGTAAAGCCACATCTATTGATTCTCAAAGTTTTTCTCCTTATGAAGAAATTTAAAGGTGTAAATAATTGTAGCAATCAAAGGCAGCTTCTCTGTCCAGGATCTCAAATTTGAAACAAATTTGGTTAGAGCAAAACTATGATCAACTAAAACCAAAGCTTCCTGATGCAGCCCTGCCACACACCCCACCGGACACCCCATCCCTCCTCGCCTCACTCGCCCCAGAGCTCTGCTTGGTGCCAGTAAACCCGGCAGGGCCCGGCAAGGAAGCCCCAGGAGGGGGGCATCGCACGGAGGGGAGGGGGGCATCGCAGGGAGGGG